>VXBL01006853.1:217251-447030 GCA_013400195.1 Aramus guarauna
AAATTGCTCAAGCACTACAACTTTGCCCTTAGTGAAGCCATGTTGGCTGTCACCAATCATCTCCTTATTTTCCATGTGCCTGAGCATAGTCTCCAGGAGGGTCTGCTCCATGATCTTGCCAGGCACGGAGGTAAGGCTGACTGGCCTGTAGTTCCTCGGGTCTTCCTTTTTTCCCTTCTTAAAAATGGGGGTTATGTTTCCCCTTTTCCAGTCAGTGGGAACTTGTCCGGACTGCCAGGACTTCTCAAATATGATGGAGAGTGGCTTGGCCACTTCATCTACCTGTTCCCTCAAGACCCAGCTTGTCTGCCAACTTCTTTGGACAGAACATCTCTGTAAAGATCTAGTGTGTTACTAGTCCTCTGTCAGGAAAGGATTTCTCCTGAGTCCCCAAATGAGAGTGTTATTGATGTTTTGGAGTGTGAAGGGAAGTTTACCTCCCTCTCAAACCTCCAGTTCATTCTACAATCATAGAATCATAGAATTGTAGAATCCTTGAGGTTGGAAAAGACCTTTAAGATCATCAAGTCCAACTGTTAACCTAGCACTGCCAAGTCCACCACTAAACCAAGTGCCACATCTACGTGTGTTTGAAATACCTCCAGGGATGGCACCACTTCCCTGGGCAGCCTGTTCCAATGATTTACAACCCTTTCGGTGAAGAAGTGTTTCCTAATATCCAATGTAAACCTCCCTTAGCACAACTTGAGGCCATTTCTTGTCCTATCACTAGTTACTNGCCAGGATGCTGTTGGCCTTCTTGGCCCCCTGGGCACACTGCTGGCTCATACTCACCCAGCTGTCGACCAGCACTGCCAGGTCCATTTCCACTGGGCAGCTTTCCAGCCACTCTTCCCCATGTCTATAGTGCTGCCTGGGGTTCTTGTGATCCAGTGCAGGACCTGGCACTTGGTCCAATATTGGTCTCCATCACAATGGATGTTTCTTCTAGTGGGCAAGCACGATGGGCTTACCTCCTGCCTCCTGAAATCTGGCTAAGGTATTGCAGCAAGGCATTGCATAGGTTTAGTTTAGGAATGGCAGGAATTCCCTTTTCTGGGGTCTGAGTCAGCTGCCAGCCCTGTTCTATTATTTTGGATACTGGGAGAATGTGGGGAGGGAGGATCAAAGCAAAGGGAGGAAAAAAGTGGGGAAGAAGGCTGTTTCCATTTATGGGTTATGAGATGCGGTTACAGCTCTTGTGGACTTTTATAGAAGGTAACCCTGGCTGTGGGGATAACTGAGTTTTAATGAATTCAATTACAATGCTGCACAGAATCGAGTGGAAAAGCCCCATAACCAGCCCATTTTTATAATACAACCTACAGACAACCAGGACAGAAGCCCAGTTTCCAGCCACCTGAACTATATAGCTCCCCCTCAAGAGAAAGTGAGCACTGGAGCAAAGAGGCAGAGGACAGGATGGAGACAGGTCTGAGCTGAGCTAAGAAACCCTGCTGTTCACAGCCAAAGAGGGATAAGATTTGTCTGGAAGTGCCCTCTGAAAACTCCAATCTTGAACAACATGGACTGATTGTGAGCTGTTTGTTGGGCACTCACACAGGGTTTGAGGCAAAGGGACACACCTGCTGCCCAGGTAGGCACCCTGCTCTTGAGCTCTTCTCTGAGCTGCAGGAGCTGCCTGAAGATGGGGTGCCAGGGCACAGAAAGCCTCTCCCCCTCTTCCCCTGCCTTTCTTCCCATGGCAGGGAAGGGGTGGTAGGGAACCTTGCACATGGGAAAGTCTTTTGGTGTCTCTGTGACCTGCCTTTACAGCTGCAGGCTTTACATCTGCTGCCGCAGGCTCATGGTCTTGAGAGTCTGCAGCAGCCACCCACCTTGGGCAGATCCACTTAGCGGGGAGCATTGTCCTGGGGAGGCAGGAGCGCGAGCCTGTGGGAGCTGCCCTTCTCCTCCTTCCCCAGGGTGCAGCAAGAATTTGTCCTCCTCAGCTGTTCCCTGTCTGGAGGCTCCTGCTTCTCTCTGAGCCACTGGAGGATTCCGGTTTCTGCAGGTGGAGCCCGTGGCGAGCCCTGCAAGGTCTCCAAGGGGATCTAGGCTTGCTCCTGCAGGAGCAGGGATCTAGGGGTCAAAACAGACCCCGCTGTCTGCTCTGTCACTGATGGGACCTTTGTCCTCCCATGGTCAAACCTGGAAGCCTTGGCTGTGGTTTTAAAGGAGTCTTTTCCAGGAAATTACAGACCCAACATGCTGTCTAGAATAGAGGGACGTTCAGGTCAGTCTCCTAGACCTTCCCTCTTAAGTTCACACTTCTCCTGGGGAACACATAAGCTCACTGTCCTTATGCTTTGGCCCATTTTTTGGTGGAAGCTTAAGCGACTTCTCCCATCTCACCAAGGGATGGTGCAGTCCAGGCTTTCACCTCCACAACCCTGAGACTGTGACTCTGTTTCCCCTGTGAAAACAACAGTCAGGTTTGCATGATGCATGCACAGGTCTGGAGGAGGGCTCAGTGCACAAGGTGCTGTGTAGCCAAGGTGTCAATACAAGGAAAGGAATACATGAAAAATGCTAAATATATTGTTTTATTTCCCCCCTTTGAGTAACTGCAAAAGAGTGCAAACAGGAAAGCTGTTAAGGACTTTAAGACTCAGTTTTATTGTTTTCTATAAGCGAAAAACTGCCATTGTTTCCCCAAGATGAAGTTTTTCAGGAGTCATTTGGATCTGAATGTGTACTAATTGCTCTGGGGACTCTAATAAAAATTCAAAATAGGGAGCTGTAGGATTTGTCTTCAAGAAAAAGTATGTTCCATGCACAGTGATTTCTGATTACCCAAAGGCTCTTTTTTTAGCATGTAGCTGGTTTATTTTAGTCTGTGGGATATGTTTTATCCACGGCCTCTTTTCTACGTTGGAAATGAAGGATATAGGACCTGCAGTTTAAACTGTCAGTGATGGATGGAAACCACTGGGACAGTATAATGCCCATGAGCAATGACTGTCAGTACCCCAGGGGCTCTATAAAGCATAACACCAGCAGCAGTCAGTGCTCCTATTTCCTTACTGAGCCACGTTTTCTTTGAGCCCAGGTGAGTGCTGGCATGCAGCGGCACCCAGCCAGGAGAACTGGCACCCTGGCTCTGGCATGGGCAGGCTGGCCCTGGTGACTCTCACGGGTGGCTCCCTGAAGCCGTGCTTGGGGCTCCCACAGCACTGCAATGGCCCTCGTCCACCCCAAGTCCCTCCAAGTGGAGAGTACACAGACCTCATCCCCATGGTGGGTGTCCAGTCCCTCCCCATCTGGAGCACATCTCTCACTCCTTCCAGCCATCCCCTCCCCAGGCACAGAGCAGTGCCCTTCTAACAGGTTTCCAGGAGGAAGAGAACTACAAGGCTGAATGATTTGCCTTGTCTCAGAAAGGCTCTTGCAAAGAAGGGATCTGCAGGATGGGGTTTCTCAACTCACAAGCTGAGACTGTAACCAAAACTGCCAGGATCCCTCTTAGACTACCCCAATCTGGAACTTCAGAGGGAAGGGCATCTCCAAGGACCCATGGACACTGGAAGGGGACACAGCCCCACCTGAACTGGGACACTGTGTGGGCTATGAGCAGTTGCACACAACAGCTCTTAGTTGTTACACAGATTGAGTAATGTAGTCATAGATGCGCTCCACTGGAGAACCTCTTCTGGTGGGTCTAGCAGGTGGTGGGAGCACAGGGAAGGGCTTTACAGAGTAACGTCAAAGGTAGCATGGCCAGAGGAATAGTAAGGCGAGAACAGAGAGCGGGGAAGTACTGCATGCTTCAAGCTCTGCCCACTTTCCTCTTTATCCTGCCTCGGAGTAGCACCTTTGAAATTATCAGTGTCTGGCTGAGACCCCAGCCCAGCCCTGCTCCTGAGACCTTAGTCTTCAGCAGAGATGTTGCAGGTGAGCTAGAGCTCGGTGTCATCAGGGAGGGATTCACGTACAGAACGGAGGGCATCAGGTTGGTGCTGTATAAATCTTTGGTGTGCCCACATCTTGAGTTCAGTGTGTGGTGCTGCTTTCCCCGTCTCCAGACTGTAACAGAGAAATAGAGAATATCCAGAGAAAGGCAGTCAAAATGCTCAGGAGGGTGGAGAATTTGTCTGATGAGAACAGGCTAAGAAGGCAGGGACTGCAATCTGGAGAGCGAGGCTGAGAGGTGGTACTATTGATGTCTTCAAAATGATACAAAAACAAGCCTCCAGCCCATGGGAGAAATGAGGATTTTCACAATGAGAATGGTAAAAGATTTTTATTTTCAGCCATGCTGAAAGAGCAGAGGTCAAAGCAGAGATGTTAGAGGAAGGAGACATGCTTCAAAGGGAAGAACTATGGCTATGATGTCTCCATCTCTCTACAGGTTTGCCTCCTCAAACCTCATTGTGCCCATGCACACACCCTCCGCCCGGGGTAATGTGTTGCACCTACATTTTGTAAATTCATTGGTGAGTCGGGACATACCCTCACTGGGTATGTCCATGCTGTATTCACATTGCACTGAGTGAATCCCATCCTGGGGGGTTTTCTCAGGTTGAAGAAGCCACCTCTGCCTGCAGCACCACGAGGCAGAACTGAGCCTTGTCTGGAGTGACCCCAGGCATTGCATGGGATGATGAAGTAGCTGCTCTGCTGGAAATCCCCACGTCAGCAGTGTGCAGTGCAGGCCAAGTGCCTACGGGGCTGCATTAGCAAGGGTGCAGCCAGCAGCTTATGGCAAAAGAGTCCTGTATCCAGGCCTTGTGAGACCACATCTGGACATCATGCCTGGTATTGGATCTCCAGTTTCCTCCTTCCAGTGGAAATTCACAAACTGAAGCTGGTCATAGGATTACATGTGCCTCCACACGTCAGCGTGGGCCAAGGGGCTGGTGGCACCTGAGTGGCAGCACAGACATCGTCTGTCTTTCCCTTCATGACAACCTTCAGCTCCATGCACCAGGAGAAAATGTGGGCCAAGCTGCCGCTGTGTCCTGCTTTGAGCACATTCACAGGAGCTGACTCACCCCTGTTAGCACCAGGACCTCCAACACCCCTTCCTGGCACAGCCACCACCTGAGGTCTAGGTGGAGCACGGTGATGTTCTGGGTGAGGCCTTCTACAATTTTGCTGAAAGAGCCAGGCAGATCAGTTCTGCTCTGCCCTGCATCTTCCAGACTCACAGGCTGCACAGCAAGCAGAGGCAAGGTCCCAGTGCCCTGCTTGCCCTGGGGTCTGCACCCCAGCAGCCTGCCTTGCCATCCCTTCCCCTTCCCCTTCCTGAAACCCCCTTTCTCCTTCTGATCTTGACTCTGAGGTTGTCAGGTGAGCACAGGATCAGCTCGCTTTCTCCTTCCCCTCCAGCACCATGGGAGCCACATCAGCACGTGTCCTTCCCATCCATGTTGTCCCTGTGCCTCCTGCTCAGCTCCCAGACATCCTTGCAGTGCCATGGTGAGGACGGAGCCCTCACGAAGGAGCTGATGCCCCGTCTCCACCAAGGCCGAGGGAACAGGATGTGGAACAGCGAGGTGAAGCAAGGCTGCAGCACAAAGCAGCCCAGCTCGGCATGAGCTTGAGGAAAAACTCATGCTCGACTAAGCAGGAGGAGTCTTCTCCAGGCCTTCCTGTGTTGCAGCAGCCAAGCAGTTACACAAAACTGAAGTGGGAACCTTTCCAGTTGCTAACGCAGCAAAGAAAATTAAAAATAAATCATTTCCCACCAGCCATTCAGCTTCAACAAAAGCTGGGAGTCTTCCAGAGCCAGTCCCTGAAAGAACTGCTGTGTGGTTTCCAGCCCCTCACACAATCAGGGAAAACTTTGTGGCCTCTCTGCCCAGCCTCTTCGGGACTGGTGCTTTCCTGCAGTGGATGCCAGTCCAGCTTCGCTGGCCCCGCTGCAAATCCAGCCATCATTCCAAAGCAGGTGACAGGGCGTTTCTGCTCTCCCTCCCCAACCAACCCTGCCCTGTCTCCTCGTGCTCCAGGGCCGTGCAGGACCCCGGGGGCAGAGCGGGGCTGGAGCAGGCAGGTTGGTGGCTGTCCTGCATCGCTATCCTGTGGCACTGGGCACAAGGCGCATGGTGAGCTGGTGTTGCTGGGATTCTGATAAATGAAGCTAATCGCAGCAGACTTGCTTGGACCTGGCCTGCAAGGAAGGGCAGCGTCAGAGGGGCACAGGGGCTGGGACCCTCAGTCCCTTCTGCCTCTCTCCCATATTGTGGTGGAAGCACCAAGCCCCCAGCACTGGGGAGGAGGTGGAATGCTACGGTTAGCACTGGATCATGGATGCCTTGGCTTCCCTTAGCCTTTTCTATGGAAGTAGTAGCCTCTTTCCAGCATGAATCCATGGTGTTCTGCTTATGTGGGCCTTACAGAGCTGGTCTGGTCCAAATCATGGAACTGCAGCTTAACAACTGTCTACAACTCAGCAGGGCCACAGCAGCCATCGGTGTGAATAGTCCTGGCCCGGACATGTGCCAGGTCATTCCCTTTTCTTGCCAGACCCTTTTCCCGTATGCTAACCCGTGTTATGTTAGCTGGAGGCTGGGAGCAGTAGATGTGCATGGGATGCCCACCCTACCCACAGGACCTAGGGAAACAGCAGTCACTTGAGAGGATGCCAGAGCCTGCAGAAAGGGCAGGACTTATGGTCATGTGAAAATTCACTGGTGGGAATCCAGATATCACCTTCCAGCCTTTACCTGTGCCGGAGAGCGCTTTGCAAAGCAGAAACAAAAATAAACAAGCAGGGACATGGGGAGTATCAGCCTGCAGTCCAGCTCAGCCTCCTGTCTGCCAGGCTGTACTGCTTTGGGGCAATGGAAGGGACCCCCAGAGAGGGACCTCTAAATGCCATCCCCACCCCTTCCCCTGCTGCTGCAATGCGTCCTCTCCCAGTGGCCTGGTTGAAGCTGTGGCTGCTTTGGGCCAGAGACTCAGCTGCACCTCGGTGCTTTCTCAGAGCTAACACAAGGGCACTAAGAGTCTTTCTCCGGACTCCGTGCATCACTGGTACCCTTCCAGCTATTTGCTGGAGGCAGATGTGGAAAGTCGCAACTGGCTGCTCCACCCTTGGTTGTCTTCTTTTGAATCCAAGTTGTGGCATCGCAGCCCATCTCCTCTTCCCTTTGCCCATGTACCTACCCCACACAGCTGGGGAAGGTAGCAGTTCACAGTTGAGCACTACCACATATGGCTGTCTCATGGGGCTGTAGAGTGGGAGGGACCCTCTGTAGCTAATATGGGACACACTGGCCAGGCTGCATGGTTGAATGTGGCAGGAGTCAGTTGCATGACTTCGGTACAAGGCATCACCATGAGCAGCTGGGAATGGAGTGGCCCATTCCAACTCAACTTCCCAGTTCCTCTGGAGCTTCTGGGAAGCCTCAGCCACCCATAACCTGGGTGTGCTTCAAGTGACAGTCACCACAAACATAAATCAAGCAGCTAGTGACTTGTTGGGTAATTTGTCATGGGTTGATAGACAATCAGCTTGCCTGCAGGCCTCAGGTGCACATCACAGCCTCCATCCATGTGTGTGCTACAGAGTCTGGATCCAAGAGGAGACATACAAATCTCAGAGGGGTCAGGAGGCAGCGAGAGGCCTGGATCTCTCCTCCTGGCTCTGCTCAGACCAGTACACTGGAAGCTGGGAACTGATTGTCTTCCTGGCTCAGCAACAGTCTGTGGATGCATCCTCCTGGGGCTTCCCCAGTGCCTCTTCTCCAGCAGGAACCCAGGCCAAGGAAGAGCATGTCTAAGAGTTTAACTGTTGACTCCTCAGCCTTTCTTCCAGACCATCAATGCCCCAGTTAGACTTCACAGAGCGTAAAACAGAGTAGGCATAATGCAGTAGTTTATACGTAAGAACAGAAATGTTATTTTTTTTGTATTAATAATATAAGTTGGTTAAAGTTAGGAGGGAGAGATGGGACATCACAGTTACTAAGGTTTGCCAACATTTCTTACTCAGGCCCATCTCCTAACTGCATTTAGCTTCCTGTTTTCTGGTTGCATGTGGCTATGCCAAGCTTTAGCTATTTGACTGGAATTTAGCTTGGGTGGGGTCTCTCGTTCCTACTGGAGTTTTTCAATGAATGGCAGGGAAGTGGAAAATTTCAGCCCAAATCCTTGGCTGGTTTTAAAAAAAAGCTGGACTTGAAAAAGCCACCTTATTCATCTCACATTGAGAAAAAGGTCAGCAAAGCTTTGCTGGAAAGCTTCCTCCAAAGATTTGAGCATTGGCTCTGTGTTGCATGTCTGAATTATGCCTTCACTATGGGAAAGTAAAAATTTAGCCCAGGTTAGGTTTTCAGTATTATTTGAGATTACAGTGTCGTCATGCTCAGGAGAGTCTTGGTAGTTTTGCAGGTAAATTCCTTGAAGATGCTGCATTGGCTTGGCCCTGCTGTGCCTGGGACTGATCTTCTGTCATGGTCTTGGTGGGAAAGAGATTTGCATGTCTTTCCTCTTCAGTGAGGATGGCAGAAGAACAAGCAAGAGGAGACTTTGCCCTCATGTGCGAACCTGAGGACTGTCCCAAGGACCGACCTTGGGAGGTCTCAGCTCCTGTGGCTGGGATGCTGGGCTGCAGGAGGCTGATGTGCCAGTCTCCTAGGAAGTCTAGGCTGGCCTTCCTCTTGAGAGAGAGGCCAAAGGCCTTTGGGAGCAAGCCCAAGAGAGGGTGTGAGCAGATCCCTCCACAGGGACTTGACACAGCTGTCTGCTGGCGAGCTCCTCCAGGGTCTCTTTCCAGCCATTGGAAAGCAGGTGGCGGGTGGCATGTCTAGGGCCTGATCCACCCAGCCTGAGGCAGATGCGCAGGAATGGTGCCCTGTCTGTTTGTCTCCATCAACTCTACAACAGACCTGGCTTGCTGGCTCAGGCAGTTGTCTGTAGATGACACACCATCTATGGGGACCAGACATGCTTCTCCAGCCTGGAGTCACCTTGTGGGGACGCATCACTGTCCCCTTGCCCGTCTGCATTGTACAATCTGCAAGGGAAATGTTGCTACATCAATGATTTTGATAGTTCAGATTTGCTTATAATTAGCTCAAAGACCTCTAACCTGCTCTTGGTTTGTTGATGGGGCTGGGAGGACTGCTGGAGGGGATCCATCTGCAACACAGGTGTCTCCCTCTATGGATCTGGTGGATGAAATTGGACATTCAATGGGCTCATCATCGAGTTTCTCCTGAAACCTGCAACCACATAGTCCCTTTGCTCTGCTTTATTTGGTCAGGGGGGACTTCATAAAAAAAGAAGTCAGAAGCCCTTTCTAAGGATTACTCCTGCAGCTGGCTGTTGCACTGCCATGCCTGAAAACCAGGGAGGACCAGGGCGTGCAAGGGGAAGACCACTTGCAGTGCTCTGCAAAGAATGGGCCATGGGGTGGGTCTGGGACACAGCCCGATATGGAGCAGTGGCAGGGTGGCAGGAGATCGGTGGGGTTATCCTCTGTGGCCTGGGTCTCACTTTCTCTGGTTCCTTCTTGCAGGCAGGGATCCTGCATCTGTCGGAAGCAACTGGCTGCGCCTAGTGCGGTAGGTGCGGGGATGCTGTGCACTCTGTGACCGCAAGGGATGCACACGGATGCACCTGGAGAAGAGGTAAAACTGCGTCACTGCCTCGAGGAGGGACCTGCCCCATCTCACAACTGTGGCACGTGCAACCCTCGAGGAGTGGTTCTCCCCAAACTCATCCCATGCAGGGCCCTGAACTCCCCAGTCCACCATGTCCCCCACTGCATGGAGCAGGACATGGAGAGCAGGCCAGATCCTGGGTCCAAGATTGCCTGGGCTGTGGGGCTGGAACAAAGTCAGTATGGGATTTGGACTGCCCTTGAGATCAGCCCTGCTCAGCCAGCAGCTCAGCACGTACCCATGTGGATCTGTTCTACCCGGGTCTTGGGGGGTGTTTGGGGTCAAATCCCACCTTTCCCTTGCTCCTTGCCCAGGTGCAGAGGAATCAGCAGTAGGGAGGAGACTGCTGACATCTCCATCACCTGCACAAGGTGAGGGGTTGTATGAGCAGAGGTAGCTGCAGCCCAGCACTTCTCGTTACCAAGAATTAGAGCTCTGCACTAGACAAGCAATTAATGATTTTACTGCTAATGAGAGCCGTAGCTCAGCAAGCCAGAGCGCCCAGAGTCCATTCCTGACATCTGGGAACCCTCAGGGCTTCTCAGAGGTGATGTATAATACCTGGTTTACAGAGAGGGAAGCTGAGGCAGGGAGTTTAAATGACCTGCTTGAGACATGAGGTAGGAACAGAATTAGGGGGAGAACCCAGGGGTCCCATCTGCCTGCTGTAATTGATTAGCCATGCATCCTGTGCAGGTGAAGACAAATACTGGTTTAAAATAAAATCAGCTGTTGTCATGCCTCAGCCTGAGGCCCACACAAAACCTCCTAGTTCCTGAAGAGGTCATTTCTGGCAGCACTGTGGTCACTTGACTGCAGGGGTTACAATGGAGAAAAGCTTCCATGGCTCTGCAGGGCTACAGATGGTGCTTACCAGACTGGCAGCCTTTGCATTGATAGACATGTTCACCAATAAGGAGCTTTTTATCAAAAAACCACTTGTCTCATTTGGTGCAACACAGTGTCCTTCCCTTGCCCTACAGAGAGAGTGTCCCAGGGTGTATTCAATAAGGGTGCTTTTGCCAGAGTCTTAGCTGGCGACTTATGACACCCTTCAGCAGTACTTGTGTGTCAGGAAAAGCAAAGTGTTACTCTGGCAGGCAAGAAGCTCTGCAGAAATGTGAAGTCAGCGGGGAGAATCGCACAGGTTGGCACATCACAACTGCTTAGAAGTGTTTAAAAAAATTCACACCTATCTCCTATTTCCCCTATTTCTCCTATTTCTGGCAGTCAGGGAGTACTTGGGAATAGCACCCTGGTAGGCAGCCTGGGAAAAGCAGCCGTGCCACATTCCCGTCCCCAGCCCTGGGCAGCTGCTGCCACAGCTGGGGCACCAACAGCCCACAGAGTCCAGGTCCCCTGTGCTTCAGGCTGGGGCTGAGAGGAGCAGGAGAAGGTGGGTGCCCGGGCCCCTGATGGCTCAGGACCACAACAGCAGATTTTCCTCTCCAGATCTCGCTGTGCTGGGTAATGAGCACTAATCTTTGCAAAAGCAGTAAACCCCAGTATGGTCCTTGCTTTTATATTGAGGGATCAAGAAGGTGGGGGGCATTTTCCTGTGCTCTGCTTCAAACTGCTGCCCTTCTGAGCTGCTGTTGACAAATCCGTGCCTTTCTGACAGCCCTCGCAGGCGCTCGTGACGTGGTTTCTTTTCCGTTGTAGGTAGTACCGAGCCGGAGCTGAGCGTGGGGAGGGAGCTCATAAGCGCTGGGAGAACAAACGGAATATGAGCGAGAACAGCCACTTTCCATGGTCTGTTGCAGACTGCCAAGAGCTGCATTCCTCGGGCTCAAAGCCGGCCACGCTGGCCTGCAGCGATGGAGACGAGCAGCTCAGCCAGCCTCTGGAGCCTGCCAGCGGGAGAGCCAGCCCCCGGGACGATGCTCAACCCTCCCGAGGAGTGGAGGGGCAGCACGGGGGCCAGGGGGACGAACATCTGGAAGCAGCAGCGGAGCTGGGTGAGAGGCAGGGTGAGCAGGGACTGGGGACAGACTCTGCCAGCGAGAGCGGCCGTGAGGACGGGCCGGTGCTGGCGAACGGCGCGGACGCAGAGCTGGCCGCGGGGCAGGAGCAGATGCCGCTGCAGCAGCAGGACGGCAGCATGCCCAGCCAAAGCAGCATGGATTCGGGGGAGAGGGGCTCCCCTGCCCAGGAGATACCGAGCGAGGCCCTCAGCAAGGAGCGGTGGCATGGTGTCCTGGGCTTCTCAGAAGCTCTAAGTGCCGAAGAGCCAGAGGAGCAGCTCGGGTGAGTGTGAAGCTGTTGTAACGTCAGCTCAGTGCTGGTTTCCATGTGTTGTTTCTCAAGCCTCCTTGGTTCAAGTTACTCTGCTCTGTGTGTAACTCATCAGTTTAAAAAGCTGCAGCTGCTCTCATGGCTGACTGTGGTTTTTCACTCTTTTTCTCTCTGGGCTTCTCATACTGCTTTTCCCTGTTACAAATGTAGAAAAACTGTGATTAGAGCCAGTGTCTGCCTACCGAGTCACTAAAGCGAAGGAGAAGCTTTTGGGATCTCAGGAGTGCTGGGTGCTGGATGTGCTCACTTTGGGGGTGTCCCACTTGCAAGTTAGTTAGCTGCAGCACTTACGGCAGAGTTACCCGAGATAACTTTAGACAAGCACGACAGCCGGGGAATGATGAGGAGCGGGGCTTGTCCAGGAGCCTCGTGTGTCCTGGAAGCCCCTGGCAGCATGGCTTGCTCTGGCAGACCCTGGGCTAGCAGGTTACAGCTTTGCACCCAAAGGACTGTGCCGTTAGGAAGAGAGGGCAAGGCACTGAGCTTTGCTCCCTGCTGCTCCTGTGGCAGGTGTTACCAGTGCCTGGGTGGCACGGGCATAGCAGGGAGGGATGGGAGACACGAGTGTCATCCTGTTCTCAAGTGCCTGAGAGAAACCAGCAAGTGTGTAATGCCCCTCTGTACTGGCAGCCTGTTTTCACGGGAGAACTCTCCAGGCTGGGGGACGCTCACACCGGTGCAGTGTCCACAAATGATTTTATGCCTCTTGCAAGTGCCTGGACTCCCTGGGGCTCTGCAGGTTGGGGGTGAAGGGAAATGACCAGTCACTGGGATGAGGTGGGGTGCTTCCCTTGCCATCCCTGTGGGAGGAGTACGGATGCTTTCTTGGCTACCAGAAATCATCTAGGGTCTGTATTGTGGCCAGCTGGGCTTTCTGGCTGCTGTGAATCTTATGGCCCTGCCTACATACCTGCCCCAGCATGGGAGAGATACTGCAAGCAGGAGGGGGCTGGAGAAGAGCAGCAGAAGTTGTCACAGAGGAGCATTGCCTTCCTAAGAGGAGGTGTGAAAGGGAGAGGGTGACCAAGAGGTGCCTCTGAATCACTTCCTAGTTTGAGTCCAGTGGAGGCTTCAGACTGATCTGTTTGTTAGGAGCCCTGTCTGGAGCACTGGCAGGAGTGTCAGCAGAGCTGGGAAGCCACACAGCATGTGGGCTGACAACAGGCATCCCTAATTCATTGCTTCTCTAGTGCTGAACAGGCTTCTCTACAAAAAAGTGGTGGTTTGATTTACCCAAGGTCCCCAGCAAGAAGGAGCAGCACTCTTTCAACAAGCACAACTGAAAGTAATGAAGAGGAAGAGTGTTTAATGCAGGCAGCTGATGTCCAGAGAGCGAGGGGAGTGCACCCCCAGGCAGGTCCCACGAGCTGTGTAAGCTCTGCAGTCAGGACTTAGATGTCTGCAGCTCTCTCAGGTTGCAAGGGAATAGTATTTGCTTGGTACGTGGCTCCCTGGCAGAGATTGTGAGTTCAAGATGAAGCCAAGAGTGGTCAGGGAATGCTGCTACAATCACTGGAAGTGCAATTATTTTAAGGTACTAGGGCATGAATTGGGAGAAGTGGCAGGCTGAGGCTTTGGAGATGATGCAACCTGACTGGGCTTTGCATGCACAGCCCATGATCTTATGCTCTAACCATATTCACTTGTATAACAAATAAGTCTTTTGGCAAGCTGAATGCACAAGGGACAAGTGACACACTATATTCAAAGGCAGAAGGGCAGCTGGAAAAGTTCAGAGACAGAGCAGAAACCTGGGAAACCGCTCATTGCCTAGGGATCGGGTTAGCTTGCTGTGTTTGCGCTCCTTAGTACTTTGAGCACCCATCTTTAGGCTAAATGGCAGAAACGTGGCTGGGCAAAACACAGCATGGAGCTGATCTCTCCTGACCAGAGCTGACTGTCTGGCTCCCCTAGATCAACGTGGGACAGGAGTGACACAGTTGACAGGTGTACCGAGGCACCGAGAGGTTACTGTCATCCTGCATCATCTCTGAGTTTCCCCAGTTCTTTCTTTACTCCCCTTCGGTATGTTGCTGTTTCTGTTGTGACCCATTCTGGATGTAGGAGAACCTGGGGTTTCTCTGTCTCTGGGCTAATATTTTACCAATGACCAGTCAGCTATTCATTCCTGGGGAAAAAAATCACTTGTCATCATTTGCATGTTGGTGCTCCTATGATGCATTTTGTCCCTGGATCTTAAAGTACTTTACAAGAAGGGGCTGAGTCTTGCTCTTTCTGCTGAACCCATGGAGAATTAAGGGGGAAAAAGTCATCCGAGGTCATCGACTCCATGGTGAATCTGGACAAAGAGACCATGATTGCCCTGCTGAAGGTAGATTAGTACGTCTGTGCAGGAAATGGTTCTTAAAAAGTCAAGAAAATAAAGCCAAAGCTTTAGTGCTTGTGCAGCAGTTTGTGTTAACTGAATCCCTTTTTGCCCCCTTTCCAATTTATGCCATGGCATCTACGAGCATGCCAATATACCATTTGTCAAATCTCCCTTTTCCAATCATTGTGGCTATGCTGCCTAGAGGTCTTTCAGCTTCCTGCAAGCTCTCAACATTGGCCCTGCTGGTCTCAGGGAGGCTGCAGCTTTGCAGTCAAACTGAGAGCTTCACCAGTAATGGTATTCTCTGCTTTCAGCTCCATGAAATCATAAAAAAAGGTCAAACTTGTTAGTAGAGGAATACCCACGTTTGGCTTGTAGATGCACCTAGTGCTTGCAGGTTTGGGACTGCTGCCTTTGCCCACACATTTCCTCCCATGGCAACATATAGCCATTGAGCAATTAAAATTCCATTAAATAAAGTTGCAGAAAAACTTTGCAGAAAGCCTGCAGCGCACAGGCAAGAAAGTCCTGATTTCCATCATGTCCTTCTCTGACAGGCCTCCTCACTCCACCAACACAGCAAACTAGGTTCTACTTTATTACAACTAATTAACCAGTGAGAAGTGAAATGTAAACAACTCAGTGCATAAAAATCCAGTACGGTTCAGTTGCAATAATAACCAAGTGCATTGCTCTGCACGCCTTGCTGTAAGCAATAAAACAGCATTTCAGAGATGACTGGGGAAAGCAGCGCAGGCAATTAGATACAGTGCTACTTCAATACACTTAGAAAACCTTGTGATTACAATGCAAATAAATATACGGCTCCTTATTTAAGTAAAGCAATTGCCTTCCCTGCTGTGTAATAAGTACACGACACTTATCTGTGGGGAGGCTATGCCAGGTTCATTCACACGAACGAGGTCTTTCGCTGTCTCCCACCTTAGCTTGGCTTTGCTTGAATTAGATGGTGCTCCTGGGCTGGTGTAAGCTAGAGAGGTAGAAAGGTAGAAAGTCTCTTTGTCCTCCATCTTCTCTGGGACCACAGAAGGAGAGATGTGATGTGCCTGACTTGTTGGTGCCCACTGACCCATCCAGGACCTTGGCTCCTGCCCTGGTCTCTGCAGCCTGTCCCACGCAGCCTTTGCTGGGGCATTTGCAGGGCCACAGACTTTCGCACTTTGTTGCCTGCTCTATGACTGTGGACTCAAGGGGTAAATAAAGGGCTGGGAAAATACAAGCTCTGTGGTGTGGACAGCTAATGGGAATGACTCTGCTCAGTGTGGCAAGAGAGCGGGAGCTGTCTGGCTTGGGATTATGGCAATGTGGGACCTGCTAAGTAATATCCAGGAGGTGCAGGGCTTGATGGCTCTCGATGGGCTTGATAGCCAGGAGCAGCCAGGAGAGTACCTACAGGCACAGCTGCAGTGCACAGCACCCCTGGAAACACATGCTGTGCACCAAACACCAGGACGTGCCCTCCTGCGTGGGTGCTCCCGCACAAAGCCACGCTGGTGATGGGAGTGAAGCGGTGCAGGCTGAGGGGCGGTGTGATGGCTCCCTTGTGGGACCTGGGCAAACCACAAAGGCCCGGGGTTTCTCCTGGGTGTAGGGAGGACACAGACAGTCTGTAGGGGAGGGGCATGGAAATTCACTGGGGATGGAGGCTGTTGCAAGAAGATTGGCAATGAGACAAGCTGCCAAGGCAGGTCTGTAATTCCCACCGCTGGGTGCAATTAAGGCTGTAAAGTCCTTCCTGTCACAAGGGGATGCAGTTCCTGCTTTGTGGAAGGAGGGGATCTTTTCTGTACACAAAGTCATGGCCAGGCACTGCGCTTCACCCTGTAGGGATGGATGATCTGTAAAGACAAGCATTCCTGAGGATGAGGGGCTTGTGGGCTGCAGCAGATAGTCTGTGGAGCAGCTGCTGTCTGCCTTGTTTCTGCTTATGTCTGGTTTGCTGCATGGCCAGCTCTGGTGAACCGGGTGAGAGTTTTTTTAAGCCCTGAGCTCCAGGAATCAAGGGATTATGTGGGTCTACAGATGCATGTAAGCTTTTACCCATGTGGTTGCAGAGCTAGGTTTGAAAACAGCATCTCCGATGGCTCAGACATCAGAGGGTACTTTCAAAGCGTGCAAAAACTTGTTTGTCAGGGCCTGTGAGGTCTCATGAACATAGAGTAAGCCATGCATGGTTGTCTTCCTCCTCACAGAGCCCTTCATGTGGGTCTGTCCTGCTCCCTGCTGTGCCAGGATCCCATGTTCCTGTGGCAGCTCACCAACCCATTGGCCTGACATCCAGCATCATGAAGAAGGGAAGATAGTGTGGCAGAGCCACTTCATGGGACCCTGACCCGCTTGGGTTCCTCAGACTCTTGGAATACTGAGAAATAAGAAACCTGAAAGCACTGAATTGTCCTCTCCTCTTCAATGGCTCTTGCCCTGGCATGTTGGAAGCAGAAAAATCTACCTTTGTTCAAATTCCACTTTTCTGTCAGAGATGGAGGACAAGAAATCTGGTAGCTGACTTGTGCCCACTGCCACAATGGGGCTATGTGCACCTCTGTCTTTGCAGTCTTCCCTCCTTACACTGCTTTTCTGTTAGTTGTCCACTGTATCCCCTCTCACACTGACTGTTGTGGTTGTCGTGGATTCTTGGGGTGAGGAGATCCCTGTTGGCAGAGGACCTCCTATCCTGGAGGTCTGAGTCTGTAAACACACAGTCTGTAGCAAACAAGGGTGATAACCTTGAGGACTTCCCTGTGCGAAGGGATGCCAGGTCCCATTTTGCCACCTGGAATTACTGCTCATGGAAGTGCTGAGTTCTCACTGCCCATGCTGATGAGGGTGTTGGAGGACAGCCGGTCCATGTGAGCATCACCGCTTGGGCATGGTGTATCCTGTGCTGGCCGTGAGAACTGGTTTCCTCACAAAAATGGTGATGATGGTTCCCAGATTGGGTGTGTTATCATCAGTGGCAAGGTGTATATTCCCTAGACCTTAGGGCGACTGTGTCCTGAAATGGCCAGCCATCTTACACCCTGCCTGAGGCATTTTGAAGGGCTGGGGTTTCCAGGAATGGATGAGACTACATCGATATATATGGCCCAGTAAATTCAGGAACTTATTAACATGCTCTCTGCTCAAGGGGCAGCCTTCCCTCTTTGCTACTTGCTTAGTGGTGCCGTGGAAATACAGCAGATCCCTCCTGCCTTGCGAGAAGGAAGTATGCACCCCAGACCCTGTAATGGTACGAGTAGACCTGGCTTCAGGGCTCCAGTGAGTCTCTGCCCAGGCACAGCAGTGATATTCAGGGGTCCATCTCCACCGTGAAACCACGGAGCTTCTGTCCGTTGGACAAAATGGGCTGAATGTCTCTGGATCAGGGCGTCTGTAAGCTGCAGATAGCTGGGGGGTTGTGGGGGCTGTCAGGGGGTGGTTGCTGTGCTTTCCCTGTTCTCTGCTGTCTGCTGGTGGAGATGGGATACAAGGCTATATCTCTCTACCCCTCTTTACTTTTGCTATGAGCAATTCCATGGAGTGTGGTGTGTGCCTCAGTTTCCCCACCTAAAGACTGAGCTGATTTGTAAAGTACATTGAGAAGTGTCAGCACTCCTAGGAAACACTGACATGGCTCTGCCATATCTGGCTCACACGTGCTGTGCTGCCTCTGTGCTAGAGCCACTACCTCCCAAGGTCCATTTCCAATCTTGTCTGTGCCAGGTGATGTTCTGCAAGGCTGGGAATGGGCTGTCGCTGGCACCCCATACTAACACCCCATCACTAACAGCAGCTGCATTTGGGCGTGCACAGGTACAGCATCTCCTTAGCTGGCACAAGAAACTTGCTCATCCCTATTCCACCCCCAGAATTCACCTCAGGGAAACGTAGACTGCTGCAAAGCGAGGCCGTGCTCATTAGGAGAGGCACTAGGCACAGTCATGATGCTGACGCAGGGTTTCCAAACAGATGACCATACTGAGGAGGTGCAGTGGGTTGACTGCAACCAAAAACCGAGCACCTATCCTTGCACTTGCTCACCACCCTCCCCTGTGGGATGGGGGAAAGAATCAGAAGAGCAAAAGTGAGAAGACTTGTGGGTCAAGATAAAAGCAGTTTAATAAGTGAAGGAAAGAGAGAAAACCCCCCACCAAGTGGTGCAAAGGCAATCACGCACCACCTCCCAGCAGCAGACCGATGTCCAGCTAGTCTCTGAGCAATGGCTACTTTGAAAGACCAAACCCACTTTTAAATTTTTTTTTTCTTCCCCCGCCCCCGAGACTGACATTATATGGCATGGAATATCCCTTTGGTCAATTGAGGTGAGCTGTCCCAGCTGTGTCCCCTCCCAGCCTCTGGCCTACCCCCAGCCTACTTGCTGGGCAGTGAAAAATAGAGAAAGCCTTGACACAGTGCAGGCACGTTAAGTAACAGATAAAACATCAGTGCATTATCAACACTGTTTTAGCACAAATCCAAACCACAGCACCATATGTGCTGCTATGAAGAAAGTTAACTCCATCACAGGCGGAGGAAAAGCAGCTTACTGTTCCCCTAGCTTTCACTTGTATCACAGCATGAAATGCCTGGTTCTGACAGAGCAAATGACAGCAGTGTCTGCTGGAAGTGGGAGGCAGCTTCACCTGGGAAACCTGGGGTGGTTTAGGCAGATCCTTGCAGCCTGGTCTATTCCAGGAGGGGCTGAGCCCTCCCAGCTCTCCAGGGCTCCCAGCACAGCAGGTGTTGCTGGGTTTGACTCAGGTGAATTCTCCTAGTGTGGGTTTGTATTGAGAGGTACACTGGAATGAATGCCCCTGCATTCCAAGTCAAATGGAGTTGGGATTGCTGAGAGTCATGCATGCTTACCTGGAAGCACAGAACATAGGCTTATGGGTTCATGTGTTTCACAGCCTCCTGTCATGCCTGTAATGCTGTGCCTGAATCCCACAGGCTAGCTGTAAAGGGACATGGAGTCTCCCCTGCCTGGATGTGTGTCCATCACCTTTACATCCCTCTCAGTGGAGAGAAAACTATTTGTAGGGTGCCTTGCACTTGTAGGGTGCCTCATCTAAGAACAAAGGCTTAAGGTACAGCATGCGAATTGCTCCCTGAAAGCTTCTGCTTTTTCTTCACGATAAAAGGGATCAAGGACATCTGCTGCTGACATCCAACGTTAGATGAAATGGCCTTGATCTTAAATATTTTCATGCTTTTGAAGTAGCCATAATTGGAGCACTTGAAGGGGCAGATAATGGGCAGATTAAATCCATTCTGGCAGTGGATCCAGTAACAGGTGTCAGATGCAAACATCTACAGTTCGGAGGTATGACTTTTTACTGGGACATGACCAAATTAAGGGTTGGCTGGGCCCATGGGATTGCTTGTCATAAACCTCTGCCTTTTCCAGCTCTAGGAGCTTGTAATAAAATTGGGAACCAGGCAGGTTATACCACAGAAAGGTCCAGAGGGGCTGTGATCACAGCATCCATTTCTGCCTCTTCTCTTGCCTCCTAGCTCCAAGTGGAACAGTGCAAGCAATTACCTTGACAGTATTTTCTACATTTCCCCCTTTGGTCCAGGTTTGCTTCTGGAGATGCCAAGCTGAGCTGCAGTGAGGATGACAAGGATCACTTTCAATTCAAAGACATCAGGGATGGGTTCAGCTCAACCTTTGAGAAGATCGTTGAGTCTGACCTTATGAAGGGTACATACTACAGCAGCTTGGACTCTTTGGACGTCCTCTCTCTCACAGATGAGACAGACAGCTGTGTCAGTTTTGAGGCCCCACTCACCCCATTGATCCAGCAAAGGGTCAAGGAAAGCCCAGAGCTCTTGGAGCAGAAACTGGCAGCCCAGCAGAGAGAAGCCCTTCACCACATGGCTGCTGATAAGCAAGAGCAGGCTGCAGCAAAGCCAGCAGAGGGGGATTTTGGGAGCCCTCTCAGGCATTCAATTACCAGCAGCAGGTCGGAGAATGTGCTGAGCCGGTTGTCCTTGAAGAGTATCCCAAATGGGTTCCACGTGGAAGGGTCAGAGGAAGATGCCACCAAGATCATTAACTCCATCAGGTGAGGCAGGCTGGGAGTTTCTTGGTCAAAGGGCTCCTTGTCTTATGGAGCCTCAGTCCAGGAGCAAGGCTCAGAGGACATGATAGAGATGGAGTTGCTTTTTTCCCCCTTTCATGTGCTGTCATGGCCGAGAGGCCAAACACCAACAGGGAAAATTCTACTACCTGCGGGTTAGGACTGCAGCTGAGGACCGAGGTCTCATGGCATTAAACCAGCCAGTCCCCAGCAGGCCTCTGTCTGAGTCCTCCCTGCTCTTAAACCGAGAGATGCAGCCCTACCTCATGGTGCCAGCGGGGCTGCTCGGCGTGTTGTCTGTGGGAACAGCTGGCCACCATGCCAGCTGGCAGCTGGGAGAGGAGCAGCCCACCAGCAACAGCAGGTCTGCCATTGGTCCCACTGGCATGACTTGTACAAGTGCAGTTTCTCTTCCTCGGCAAATAATCTGAACTGAAAAGCATATTGTCTATCCCTAAGATTTCCTGAATGTCCACAGCTCTGAAAGAGCTTGGTATCCCTTTCCATACCAACAGAAAGACAGGAAGCTTAAAAAGATGTTGGGGCTGGTTGCTTTGAACAGATATGTCCTCATTTGTCAGGAGAAGTCACCTTCTCTTCTATCTTTTTCTACAAATTTGAAATTAAACTGTTCTATTTCATTTGACCTGAAATGAAAGAGGGTTTGTCCAAATGTCCAATTCACAAATGTGTCTTATTTTTTCATATTTTTTGGTTAGGACAAGAAGAAATCAAAATATGAATTTTTTGGGGGTTTCATCAAGTCACATTGCTGCTCCTTGAATTATTTCTTGTTTCTGTGTAGCGATGCCAGCTTGAAAGACGCACTGTCAGACTCCGACTCCGACATGGGCAGCACAGAGCAGCTTGACCAGGGCAGCACGGACACCTTGGTGAATGGCTGCAGGGCAGATAGCGAGGCTGCCAAGAGACTGGCCAAGCGCCTCTACAACCTTGAAGGGTTCAAGCGCTGTGATGTGGCACGCCAACTCGGGAAAAAGTAAGTGGGGCTGTGGGTTGCATCCAACCCTATGAGGGGGTTGACTGAGATGGCATGGCCAGCAGAAACACAGTTGTGGTGGGGAGGGTCTGGGGAAGCACTGGTCATGCTGGGAGGACAGGACAAAGGCAGGAAGGGACAAGCCTGCTGTTACAAGGGCTTGTTGGATGGAGTCGGGGTTGTTGGAGATCCTTCCAGTTCAAACTGGTCCAAGTCCAATGTTCTTGCAATCTGAATCCTTCAAATTGCTTGCGTGTATTGGGCATTGACTGCCCCAAGCTGCTGCCCGCCAGAACCAAGAGGTTCCTGTGTTTGGAAAGGGCCCAGCAAGACCACCCTAAAGCAATCCCCAGGCTGAAGGGTTTGGGATCTGGACCTGGATTTGCACTAGGCTCCCTGCCGGTCCCTAAGTTTTTAATGTCTGCACCCCAAAATCTTCTTGCTGCAGTGCCTCCTGACCCAGTCTGTATAGATGGCATGAAGGGTTTGATGGAAAGCCGGGTACACACTGGAGGTCCAAGCACCTCAGATGGTAGATTTGCCTGCGTAAGGCAGAAGGGAAATAAAAAGTGTTTATCCAAAAGTGGGAAATTTCTAAGAGACAGAGTAACATTAACGAGTGTAGCAGTAACAGATTATTTTAGGATGCCAGTGGGTGTGAGGACACCAATCCCTATCATCCTTCTTCTGGATTAGATATAATCTGTGTTGCTGGGATTTTTTTTTAGGTCCTTGAAATGTCTCACTCCTGTCTGGATCAGCAGGACACAACTGTCCCTCAGCAAATACCCAAGCTTTCAGTACCAAGGATTTTGTGTGACACCCAGCTTAGTTTTGGGACAGAAGGAGCCCACGAATGATCTCCTAGGGAGGCTCTTTGTATCACGTGAAAGCATCCTTGTTCTTCTCTTTTGCCGTGGTTGTTTTTAGCAGGTGCATTGCTGTTGCTGCTGACTCAGGTCTAGCATCCTTCTCCTTTCTTGCAAATTTGCCATACCAGCTCAGTGGCAGCAGGGCGGGGGGAGAGCGGTTTCAAGCAATTGGTCTCTGGGGGTGCTTCTGAATGTGTTCCTTTGCTAGTTCCTGCAATCCTCACTCACACCTGCAATTCTCACACCTTGGAAAGCTGTTTGGTGACCCACATTTGGGAATTGACACAGTCTTTAAAAGAAAACTTTTGTTTTGATCAGCTGGGTTTTTTACATCTGCATCATTTCCCAGCACAAGAACTGGATAGAGCTGCAGGCTCTTGGACCAAGCAGGTGGGTTTGCAGAGCAGGAAAGGAAGAAGAATGAGGATAGGTGTGTTGGTCTTGCTCACTTAAGACAATGTAAGACCACCTTACAGTGGTGGGAGCAGGGTAAGTTCAAGTGATGCTTCCAAGCCAGCTCCACGTAGGAGGTTGTCTGGCTAGGAGAGTTGTTCGAAAAGTGAAATCTCATTTTAAAGCTTTTTAACTCATTTTAACCCCTTTTTTTCCTTTTTAAACATTGGCAAATTTCACAAAAAGGCAAAAAACTAAACCTAACCCAAACCCATTCATCATTGTGAAACAAGTAAAAAAGGTTTGATGAACAAGGAAATGGAGGTTGGATATCTCCAAATAGTTTCTTTCCAGCTGACGCAATTCTGTGAAGTTAACCTCAAATCCAGAATTACCTTCGTCTCCCTGAAAAGCACGTGCTTTCACAACTGAACTCTCCATGGAAGATTCTTGTTCCTGGATTTGTCTGTGGCATTGTCTCAGCTCTGTCACTACCCACAGTCACATATCTCTTGCTGGTTGGAGGTTGAACTGTCTCAGCTGCCAGACCATGAAGATGGCAGTGCCAGGCACTTCCTTGCAAGGTTTCCTGGAGTGCACTGTGCTCACCAAACCACGCAGGCAGCAGCAGAGCAGGCAGCAGAGCACAGTTTCAGCATTACAGTGCTCTGAGAGCTTGGGTTGTCAGAGTCCCATGGGCAGTACAGCATGGGCACAGAGCATATTTTCCTTCCCTGGAGATTAGGTGAATATTACTTAGACAAATTTCTTATGGACAATCTTTTTTTGACCCAGGAGACCGTGGGCTCCTGTCTTCTCCTGGGGTGGCTTATGACCCAGGCAGGTCAGTAAGCACTCTTGGTGCCTGGACCTTCCCAAACCAGGCAGAGGGAGGAAGTGTCAAGCTGGGTTTAAGGTGAGAGAAGGTCTGTAGAAGCTGGCTGTGTGGCAGGGCCACCAGCCTGAGGATGACAGACATGTCCCCATGGGAAACACCTTGCTGTTCTGGTGGGGATGTCTCTGTCATGTCTGAGCTGCATGGTGGAAATGTCACCCATTCCTGCAGGAGGGACTGGCAGAGAGAGAGAGGAGGCCAGTTCTTAAACGAAGATACCAGAGCAAGCATCTAAGTCTGCCTTAGTGTAGGTCATGGTCTTGCCTGGCCAGTGTTGGAGCTCTGTGTCCCAGGCATGCCTGGGGCATGTTAACTGGCTCTGGAGCTCAGGGAGAAGGGTCCCATCAATGTCACTGAGCCTCTGGCTGGTCATAGGAGTTTGCTGCTTCCTAGGGACTGGATGCATTCATGTGTCCTGCAACACCATCTGGTTCCCTCAGCAGAGCTGTCAGTCCTTGCCTGGAGCTTTTCCAAGCACAGGAACCAAGTGAGGCACAGGAAGGTGTGATGGGCACCCAGGATGGGACTGTTGGCACCACAGAATCTGGCACAGACCACTTGTCCTGGAGGTCACAAATTCGTATGGACTCCAGGCCTTCAGCAAGACCCCGTGAGCTGAAGGACAGGCAGCAAGACCTGCCTACCTTCCCAGGCTGCCCTGATGGGAGAGTGGGGTGAAGAGGAGCTCCCACCCACCTTCATCCTGCCTGACTATAGGTCTAATTAGGAATGTAAATTAGGGTGTAGCTGCCAGTATATGCCATGGAGGCATCTCAAGAGCAATTCAGCCCACCCAAGATCCGTGCTGGGCTATAGACATGCCCAATATTTTGGCTTTAGGGAGCCTTGGGCAAGGCCAGTCCTTCAAGCTTGAGTTAAGTAGGGTGAGTCAGACGCTGTTGATTGCTGCAGTCCATGGCAGTTGTTGCTGTGTCCCCGGTGCCCAGAGCACCCAAGCAGGTTCCCAGGAGACCTGGTAAATAGGTGCCCAAACAGAAGGAATCAGACCTTTTCTTCTGGGATACTACAACTGCACTTGTGAGGTGGGACCTGACCTGTGGAAGGGAGAGCATTGGTGAGTTCCCAGCACTGGCACAGCCAATGCATGAGGTCATCTGCAGACTTGGAGCTGAATGGATCCCAGAGGAGGCCTGGGGCTTGCTCGATTCTGCTCGTTCTTTGTCATAGGGGTGAAGGTGTGGTGACATCTCCTTTCACAAACATGTGGTCATCTTCTGTATCTCACATCACCTTGCTGTAAAGTTTCAGGGCAAGTGCAGAAGTCTCCCTGGGAAGATGGCAGGAATCTGCACACCAATCATTGTGTTACTGCTTCATACGGACTAACCGGGGGACCATGGGACAGTGAGGACATGTTGTTTCCCAGAGCTAGCAATCCCAAATTCTAAGATTGTTTTATGAGTGTGAGGCCTTGTGGCTTCTTAAGGCTTTGAAACAGTCTCCTGTGCAAACTCCAGCTCCAATACTCACGTCCTGCCTCTCAAAACTGATCCCACACCTCTCCCCTGGAGCTGTCACGCTGCTCTGCCTGATCCCGCTGTGTGTCATGCTTCCGAACAGCATCCATGCCAGAGGCTTTGCAGCATCCACCTCACAGCAGAAGATGAAACAGTGCTGTAGGAAAAGCAATGAGTTCTGCCTGTAACATGTCCCAGGGTGAAACTGGATGCGCAACCTTTAGCAATACGCTTTTCTTTTTGAGGGGAGAAGGAAAAGGAATTGTATATGGCAAAAGCTGAGCATATTGAGATCATCTCCCATTTCTTGCCAGCATTCATTGATTATTCTTGCACTTGTGCTACCTGAGTTGTATAGATAGAGGAACTTAACAGCACCCATTCTGGCTTTAAAGGCAACATATGCCCAAGCATCCTTCAAAACCATGGCAGGGGAATGGTGTCTGGAGAAGCATTCAGGGATGAGCAGGGCCAGAAGCTCAGCTGAGCTCTGGTCCAGCTCCCAGGAGCATCCATCTGACAAGCAAGCAAGGTGCTGTGGTGAGAGGGTGGGATGGGAGCGCATGTGGAGTGGAGAGCAGTAATACTGCAGCAGGAGGAGGGCATATGCCCAGCAATGTGGGAGGACTAGCTAAGAGGGAAGGTGCCCGATGAGCACAGGACATCCATATGGCCTCGTCCTCCTCCTCGCTGGTTTAGGAGGGGGCTCTGCCTGGCCAGCAGCACAGCAGAGGGGGCACCAGGAGCCAACATCTTGTTCTCAGGTGTCCCGGGCTGGCAGAGCTCGACTGTGTTAGGGCCCTTAGAAGGTCTCACAGCAGCATTTCAAGGTAGGAGAAATTCCCCTGGGTCTGGGTCACGTCTGCAGTCTGTCGCTGGGAGTTTGGGCTGGCCAGGAGGCAGCAGTCTGCTGTTCCTCTTGTAGACAGCGTCTTCTTCCCTGATGAAAGGGCTGACTACTCCCTCTTTAATTACAGTAACGAATTTAGCAAGTTGGTAGCAGAGGAGTATCTCAGCTTCTTTGACTTCACTGGCCTGACCCTTGACAAAGCACTCAGGTGAGCTGGTCTCTGGCACTCCCGCGTAGGGCCTGGGCTGGACGGAGCGGAGCAGCGCGGTGGGTTTCTCCTCCGGGCTTCCCGGCGCCATGGAGGCTGTCCGTGTGATAGGAGCAGGGACCGGGGGGAGCTCCAGGTTGTCGTTTAATCTTTGCTTTGGTGTCACGTTTGGCACAAGGTACTGCCACCAAAAGTGGGCTTCGACAGGAGGGCCCACAACCTGCTTCCCCATGGTGGAGAGCAGCTTTCCCAGGAACCCCATCCCGTACAAAATCAGAGCAAGTGGGAGCAACTTCTTCCCTTGGGACGGACAACCCATCCTGGTGCCATCGAGCCAGAGGTGGGTCAGATCTCAGCTGACAGCATGTTTCCCTACACAGCCCAGACTGCCTCCATAGACACCTTTTGCATTGCACCTGCAGGGGCCCAGGGGTGCCAGGCTGGGGGGAGGACAAAGGCCTCCCTAGCTGCTCTGAGGACCCCCTTTCCATCTCCCTCCTTAGCATGGATGCTGCCCAGCAGATTCATCCACAACATCTTTAAGTATCACTTTCTCTTTGCAGGACATTCTTGAAAGCGTTCCCGCTGATGGGAGAGACACAGGAGCGGGAGCGGGTGCTGATTCATTTCTCCCGGCGATACTGCCAGTGCAACCCAGAGGAGAGCACGTCTGAAGGTACCGCTTTCTTTCCTTGGCTCTAGTGCCCATTGCACACTCACAATCCGCCTGTGTCACAGAGCCTGAGTGTAAAATCAGCCATCCACAGCCAGCCCTGAATAGCACCCACTGGGCGGGCAAGGCTGCAGCTTCTCCCTTTCTCTGGGGTCCTGCCCTGCTGATTATCCCTGCCCTGGGGGGGACTGAGGACACCAGGTGCTGTACAGACCCCCCAAGAGAGCCAGATGAGTCCGCTCAGGATCTGAGGACCTGAGTGTGGGCTCCCAGGGAGCCTTGCCCTCTCAAGTGCATATGAGCTGTGCTGAAGACAAGCTCCTCAGCTGTAGCCTCGATCAGTGGCCATGCTTTGCCCCAGCACCAGGGGAGGTGGTGAGTGGTTCTCAGGGGTTGCAAATTACTGCAATTGTGGCTTGGAAAGTGGTTGCTGGCAGTGGGAAAATGAGTGGCTGGTGCCAGCTCAGCCCAAGACCTTGTCCATTGAACGGAAGAAGACATTTCCATGCAGATCGAGGAATGGTGTTGGCTTGCCACACACAAGAGTTGTATTCCTTGTATCTACAACTGCAGCAGGACAAAGTGCAGCTGGGTAAAATTCTGGGCTCCCTGGAGTTGCAGATTTTGTTAGCTATTTTCAGCCCCTCATAGGTTTTTTTTTCAAGGAGATGTATTTTCTTCTGACATTTTTAAATGGGAAAGGTCATTCCTGGTACACACGTGCACACACACACATCCAGACATGAGCATGTCCATGTTGGCACTTACATGAATGCCTCTACGCACCTGCTTACAGGCATCTAGAAATGCTCCCATGGGTGGAAATCAGGCTGCTGACCTGACAGCAGTGCCAGTTGCTCCTCCTCCACCCCTTCAGCATGCAGTATGCCACTTGTGTCTGAGAGCTCCTGCTTGTCTCGGTCTTGCAGGCTTCCCAAATAGCAGCAGTGCCTAGTGTCACTTCAACTCTCCAGTGCCTCTGCCAACCCAACTGGACACAAGCTATTCTCAAAACAGAATGACCTCTTTGCTTTTATCAGTGGTATCCCAGTAAAGTACAGATGCAATTTCCCGGTGTTTGTGTGATGTTCTCCCCCACTGATGCAAAGAGGACCTTTCCCTGCGAAGGGTCATCCACGCGTAGACATTAAGCTGCAGGCTGAGTTTTCAGCAGCAGTCTCCAGCTGAAACATCCCAAATGCCAAGTCCTGACCCCTCTTCAACACCTACCCCTGGAAGTGATCCACAACCACATTGTATCCACCCCCACTCCTACAGACAAGGGTCTTGGGACTGTATCTCCCCTTCTGGTCCTCAGGTGCCTGACACCCACTGCGAGGATGTGCTCACACCAACTTGAGCAGAGGCTGACCTGAAGCGCAGGGGGTCAGATCTCGGACTCCATCCCACACCCTTCAGCATGAGGGTGTTTGGAGGGCAGTGACAGTCAAACAAAATGCAAGCTTTGCCATGGCAACGTGGGTTACAAAGCTGCCGATGGAGCCACGCTATGGCAACTGTTCGCAAGAGAAATTAGATCCCAGTTCTGAAAGAGTCTGTGAGGAGGTGCCTACTAATGCAAACACAAATGAAGCCAGAAAATGAAACTCTTCCATAACTTCATGGCCCTCAGTGGAGATGTCAATGCAGCTGATAGGACCTGTTTTAAAAATGTTACACTCCTGCACAGTACAAAACTATTAAGAGTAAGGAAAACTGGATCTAAAACACATTACTGCTGCTGCTGTCATGACCTGTCATTAACGTTTAGGGCTACAGCATTGCCCATGATGGTGGCAGCACATTTCTCAAGGCTGGACCACTTACTGCCGACCAAATGTAACTGAAGGAGTAAAACAGGATAGAGCTGCACTCAGTAATGGAATTGAATGAGGCTTGAAAAATACAGTTGTAATCCAAGTACTGGAGGGAAGCAAAGTGGCTCCTTTGGGTCACATCTTTTGCAGATGCTGCAAAAGCATGCACTAGATGTGTGGTAATTTGAGAAAGCTATTGCAAGCTCTTTCTTCAGGAAGCGATTCCTTCTTATTGCATCCAGCCTGAACTTGCAAAGGATGTTCCACCAAGATGAAATTTGAGCCACTGTGTATATCTAGATTTCTAAAGAAACACCTCTGGCTGTGATGGTCTATTGGCATAGAGTCATGATAGAGTCAAGGCAGTTTTCTCTGGAGATGATCAGGTGGCTAAGAAGGTCTTAAATCCCTCTAAGACACTTCAGGGCATTGCTACATGCTGATTCGATAACTCTGATGGAGACATGGCTGTTGCAACACCAAGGGTAACTTCAGCCTGTATGATGGGATATTGCAGATGAGGGTAGCAGTAGCTCTGACTTGCTGACCACTGAGTGGCATGGCTGGTTTTTCTCCCAGAGAGTGGTGTCTTGGACACATTATTAGTTCTTTCCTGCACTGATGAAGCCCAGACATGGAAGAACTATGTGGTTGTGTTGTGACACTGTGAGCTGAGGGAAAAAGTGAAAGCAACTGATCCAAGGAACAGCAAGAGAACAGCAGGTTTTGGGACACCAGCTCCACCTTGGGGCCATGTGAGATATGGATTACCTGACCAGAGTGATACAGTAAAGCCAGGTGAAGATATCAGCCCAGAACCTCCCAGAGAGACTCCAAAATATACACTGGGAAGGCACATTGTCCTAAGCCCAAAGCTGCTGCTTTTGAAAGTGAAGGAAGCATCCTTCTTAGGAATCAGTTCTCTCTTGAAGGGGGATGTCCATCATACCACATCCCCAGGACTGTCAGCCCGCATTGAGAAATATGTGCTGTTCCCATGAGAAACCCTTCCTTCCTCAGAGACCATGGTTCTTCCAGGAAAGGGAGAAGCTCATGGGCTCAGTTGCCTTCATCCTGAGCTCATGCTTTTGGTTGCCTTTAGCTGGCAGCGTTTAGAGCTTGGCCTTGAGCATGAGATGTTCAGGGCCTGTCACCATTCCACACAAACGGTGCCTTTGTCTAGTGGCTGACCAGGATGGGGAAGGGCCACAGCTGGCTCTCTGTGGCTGCACATCTCTCCCACAAGAAGAGACCAGTGGCACTTCCCTGCCGGCCTGGTGGTAAGTCACAGCCTGACCCCAGGGCACCAGTTCACAGAGCAGCATGCACAAGGGAGATAAGCCAGGAGCATCATGTCGTGTCTGGCTTGGTCTATGGAGCAGCCCATCTGTGTGAGCACACCAAGTCAAGATCAGGGCAAAAGACCAAGGCTGTATTTTGGCTCCTGCCTCGTCCCTGGTGCTCTCTAGCCCTTTTGTGAGTCCTTGCAAGGACTGGTTCATGTGCCAGAGTGCATTTGCATCTCACTGTTGTGAGGTCGTACATGGAGACTAGTCTCCTGACCTTGAAGAGCTTCAGGATGCAGCATGGTTTTGAAATAACAGGAAGCCACCAGGCTACCTGGTACAGAAGAGGGTGTTGTGCTGTCTCAAATGGAAGGAAAACTTCATGTGAGTTTTATTAAGTCAGAGAGCCAAAAACGCTGCACTCATTTGTAGTAGTAAAGTTTGCTGAACAACTCAAGAGCTTACAGGCTGCCCGGGAATGATGGCTAAGGACCTCAGGACAAACCCCTGAAGTGACTGTGATCAACTGTGGGGGAACTAGCTCTGTTTGCCAGGGTCTGTGCTCCATTCTGCAACAACATTGGCACAAAATGGACATGGAGGAAGACTCAGCGGAAAGTCTGGTCTTTAGAAAGCCATTGACAAAACTGCTTTAAAGCCAATTACCTGGCAATCATTTCAGGAAAAGGTAAAAGTTGAAAGAAAAAAAGATACTAGGGTTTTTTTAACTATCTTGCGCAGTTGAAAGGTATTCTTTAAAGTCCCCAGACATAGCAACTGGCCTTAGTTTTGCAATGGGTGGGTTGCCAAGACAGCAAATATCAAAACCACGTGGGAAGGGGAGTAATCATAGCCCTCTGACTTGTGTGTTTCAGATGGGATTCATACGCTCACCTGTGCCCTGATGCTGCTAAACACAGACCTTCATGGCCATGTAAGTAGTATTCCAAGATACATCCTTCCTTTTTTGCTTCCCAGCACAGAGGTCTGTCCCCTTATGCAGGATGTGTTGCTGGAAAATTGAGATAGGTTGACAGAGAGTACACTCAAGCCAAAGGCACCTGCTGACATGAGTTATCTCATATGGGCACAGGCAGTGCAGTTTTCTTCCCAGGACCTGTTGCATGCATCAGCCCTGTCCCAGGAGCTCTCATGGAGAAGTCTTCGCCAACAGTCTCTGTGGAGCTGGCAAACAGCAGCACCAAGTGTGGTGCAAACGCCTGAGGTTGCCCTCATCCCAGAAACGGCTGCAAGGGAGTAAGTGCTTTCATACAGGTCTAGATTAGATCTTTTCTTCCCAAAACACGACATAAGTCCCAGCTGTTCCTTTTCCCCAAGGTGTAACAGACAGACACTGGAGAGCTTCATACCAGAGAGGCCTCTGCACAAAGAGCAGGGTTAGCAGAGCTCAGTGCCCAAAGGTGTGATCTGAAAACAGCAGAGGCTGTGAAGAAGATCTCTCACCACCTTTCAGAGGCTCTTTCAGGTGGCATAGGTTGGCTTTGTTCCTAAAAGGTCAGCCAGAGTGTAGAGAGGAGAGCAGACTGGGAGGAAGAATAACTGCAGAGGGGAGATGGGACTGGGCATAGGGGACAGCACTCGGACATTGAGTATCCTTGGAGACCCTTGCCATAGCGTACATCTGGGAGGATGCATGGACTCTGCGCCCTGCTCAGTGCTGTGGAAGGCTGTAGGCACTGCTGACCCAGCTGTCTGCCCTGTTCTCCAGGCTTACGGTGCAGACATAAAGCATGGCTGTGAGCTTCAGGGAGACCGTGTCCCCTTGTAGAGGGGCTCCTCAAGTCTCAGGTCACTGAAGTACCTTCTTTCACAGCCCCTCTAAGAGTTCAGAGTCCCCAGAACTTGTGTGAAGATAGAGCAGGGCATGGGAAGATGGCTTGTTATACCAGCCTGTGCATGTGAAACCCACACACCCCTTTTCTGCCCCACAATCCCATGATTTCCAAGCTGTGTCATCAGAGTCCTCTTCTGCCTCCAGCTGGCAACAATTTGTTATGCATCTGCAGAGGCTTGCCCTGATTTTCTACTCATTAGTCTGTTAATGAGGGGACAGTAGGCCATAACCTAGCTCTTTTTTTGCATACTAGTTTGTAATCACCTTTCAGAGGAGCCTTTTTCTGTGGGGGTGGGAAGAGGACACTACAAAAGTGCCCTTCACCTATGATGGCAAAGGTGCAAAGGCCACCAGCCACACCAGTGCCATCCTGACAGTCCACCTGGGAGACCATCCTCATCATTACAGCACAGATACTGCCTTTATGACAGTGGCAAGGTTTGAACACAGCAGTCAGTGGATGGAATTACTGGTCTCAGCAAAAGCATCCTTTCCAGATGTGCACTGTGGCCTGCACCAAGCTGGTTACAGGTGCTGCAGCCTCATCCTTTGGGGAACAGGCAGCCTATGACCAAGGTTACACCGGCCACTAGGTCCATTCCCACCCGCATGGCTCCAGTAACATGTCTAGGCAAAGTGTCTCTGCACGTGGTGGGACAGCAGTGGGGACAGCTTCTGGGAGGGTCTCACATAGCATTCATCCTTCAGCCAAAATGGTTGGAGCCAAGGAGATATTTTCATCAAAGCATTTCCTGAACAGCAAAAGCAGTATTGTGGCAGAAGGCAAACTATGCAACTTCATTCCAAAATAATCTTATTTTGTCTAGGTTTTTGTGTTGTTTTTTTGTTTTTTTTGTATTTTTTTTTAATTAAAAAAAAAATCCAAAGTATGTCTCTGGGAAGATAAAAATTATTGAAAAGGCAAAAAACCACCTAAACCTCCAAAACCTTACCATTTCTATTTTTCATTGACAAGCTGGCTAAGAGGCCTGGTAAGAAGAAATGGCGTCATGCTATCTAGGCAAAGAAAAAGTAGCTTTCTTTTGACCTGGTGTAGAAATATCTGAGCTTTTCTTTGAAAAGTCTTCTTTTTATTTTTCCACATATGTAACATTAATTTCTTTTCCTTCTCCTCCTTTTTTTTTTTTTTTTTCCTTCCTTCTGCTCCTGGAACCTCTCTTTCTGCTCTTTAACCCTTTACCAGGTGGTAAGTGCAGTCATTCTAGTGTTTTGCTTTAAAGCACTGACATTTGACTTATTTTTTCCTGTATTAAAAAAAAATAATTTTTGTTTGTCTGGATTCCTAAGTGGTTGTGCAGTGTCCTTCACTACGTAGCAGCTGATATACATCACATGAAATTCTCCTTGTGCCAAGAAACCTCCATAAACTGCAGTGTACCTGGGATTGTGTGACTTGATCTTTCACCTGTTTTTGTTAAAGATGCTGTCATGATATTGCATATCACTTTTATTTCCTTTTTTGATGTTGTGTGTGTGTTTCAGTGTTTTACTGTGCATTGCCATGGAGTGGGAAATTCCTTTGTTTAGGAAAGGGTGATTGATGTGTCTCTGTAAAGGGGCAGTGCCCTCCAGCAGTGTTTCTACAACGGGCTAGTTCACCATTCCAGCAGTGACCATCACATATACTGAGTCCAGGCTTAAAAGTAATGAGACTGGCTTTAAAACATGACATTTGCATCTGTGCACACTGGAGTTTTGCCTTAGTACTGTTGATTTTCTACCACAGGTGCACTCAGACTCTGTTTCCAAATTGTTCAGAAAACTTACTGTCTTTAAAATGAGACACTCCATTTTCATAGAGTCTCCTGGAGTTGGTGTTTGAATGCCAGCAGTCACCAACAAACATTACAAGCCTTGTAGTATAACTCTCTACCTTGCTCTCCTGTGCTCCGGAAGATCTTACGACAAAGTACTCTGCTCCATCTCCGCCCCTTGGAGACAAAGCTTTGGGATGTCTCCTTGTCAACTGTCAGTGTTATCCCTCCTTGTTCAGAACTGCTGGCCGTGAAAGGACATTGACAAATCAACACCTATGCATCACCAGCACTCATGGTTGCATTTTGGTACTTTAGCAAAGCCCAGCTTCTGGAGACACATTGTAATGTGACAAGCTTTAGCGTTTTTTCAAAAAGCAGGCCAGCAGCTCTCATGGCCACTGAACAAAGCTTGAAATGGGATCCCCAGCAGCTCCTAACTCCACATATTAATTATTATGCAGCTATTAATCTTACAAACCCTGTGATATTCTCCTTAAGCCAAGCAATGCTGCTGTGTTAGTAGCACTGAGAGACCTGAAGAGCTCTGAGACAGGAGCAGCCGCTGGCATCAGCTGCAGAGTGACACATCTGCCCACAGCACCTTTGCGTGGCCCAGGGCTCTTTGGTACCCAACGTTTGTGGGTTTGTTCCCTGCAGCGGGGTGATTTTGTTTCTGCAGCCACTGCCAGATCCATTGGTCCAGTCAGACCAATGACCCTCACTTTATGCTGAAGCATAAGTGTAGTTGTTTGGCTTTTTCCCCTGAAGATGAGTATTTGGGAGAGGTTAAAAGATCCTGAGTAAAATCAGGGCCTGTAAGGGTGTGATGCTCATGCTGGGGGACTCACAGGAGATGTACTCTACTCACCACTTTGCAGCTTAGTTGTTTGAATGCCTGGGGCCTCCAGTCCAGAAGCTCAAGTGGTTTAACACCTCACAGGGGGAGTGCTGGGGAGAGCACCCCAGATAGCCACCCTTCATGGTCTCTGGCCCCCAGGAACCTCCTTCCCCTCCTGGGCATTTCACATGGCACCTGCTTTTCCCACTGAGCACCCACTTCCATGCTCACCTGTCCAGCCTCCTAATGCTGGGACTTGGCAACAGCCAAGGAATGACAGGCTACAGCCCAGAGCCTTCTGGAGGTGGATAGAGCCATCCTGGACATTTCAGGAGATGTTCTGCAATCATCTTGGGTGAGTCAGCTCAGGAGCAGATGCTTGAAGCCCAGAGGAGGCAAGAACCCAACTGTAAACAGGACATTTGCACTGGTTGAAACAATGAGATGGCAGCATCAGCCCTGTCCACCCACCATCAGATCAATCTCATCCTTCCTAATTTGTTCTTATGCACTCTAACCACCATCATGCACCTTGTCTCTGCATCTCTCCGGTCTCATACACTATCTGCACTCATCTACCTCTGTCCATCCATTTCCATACTGTCTCTACCCATCCATCTAAGTCTCCAGCCCTTCTCATCTATTTAATCCACTGTTCGCTCACTCACTCTCCATCCAAGCACACCGTGGTGCTAGCTGATTGTCTGACAGTGGTTTCTCATGCTTTGCTGCATGGCCCGGAGCAAGCAAAGATGTGATGAAGGTCTTTTCTGCCAAGGGGACATATCAGGAATAGTAGCTACATGTGGCTGTGAAGCAGCCTTGCTGGCTTGTTCTATTGCTGGTAAGTGACTGATGCACCACAAAAAAGCAAAATGCCCTATCTGTGTGGCTAGCCAGAAATGAAGATGCATCTTGCTACCCAGAGGTCCCAGTTCAGCAAGGGACATAGAACATCTGAACACTGAGCTTTAAGGTGTGCAGATACATTCCCCTGAAGATTATGTCCACATGTGATGATCTTACCGAATCAGTAAGATGGCCTACTGTGTAAGAAGGCACCCCACTGCGCCCTCATAGAGTCCCTTTCCAGATTTGTTCCTGGGATTCCCCATACTTGCTAAATATTGTTGCAGTGTGTGAAAGCTCAGGCAGTCCGTGCTGCTGGTGTCATTGATAATGAGGCACTTGTGGTCACAGAACTGTTTCTTTGCAAGTGTTGATCAAGTGAAGCTGCAAAGTCTGTGTCCTGGAGTGGTTTTTTGTTTTCTCTATTCAGCTGGTGTTGATTTGGAGGCACTTGCAGGGCTTTGTATTTGAGTGGCTGGCTCCAGCCTATTTCTCAAAGCAGCAAGCTGAAGTGTTAAGATATTGTTGACTTGAGGTTGTATTGCATCTGAGCCACCCCAGCATCCTGTCCTCAATCCTACTGACAGCCAGCCTGAATCCTGCCCCTGACTCTGCAGACTTTCACAACCTTGTCCAACAAGCTGATTCACAGTATTAGCATCCTTGCTGGAGCTTCCTTGTCACCTCCTCTGGTTGTCAGAGGAGGTTTTCAGAGGATATGTCTTTCTTTTTCTCAATTGCTCAGCAATTAGCTGCTTTTCCACAGTGTTGCTACTGTCTCGGTTTGAGCTCAGATATCTTCTTGTGCAAGAGAGAGAGACATATCACAGAATAAAAAAGCCGTCCCCTGGAATTAATATATGTCTTGGACACAATAGGCAAGAAACCCAAAAAAGGGCCTGTGAGGCTGGTAACTTGTGCCACTTTATCTCACTGTATCCACTCACTTCCTAAAATGTGTTGGCCTCTGCCTTCATTGCTGGGTCACTGCAACGAGATCTCCGCAGGCAGAAAGACCTGTGCTGTGCACTCTGCTTTCCTGCCTCAAGGCGGGAGTACAAGTAGTCACCTTCTCTCTCTGCAAAGTAATTTGGTACCTCAAGGTCTCAGGCAACATATCTACCTCCTCTCCAAACTCTCTCCCTCTTGGAGGTTTATTACTGCATTTTTTGATGCACTCTCTCACCCTCCTTCCTTTCTCCATCCACACACCATTGTGCTGCTGTCTTTCTTTTTTTTTTTTTTTGGCTGTCAATCACCAACCAGCAAGTACACAAATCTCTGTTCCTGCTGCTGAAAAAACCTGTCATGTCTGTGGATTTTCCTGCAGCTCTTCTGCCACTGAGCACGAGCTGGCAGTAGCCTCTAGCTATGGGGTCCACCTGTGGGCATCAGCCATGGGTCTCCCCTGTGAGAAAGCAAAGATGGCTGAGCCTCGTGTTATGCCGCACCACGTCTCCAGGCACTGCAGATTTGTAATGGTGCTTTATTCCTCTTTTTCTTGATCTCTCAAGGGTACCAGCTCATCTGGAGCTGGCACCGACAGGAGGCATAATTAAGAGTATCAGGCAGAGCTGCTCAAAGGCAGCGCCAGCTCCCTGTGTAGCCAAGGAGTGTATCTGCACACGCAGATGCAGGTGTGTGGAGGCCATTGAGGGCTAATCCCAAGGCCTCACTCTTTGCTGATGTTTTCACTTGGGGAGAAGCCTCTGGGTCATCCATTGTGCCTGTTTGTGGGCAGGGATTTCTGGTGTCAGTTTCTCCAAGAGGTTATTTTCTTGCACAGAGGACACATCTTGCCCTGCAGGCCACCTCCTATATCATCTGCTGCAGCTTCATCCCCTCCCAGTGACCCAGAGAGGCCCTCCTTCTTCCTCCCTGAGTGCCTAAGCAGGGTCCTGGCTCTGCTGTTCTTGGCCATCCTCCCAGGTCCTCCTGGCTGGCCACCCTGTCGATACCTTGATGCAAAGCCCCCCACCAGTGTCAAGATGCTGTTGGGATCCTTAGGACTGCTGGTGGCAGCCCACGCTCTCCTCTCCATTGTCCGCTCCATGTGATGTTGTCACCACGGAGTCTGTCCTTGGAGACTCTGGGGTTGAAGGCTGCAATATGACATGGCCCTGGAGACACCTGTCTTTCCTTTGTGGTATCAGAGTCTCTTTTCTGGACCCTACAATTCCCACTGACTCCTCCACACCTCTGCTCCAGTCCTTTGGAGAGGTAGGTTTGCAGAGGGAGGCTTGGGAAAAGGCTGCCTGCCTCCAGCCACTTGGCCCTTGCAGGCTCTGAAAGTGACTCACCTGGCTATGGTGAGGGGTAAAGGTTTTGGGAAGACAGATGCCACAGAGTGATGTCAGGGTTGCCAGATGACCTGGCAGCATCACCGCCAAATAGTTCTGGCATTAGTTGGTGATGAGTGTGTTCCAGGTTGTGAGGTTCTCCTAGTGTACATGTAGTGCCCTCACATGCCACGGCACTCAAGTTCACACAGTACCAGTAGCCAGATCATCTCTCCTCATAATGGCAATCAAAAATAACAGTTTCTGCGAAGGACAAGTCATTGCCCAGTGCTGCCTGTCTTCAGATGCTGACACTGCGTGCTTACACAATTTCACACATGGCAGGCTTGGAGACCCATCCAAGCATTGCAATGACAAGGCAGTCTGAGTGCTTGTCTTCAATTTTGCGAGACAGACCCTGCACCAGCACCAACCTGGAGACCAGAGGTGAGATCACTTAGAAAGTTTGGAGCAAGAGCTGGAGAGGTTATTTTCAGGTGTTTTACCTCCAGCATTACAGAAGAGGTCATTTGAAACATTTGAGTGCTGGCATGAGCAAATAAAGCAAAGAGCCCAGTAGGAAATCAGACCAGAAGACCTTTTGGCTTTGAGCTGTTGGGGAAAACCCAGGCTTTACCACTACATATAAAATTGTTCTTTAAGACACTCTGATTAAAGTAAAAACTCTCCAGAAGTTTAATGAGCTGCTTCTTTGCCTTACAGAATATTGGCAAAAAGATGTCGTGTCAACAGTTCATAGCAAACCTGGATGGGCTGAACGACGGGAAGGACTTTGCAAAGGATTTGCTAAAGGTAATGTGATATAAATAGGCAGTGGGATACTGTCATTATTATTATAGTGCTACCTAGTCCTGCTGGGACACTCTGAGCCCTTAAATCAGCATTTTACACAATTATTTCATCAGAAGAACTGTAACCCACATGGATAGCTTCTGCTAACTTGTAGTAAGCCACCAGAGGTCTTCTCCCTAGCAGTGTTTTTTCAGATTTGTTGATATCTGCCCTCTCCCCCACAATAGCTCTGTGATGCACCAGACAATGCACAGAACAAGGTACTGCTCCCCAGCAAATATGACCATCTGGCACTGACACTGATGTATTTAGATGTAGTACTCCAACACAACTAGTTCAGTACTATGGGATATTGGTTAAACACCATAAAGTGAGTATTTTCTCCTTCCACGTGGTTTAACGCCACCACTGTTGTCTGCACCTGCTGCAGATCCAGCAACCTGACCTGGATTTTACTGTATGGAAGAAGGTTGAAATGACCAGTGCCACATCAGGGGTGTCACACTGTGCTTCAGACAACACCCCTACCTCCCAGCAGACCTCACCCTACCCCACCACTTAGTATGGTCAGGGCCGCCTCCACATTCTGCTTTCCTAGCCCCAGGGAAACCACTGGAATTTTGCACAGGAGGAACTGGAAAAGCTGATCCCCAAGGTCATTCATGCCTCCTCTGCTTCCCAGGGCAGCATTCAAGCCTCCACTGTCCCTGTCCCCTAGTCAAGACACTGGAGGTGTCTTGGCATATCCCAGTCTTCTACCATCTTTGTGTAGGCCAGCATTCACTCAGGACTAGGCACAGCACCCAGATTAGTCAAAAATGTCATATACTGGCTCCTGAGCAAGGCTGGCTGCCAGACCCCTCTGCTGCTGACATGTCCAGTCCAATACCAGGCGTGGCACATGGACAAAAAGGGTCTAACAGGACAGCAGTTGTCCTGCTCACTGGTGAATACTTCGCCAGGGCAGTTCAGCAAGGAAGGTATCTCTCCAAGAACACAGACAAGATGTGGAGGAGATGGTCTCCACAACCCTGACATGTCTTCCACGAGAGACACAGCTAATACCATGTTCTTGTTTCAGACACTATATAACTCCATCAAGAATGAGAAGCTGGAGTGGGCCATGTAAGTATGTGTTAAGCATTTGAGAGATAGTGTGTCTTTTGAAGTAGCTAACAGGTCTTGAGTCATGTTTTTAGACCCAGAACATTTCCTGCCAAGCCCTTAAGCACTGAAGACCCTCCTGTAGGCAAGCTGGGTTTATTTATGGCTTAGACACAAAAGCAGACAGGGAGGTTGGTGACAGGCTGTGGATGCAGGGTCCACAGGCATGATATAAAGGAAGGGAATGCCCTCTTTGTTTATTATAACAACTATTAAATGCTGGTCCCTCTCCAGGTGCTTCAGAGGTCTTTGTACAAGGACCTCAATATCTGGTGTTATTTTGGTGACTGAGACTTTCCCTCTCCTCCACATAGTTTCCTCTGGAAATAATATCAGAGAATCACTCAGGCAGGAAGGGACCTTGTGAGATCTCCAGTCCAGCTTCCTCCTGAAAGTATGGTCAACACTGAATTCAGACCAGGAAGCTCAGGGCTTTGTTCAGTTTAATTCTGAAAACCTCCAAGGATAGAGAACCCACAGCCCGTCTGGATCCATGAACCCATGCTTAATTATTCTGAGAGTGGCATTTTTTCCTTATCCGTTTGAAACCGCTGTTGTTTTGACTTATGCCAACTGCCTCTAGTCCTCCTGCCATACACTGTAGTGAAGAGCCTGGCTTTGTCCCCTCAATAACCTCCTCACACATATTGGAAGGCTGTCATGAGGCCCCCCAAAGCCATCTCTTCTCTAGGTTGAACAAGTCCAGTTCCCTTAGTCACTTCTTACATTGCAAGTGCTCCAGCCCCCAAGCATCTTGGTGGCCTCTGCTGAACCCTCTCTGCCTTGTTGATGCCTTTCCCTGTATTGAGGGCCCAATACCGTTTGCTGTATCAAGACATGATGTAATGAGTGCAAATAGAGGAGGATGATCACTTCTCTTAGGCTCCTCACCATGATGCTGTTACACAGCCCAGAATGCTCCTGGCCTCTTTCTGCCAGGACACACTGCTGGCTCCTGTTCGTCCTGCTGTGCACCACGAGCCCCAGGGCCTTTTCTGCAGAGCTGCTCCCCAGTCAGTCAGCCTGGCCAACCTTCTGCAGGACCACTCCACCCCAGGGCAGTACTGGGGTGCAGCATTTAGTGAGGCTTCTGGCCCTTTAAGTGGTTGCCCTCTACCTCTCATTTTTATGCCATCCACAAACTTGATGAGGTGCACTCTGTCTCCTCCTCCAGATCATCATATGTTACCCTGAAACAAGTCTGGGAACAGCTGCATGGTGGCTTCCATGACAAATATGTGCAGCACCTTCCTCAGCCCTTCCCCTGCTCTGCTACCCACCGCCTGCCCAGAGCACTGGCCAGGACCCTCAGCAAGGGGTGCACAGTGCTCCCCAGCCCCAACACCCCCCAGTGCTGCCATGGGGAAGCCTATGACAGACCTGGGGCCTTAAGCTAATATAGTGGACNGACCTTCTGGGCCATTAGCTCCATCACTTGCCCCTCTCCTCATGTTGTCCTGGCCAGAAAAGTGTCTGGACATTGTCTGATCCTACCTCCCTCCCCAACTACCTGGGGAACCTGCAGAGCAGGAACCTCCATTGCCAGCCATACCCCCAATGGCAGCAGTAGTGCTCGCTGTGGGCCAGTGTCTCCTTCAGTGGTCCAGGAGGGGCAGTGGTTTCTTAGCAAGTTGCATAGCATCAATTTCACTTTAAAAATAATCTTGCATGGCGTCTGTGTGAGGGGTAAGCAGCAATGCCAGCTCTGCAGCACAGGCCGTGTCGGCAGGTGGATGCAGTCACGAGAGGGAGCTCTGTAGCTCTGCAGAAGGTGCTGGCAGGACGGTTTATGTAAGAGGAGTTCAGCAGAAGTGCATCTGCCCGCTGGATGCAGGCAGTGGTTGCATGCCTGCCAGCACACATCCCAGCAATGTCGGCCCCCCAGGGTCCAGCTGCAGCAGTGCAGTTCCAGTCAGCAGCATCTGGCCTCCCTCCTGCCCTCCTCCACACACCCCACTTGTATTCTTGCACCCCCTCGTTCACCCCACACCAGCCTGGGACCTGCCTTGCTGCAGGGTGTCCTGCTTGGTTGCAGATGGAGAGGCTGCAACATGAGAGACGTCTCAGCTCCTCTGCTGTGGGATGGATGCTCCCAGACGTGAGGTACTTGGTTTTCTTTCAGAGATGTGGAACTGAGTCGTAACCTTGCACAGCCAGGACCCTCTTCTCCCTGCTTGCCTCTGCCTTCTGTCTTTGTCCATCCCAGGGAATGAAATTCCCTTGCTCACAAAGCCCAACTGGACAGCAGCCATCACCCCAGCAGCAAGCAGGAGCTCAGAGGGATCGCTCTGGTGCAGCTGAGAGAACTGAGCCCCTCGAACTGCCCATCCAGGTGTAGTGTCTGGGCTCTGCCTAAGCCCCAGAACTCCTGTGGGTGCTGAGGGCTGAGAAATCATCCTTCTCTTCCAAGTCTCATGCTTTGGCCATCTACTTGCTGCATGTAGGGAAGTGTGGTATTTTACTACTCACATCCCAGCTAGTGGATTCATCCCTGGGTCACTCCTTAGCTGAGATCTGCTCCCAATCTAATCTGCAACCTAAGGTGACCACTCATACCATTTAGACATTGACATGTATCACACAGGGCAGAAATTCTGTTTCCTCTCTCTCCTTAATGTCCCAAGGACACTGGGAAATACCACTTCCCATACAAGTTCTAGTTTCTCTGTGCCAGATTAGGTTTTACTCCAAACAGGAATAGGCAGGCTTGGTGGAGTCAGTGGTCATTTCCTGAAGCTGCTCAGTCCTTGCTGTCCAAGGTCCACCACCTAGAGATCTGAGAGGAAAAGCAGGTTTTACGGAAATCACCAGCATTTCTTGCTCTCTGCTGGCCCACCCTGAGGATAGAAATGGGGAGCTGACATATAACCTGTTCCAGGGTTTGTATTTTTTTGATCAAGGAGCCCATCTCCCTAATGTCTGCAGAGCTTTTGTTCCTCAGATATGCACAGGACATTCCTCAAGTTCTTTCAGTATCTAGGAGGCCCCAGGGGCTACATCTCAGAGGATGAGAAACCCAAGTGATACCTGGTCTTCAGCAAAAGACCTCCTTAAGCTCTAATTTTAGGGCACAGAAATGAAGACTACCTCTGTGAAATGCTTGTAGTTTCCTGCTGTTCAGACAAGTGCCCATTCCCTTATCTCTTTTGAGTAACCTCACAGTGGGACCACTGGAACAGTTACCTGGCACCCATGCTCCTCCCAGCTATGTCCAGACGACCACCATTGGCACACTGCATATTACCGTCCTGACATCTCCTTTCATTTTCTTTCTCTGATTAGTCTCATAATAAATAATCCCCTTTAAACCCAAAGCAGATAGGGCACACTGTGTCCCAACCCACGTGTCCTCCACTCAATCTCTTCTCTGACTTTGTTTCCAAGCGATGAGGACGAGTTGAGGAAATCACTCTCGGAGCTGGTAGATGACAAATTTGGAGCCAGTGCGAAGAAAGTGACAAGGATTGTTGACAGCAGCAACCCCTTCCTGGACATCCCCCAAGCGCTGAACGCAGTCACCTACAAGCACGGTGTCCTCACGCGTAAAACCCATGCAGATATGGATGGAAAGAGAAGTACGTGTTAACAGGAGGAGATGTGCCACAGGCAGTACCAGAGCCTTCTCCCTGGCTCTCCTGCTGAAGGCGTTTCCTCACTGCATCCCAAGGGACACGAGAGATCCCCAGATCCATGTGTCTTGAGACATTCGTAGACATGAATGTTTTCAGGAGGCCTCAGTCTTCCCTTCTCACTGCCAAGGATCCTCACAGTTCCCGTCCCATACAGATAGACCTGATCTTCCATCCTGTTCATGGGCATAGTCCTGAATCCCACACTCTGAGCAATGGGGTGAGGCTGGTTCCACAGCAGTTGTCCACCCCAGCCCAGAATCTGGGGACAATCATAGCTCTGCTGTCAGCATATGAGATTACAGGAAAGGTAAAGCAAAATATATTTGGGAACTGTTAATGAACAGAGATTAATGAAACCTTGGATAACCCCTTTTGCTAATTGATATGATTGGCCCGATCACTGTAGCTGATTAAAAGTCTTGAGTAGAGATTACCACCAAAGGTCTCCCTTGCTTCTAGCACTTTCTTAATAGCCCATGCCCGGAAGATCAGCTGTCTTGTGGTGACATAGGTGGCTCCCTTCACCTCCTGCCCCTCTCCAGCCTCCAGCAAGCTCTGTATCCCCAAGTCCATCAAGATGGCTGGTGGTAATGCTCCCTCCTCTGTGGAACAGAAGCTGCCTTATCCAGGGTATGTCCATGGCTATGCCTAACTCATCTGAAGCAGAGGAGCTCAGGGAATATCTCTGATCCTCAAGCATTTAGTCCAAGGAAGATGAACCTGGGTTTGGAGGAGCAGAGAGCATGTGTCCACTGGTACACGTATACCAGCTCATCTCTGGTTTTGACCTGCTTGTGTTCCTGCTAGGAGGCTGCATCTCCCAGCCCATGTCTCAAACACAGAGACTCTCTCTGCAGAGAAGCCACTCATAAGCAATAGCTTGGAGGTGTATGAGGTCTGGGCAACGGTGCATGCCTGTGGTGGGTCAGGAGAAGGGTCGGTTTTGCCAGAAATGTGAAGGTCAAGCAGCAGTGGCAGAAGCAGACATGTATAATTAAATGTTCTTCCTTTTTTAGCTCCCAGAGGAAGAAGAGGTTGGAAGAAATTTTATGCTGTGCTTAAAGGGACCGTCCTTTATTTACAAAAGGTAACCATGGTGGACTATGCCATTTGCTGTTTCATGCTGTCTCCAAAGCAGTCATGCTGTCCTAAGCAGGAGACCCATAGATGCAAGTAGAGGTGAAACCATATCCTAATGCATAGAGGGCCATCTACAGAGCTTCTCCAGAGACCAGTATACAGAACTGGAGGATGCCATCGTCTTTGGTGGTGGTGTTCATGGTAAGGGCAGTATTCACAGCCTCAAAAGAGGGCCATACAGGAAGAACTATGAAAGAGGGAACATTGAGGCAAGATTTCTGCACAAGTGTCCCAGCAAGTAGGAGCTGTCGGGAGGATGAATGAACAGATAACATGGAATAGGTGAAATAGGATGTTGGTGAGACATGCAATAGGAAGCTGAAGAGGCGGAGCATCAGACCAGTCTTATCCTGCCTATTGTTTTATTTGCTGGCATAGATCTGATTATGAGCAGCTTCACTGAGTCTGGTATGGACCTTGCTTAAAGTTTCTCTTGTCCTTCAGGACCTTGCTGAGGTGAGTCCTTCCACGGGTTGCCAAGTGACGCTTTCTGTCTCCCTTCATCTCTGTTTGTTCTGCAGCCACTTCTAGTCAACACAAGTATAGATCCCAGGTCCTCATGGGAGAAAAAGTCACCATGGAAGAGCTTCCCTGCATGCTATAGCATTCAGCTCTTTGCCTTTCAACACACTTGGATGCTAGGAGGATTTCCATGAATAGTCTTTTCTGTGGGAAAATCCAAGGAGCCTGGATAGGGGCTCACTTGAATGTTGGTGTGAGCCAGCCAGGGATGCCAAATGTCTGTTCATCATGCAACAGCATAACCCACTGAACTAGGTCTGAACTACCTTAGTAGCACGCACTGTGCAGTAACCCATTGAACTCACCTTGCTGGAACAGCACTCCCTGTGGGTAGATGTTCCTGTGTATTGCAGTATTATCTCCAAAGCAATGAGAGTAAACAAACATTGGATTATATAAGAAAGGCAGAAAGATCCTCAGGGCAGCACGGAATTATGACTCAGATCTCATAGCACACCCCAATAATTCTCGTGTTTTGCCAGATCCTATGGCACATGTTACAGAGCCAACAGAAATCTGGCAGCAGCTGATCATAATTCACAGTATGGGTTGCTCTTAGCCAAGTGGTATTTTTACAGCCTTGCCACTCACTCCTGCAGCTGAGGGAATCTGCAGTGTACAGGAGAGACCAGATCTTCTCCAGCCCTCCAAGCATGGCGTTCTTCAAGTCAGTGGCACTCTTCTTACATCTCAGTCTCTTGTCTTGTTGCAGTTCTCCACATGGAGTCCACCAAAGAGGTCCTCATGCTGACCATGAGGATTTAACTTGTACAGAGCTACCAGCAACATTTAATTTTATGACAGTATTTCTATGGGGAAAACACGCAATTTCATCAAAATCACAGGAACCGTTTGGATCTAAATGAATTTTTCACCAAGGACTTCTAGGGCATGTCTCTTGGGATGAGTCTGTTGAAGGGGTATTTATTTGGAATGAAATACACTTTCAGGACAGAATTTTCTTCCCATGCTGGACCAAAATTGAGTTTACTGAGTATTTTCTGGACTGCATGGACAGCACTAGAAGGAGCCATGAAGCCAACACTGAGTGTCATTGCTGCTGATGGGGTAGAGGAGTTGGATTTTCTTTGCTGTACAAGGCTAGCAGCAGTAACCATCCAGACTGTTATATTAACATAGTTCATTATGTTAGTGATAGGTGTTTAGAATTGAAAAAGAGATGAGGATGAGACTGACGTGGCAGTTAGAAGACCAATGTTCTTCTCTAGATGACCTTCAGGAGCAAATGGTTAAGAGACTGAGGGTTTTCTTTATGGACAAGGACTGAAGAAGCAAAACACCTAAGTTTTGGCTAGATTATGAAATTGTCTGATAAATAACAGCCATGACTGATGTGTAATTAGCAGGAGGGACCAGAATTGCCAAAGGTCCCCCAAGGAAGTAGCATTTGGAACAACACAAATTAACCTGAGGAACGTTCAGGCAAAGGATTTGGGCAAAGAGGGGTTTCTTAGTCATGAGCTGCTGCCAAAGTGTATATGGTCCTCTTCAGAGGATTCCTTGGGCTGGGCTTGGCTGTAGACAGTGTCTGTCAGGCTGGCAGAGACAGGACAGGAGGATGAAACCATGAAGACAAAGTCCTTGCCCTGCCATTTCCAAACATTCCCAGCACCACAACAGAGAGTGGATAAACATCCACCTGCCCTCACGATTCTTAGTGCAATTTCTTGCCTATGGGGTGGTTTGCAGAACAAGACAGTTGTGCAATACAGGAAGGAAACAATGTGCCAGCCTCTCAAGCTCTCAGCAGAAGATGCCTGCAGATAAACATAAGGTAGAACCTGGCTTGAGCACAAATCACTGGGAAAAGATTTTCTGATGTGAAGACAGAGGAGAAAGTACTGCTTCCAAACCCACCTGACACCATGGAGCACAGGTTCAGCCTCTTCCAGTTTTTCACTCAGACCAAACCAAGGATCTAGACTTTAATAGGAAATTCTCATAAGTTTAACAGGAAACTCTATTCAATTTGGGTTTGAGGAGCAAGTTGAGTAGAAATAAGAGACAGAGAGGGAAAGGGGGAGAGGGGGGAAGGAGATAGATATATAGAAAGGAGGAATGGCCAGATACAAAGATAAGTGGACATAAGATAGGCAGAAGAGTGGGTGGGTGGGTGGACAGGTAGAAGTTAGTCTGTCAGAAGCAATTCAGGCATCAGCCATAAACCTGCAATGTAGAGATGTCACATGTCATTGACTCGCCAGTGTTAATTGCTGGATTAGCGTGTTCTAGCATAGTCTGCTGAAGCAATTGCTTGATCCCCTAAAGGGATGCAGTGCTGTGTTGAGGAAGAAATGCAAGCTTGGGAGCAGGGCGCACCTCTCCTGCGCTCTAATCTGCACTGGGCACTGACTCACTCCATGGCCTTTGGCAACTTACTTCACCTCTGTGAAATGGGGATAATAACCCTTAATCACCACACATAGAGGGGTGTTGAGAGGAATGATGGAGAGCTATAAGGCATGAGGTGATTTATATGGAAGTACTGGAAAGGGTGCAGGTCTTCCTGCAGGGTCTGCTCTTGCAGACCTCGACCATGAAGGAGTTCCCAGTGCAGCCCCAAGCCACAGATGCTGTCCCATGCAGGCAGGCCCTTGCCATGGTAGTGCTACTTGGAGCATCAAGTTCATGACCAGACTGAAAAGGGCACAGTGGTTAGTTTTCCTCATTAAATGGTTTATTTAAGCTGATAGATCTAAGCTGAAGAAAAGGAAAAAGAGGAAAACCCACTCACATGAGAAGTCTCTGTAGCTCCATGTCCATATTCACATCACTGCTCAGGGCTGGTGGTGAGTCCAGAGGACAGAGCAGCAGGACCAACACACTGGGCTCTCTCACCCCATCCAGGTGCCCTCTGAGGGCAGGCACAGGAGATAGATGCTTTTTTCTTGACAAAACACGCTTTGAGCTGGGGAGCTTATATTGGTTATGGATCTCCCACCACCCGCTTGCAGGGGTGGGCAGTAGTGGAGAGATGGCATCAGAAGAGTGAACCAAAGACACCATGGAGCACTGCCGTGGCAGAAACTAAGCCCAGGAAAGGGGGTGCACATTTAAGCAGAGCCTTTGTGCAGGCAGGAGAGGCACATGAACCAGGAGTCTGTCTACACCATCAACAAAAAGGCTGAAAGTGAATAAAATTAATTCAGAGGGGTTCTGAAACAAAGTGTCCACACCTGGGCTCAATTCCTGCAGAAGATATCCCCAAAACAGACCCTGAAAATTGCTGACCCCCACCATGCTACACTTGGAGAAGCAAGGGGAAAATAAACATGTCACCATTAAAGGGCTGGGAGTTAAGGGTATCTGGAGTGGTGTGGCACAGCATACCTTTCCCATTTCCCAGTGAAAAGTACCAGTGTGTACAGTGTGGGACACATAGGACAAAAGTTTAGCAGCCCTGTGATACCAGATTAACCCTTTTGCCAGGAAATACAGGGCAGGATAGCACCATGAAAAAGTTGAGAATGAGGTTAGTGGTACTGTCGCATGTTCAAAACATTGTCTGATGTTCCTCCAAATACGATACTGCTCAGGTTTCTGTGTCTGTGTTACTATTATGTTTCTGGACACATTCTTCCTCAGCAGCAGTTTATGCACACACTTAAGCTTACATCAATGCTCAGAAAGGGAGTGAGGTAAAATATAAAGAAGCTGCTGGAGGGTTTGGAGCAGAGCTGACATGCTTTGCTGAAGGGCAATAGGATTATTCTGCAGAGGGAGGCTACATGGTGGGCACTGATGGCTCCAGTGATTCAACCTCCTGCTGATTTACTGGGCCCCGTGGTAGAAAAAGAAGAAGATTCGACTTTTCCTTATACCTACACTGATGCCTGTGAGCCTGAAATCAGTAGAGGCAATACGCAATGATACCATTTGAGGAGTAGATCTGCATTAGATTTGCAGCCGTGGCAATTTCTCCTTGTCACGTGCCATTAAGTCTAGCTATTTGCACTGTATTTTCAGAAAGCTTATCTTGAAATAAGAGATCATGGACATCACAGTCATATTTATTGAGATCCAAAGAGCTTCAGCCTTGGAAAAACATCCAGAATTGGAAGTCCCTCTACAATATATGAGGCCCGAGCAGCAAGGTCTTCCTGAAGCAACTGTTTCTCTCCAAGTGGGGTAATACATTAGGTCCTTGTAAGACAAAGCATTTGTTTTTTTCTTTGTTAAAAGGTTAATAGCCCATTGCTCTGGCTACTGAAATCCCCACTGTGGGAAGGTCGCCCATACTGCCCCACAGCACAGCCCATTGAACATCACCCTGAACGCAGGGTGCCTGCAGCACCCACCCCTTCCTCTGCTGGAAAGTCAAGGCTTTTGTTTGGGCTTCACCCTTAAGAAGGCAGTTGCGTGAGCCAGGAGCCCATGTCAGACATTTCTGGGCTCTGGGCCATGTGGCATTTCTTTGCACAAGGCCAGGTATCACATGCCGATGAACACAGTATGGCAACCACTCTCCTGGATGGGATGATTGTTTCAAAAAAGGAGGGAAGAAAAGGCTTCAGAAGCTTGTTTCCCATCAGGAGCAAGGGTCTGGGTGAGCCACATCTGTGGCCAGAGGAGTGTTTGTCCCTGGTGCTCTGAAGAGCAAAAGAGGGGACACCTCTTTGCCCCTACACCAGAGAACAGCCTTACTGACCAGGGTTAGCAACCAGGAGACTGTAGCATGGCTTTTCCCTGAACGACTGGATTTGTACCACCAAGACACAGGGAAAAAACATATTTTTGAAAATCTGCAGAACAGACCAAGCTGTAGCTTGAAACCCAAAGAAGAGCTGGAACACATGGACCACCACCATTGGACAGAGCCGCTGTGCTGACAGCCAAGCAGAGTCAAGGGAAGCAAAACATCAGAGCGAATTTAGTCCTGTAGGTTCGCACTGTAATCAGCAGGGCAAGGCAGGCCCTTCCAGGGACACCCTGGCCTAACGTTGCCTCTAACATGGTCGAGGGTGGTGGGGTGGTGGTTTATTTTAGCCAGGGACAGGTTTTCTTACATCCACCTATCCATGTGTGCGTATCCATCCATCTGTCCATCCTTCCACCCCACCACCCGGTGGGACCAGCTGTTGAGCCGGCAAGTGTGCAGAGTGGGAGGGAGGGTATCGCTTTGAGTGGCCGGGAGCGCAGTCACTGGGAAAGCAAAGGGTAAACACAGGACTGATTGAACTCCGTCTTTTCCTAAAAAGTGCTGTGCCAAGATCATCCTTTCAGAACCCCATGTTTGGTATTTTCGGCCTACATAGATAGTTATTACTACACTGCCTACTTGAGTGAGATTGTCCTTCGGTGGAGAAAGTAAAGCAGGAACACAGGGAATTCTGCTGCGATTTACAAGTGCCAGTCTAACAAATTACGTGAGAGACCATGCCAAAAGTGAACAAGTAGTACCGAGAAACCAAGCATGGCTCAGGTGGGCCGTGCTCAGCTTGGCAGCTACCCATCAAGCCCCACACGAATACGGATGTGGCTGGCTGCAGGAATGCTGCTGTTCCAGGGCTGCCCGAGACGGTGCAAACCCAAGCCCGGATCCTCCACTACACAAAGCTGCAGCACCAGGGCAGGCGCTCGCTGGAACCTGCCAACGACCGGGAGTTGCACCCCAGCTTGAGCTCTGCGCTCTGGGTGAAGCTCTGCAGAAACCTGGCCCTGTCTTGTGCCTTCCCCCAAAGCCTCAGGCATGTGCTGTGTTAGAGATAACTATTGATAATTGCCTTTAAAACTTTCATCTCCTTCTTCACATCTTCCCACTGAACTTAATGATGGAAGAAGTTGCCAGATGTTAATTATTATCATTATCAGCTCCTAGCATTTACTGTACAAAGCAATGCTTTTCCTGGTCTCAGAACTCTGTGATTATAGTGCAGAGAGAAAGGCAGATTCATTAAAGTAGCCCGCAAATGTTAGTGTTGTCATTATCCAATTAACGTTCCTCTTCACAGGATGAATATAAACCTGACAAAGACCTCTCTGAAGTGGATCTGAAAAATGCCATCCGTGTGCACCACGCCTTAGCCACAAAAGCCTCTGACTACAGCAAGAAGTCCAACGTGCTCAAGCTGAAGACAGCTGACTGGAGAGTCTTCCTTTTCCAGGCTCCGTAAGTACCAGCTCTTCCTGCAGAGCTGGATGGGCAGCCTGACCTCCAGCCCTCCGACCTGACTAGATCAACACATGCCTTGAGGGACAAGCCTGGGGGGGAGGAAGGTGCTGAGCAGGAGGGCTGAGCACAGGTCTGTAGGGCTGTGCAATGACTTGACCATGGGGTCACGGTTTCTACCTGTCACTTTGGTAGCTGTGTGTCAGCCCTGGAGGTCCTTTCTCATCTGTCATCAAGGTGGGCTGAGCAGGATGGCCTGGGATGTAAAGTGCTGAGTAAAGGTCTTCCTTTACTAACTTCTATTGTTGGTCGAAGGGAGAAAATCTATACAGGGCATTGAACTAAGGAGCTGATGGTTCCCCTTGTCAACTTTTGCTGGGGGAACTGTCTAAAGCTCATTAAAGAAGTGTCCCCAGCCAGGCTATATATTCTTTCTTCCTTAGTCCATTGCAGAGGAAAGTTGCTCTGCTAATAAGTGTCAAGTGTGATTGAGTCATCTTCTATCTGATGTTTTTCTTGTTTCCTGCTGAGGTAAGTGACATTGTCTCTTAAGTTAGGCTAAAGTCAAGCTAAAGCTTGACATCTGAATTGGTGCAGTGAAAACCCACTTGAAGGCTGGGGGGAGCAGCGCCTGAAGTGATCTGATGCGGGACCCTGGGCTGTGTCCCACAAATGAGGGGTCCACCCTGCTCCGTGGGACCTCTCTTTTGTGGCTCCCATGCTCCAAAAATCAGGACATCCTTGGCCCTTGCCACCATGCTCCCTCTTCCCAGCCCCTCAGGGAATGCAACCAGAGCAGATGAGGAAGGCAGGACGGCCAGGGATTCAAGAGGCAGACATCAGCCATGAAATCATTAGGGCACTGTAGAGGAGCCGATTAGCCAGTGTTTTCCTCTGTTCACGACCCAGGGTGGTACAGAAATGGCTTCAAAGCCAGGCCACCAATAGCCCTCCTGAGAGCGGGTGGCTCCAGGTTTATTCTGAGCTGTCTGGTCCTGGGTCAGGAGCATTTACAGACACCCCCTCTCTTTTCCCCTCCTCCATAACAGAAGTAAGGAAGAAATGCTCTCCTGGATCTTGCGAATCAACCTCGTTGCTGCCATTTTCTCTGCCCCAGCCTTCCCAGCTGCAATCTGCTCCATGAAGAAGTTCTGTCGCCCGCTCCTGCCTTCATCCATGACCAAGCTGTGCCAGGTAATGTGTGAGAGAGGAGGCGATGGAGGGGTGCCTGGTGCTCAGCCAGCCCTTCAGCGCGCAGCTCAGGCTGAGCCCCTCTGCAGCTCCCCAGCTCCTGCCTGGCAGACACATTCAGGTGCTCAGGGCAGTGGAGTGGGCGACTTGGACAGACCGTGGCAAATCCTGGTATCTGGCCAGCGCTTCCTTGGCACTGGCTGTAAAGCAACCCTATGCACACACACCTGCCTGTATGGCTGTTCATTCGGGCTTGTTTATTGCTCTGTACCCATCACATCCCAGCTCCTTTCTGTTGCCAAAGTTGAAACAGCTGTTTCTACTGAGCCCAACAGCTGGCTATAGCCCTGGTTTATTTTATAACATGGCACTCAGAGGTGGCACCCTGTTGTTTCTCAAGCTGAAAAACCACAGATGAAGGGGGACTCTGAGTCCCACTCAGTGGGGAAGATATTCTGGAAGCAAGCAGGCACGGTGCACCAGACCATGGCTGCCTAAGACTCAGTTAACCAAGAGCAATGGGCAGCTGCCATCCAAAGATTAGCTTCTGTTTGCACTGTCCAGGGAAAGCCCAACATGCCTTAGCACCTCTAAAAAGTAGGGACACACTGCCACTGGCTCCCAGCAAAGGGGAGGACTGCCTGAAATGTCAGGGCAGAGATACAGCTCCCATCTGCTGAACCAGATGAGGCCAGATGTCACCTTTCTCAGAGTCCTGATGGGGCGGGTACTTTATCTCAAAAAAAAAAAAAGAGCAGCACGAGCAGCTCTTGGGGCACTGCTCATTCTGCCTGGCTGTTAAAGGATGCAGAGCATTTCTTGGTTTTGATGCTAAAGAAGCCCAGGTGCCAGAGAAATCCACTCTTGGCACTCGCAATACATGAGTTTTAATCTTACTCAAATACCTGTGTTTCAGCTGCTCCTTATCAGATGAATTTGCAAATGTACTGCACACCTTTGGCTCCAGCACAGTAGCTAAGCTCACCTCCTTGCAGACTCAGATCCCACATCAACAGGCAGGCGGTTCACTTGGATGTTGCACTCCTACATTTTAATACCTGACACGCTTCTCTCGGCAGGAAGAACAGCTGAGGTCTCATGAAAATAAAATGAAGCAGATTGCAGACGAATTAGCAGAGCATAAATTACATCCTGTAGAGAAGAGCCTCAAGTCAAAAGAGGCTGAGGAATACAGACTCAAAGAACATTACCTAATATTTGAGGTAAAGGAACTTTCATCTTTTCTGTGATAAATGATAACTTGGCTGATTGAGGAGAACTAAGAACTCCAGAGTGGATGCTGTGAGCCTGGGAGAGCGTGAAAGGAGAGAGAAGGACGAGGGCCCACAAGCTGGATGGGTGCCTTGGGGCAGCAGCAAGTCTTGCCGTTTTGCACTGAAGCTAAAAAAAGAAATAACAGACATTTCCTCCCCTCTGTGATTTCTAACCAGAGGAGGGGAAAACTGACAAGAGAAATAAAATCTTTCTTTACTGTGCCGAAACTTGACATTTCCTCAGGTCTCAAGTAAGAAAGTGGTTCAGTTCTTGGTGTGCATCAGTCTTTTTCAGCAACATTAATAAAAAACTAAAGGAATCCCTGGGAGAATTAATCTTGGTTTGCTGCAACAGTTTCTGTCAATAAAGGCAAAACCAGTGTTACAGCTGATTACAGATTCTCTGAGGATGCATGTAGCTTAGTTTAAACTCTCTGCAAAGTCTAAGAAGCATTTAACTGTGGGAGAAGTGGGTTACTTTGTTCCAGTGAGAGCTGAGCAGAAGGTCTGATTCCTGCCACATAGGTGTCAGAGGGAAGGGACTGCTGGAGGCCTCTAGTCCTGCTTCCAGCAGGAGCTTGGATTGTTCCCATTATTAGCCCAGGCGGAGTGTGTCATTTTGTGGCCAAGTCTCAGGATGGAAAGGTCCCTACTTCCCACATACCAAGCCTGCACCACCCTCTTGTGTAATGCCCAGCCCGACTCTCCAAAGCCACAGTTTCTGGCTGCTGGTTCCCTTGTCTTTGTACCAACCCTTCAAATAGTTGCTTGCTGCTGCCTCCTGTTTTCCAGGCGTCTTCTTTTGGATGCCTGCAGAGAAGTCTCCATCTGAGCATTTTCTCTAGGCTGCCTTTTCAGTCTGCAAGAAGTTGGCACTTCCAGAGCATAATTCATCTCATCTGTTTTATGAGACGTGCTCTAGAAATGCTTGTTTCTCTGTGCTGACAAAGAAGCGAGTGTAGGCTGCCTCTGAGATGGTAGGGGAAAGGATGAGTGTTACACAAGTCCGTAAAAAGAGGCTCCATCTAGCCTTGCAATAAAGGTGCCAGGAAGAGAGGAGATGCCTCCCTTTATGCTGTGCTCTGAGGAGCAATGGGGGCACAACTCAGCGGTAATATGTGAATCACTGGATGGAAACAATGGCAAGCAGTAGTATTTGAACCAATCAAGGGGAACTCTTAAAATCAGGAAGGAGCAGATTTGTTGGCCTGGTTTTGCCTCCAGTATTCACCTTATAGAATCAGAGTGGCAGTCAAGGCCCATAAAAGAGCAACTGGAGAGTCTTGCACAACCCTCCCCTTTCTCCTCAACACTTTCAATGTGGGTTGATCGGTCTTTGCATAAACCAGGCATTGTGCTGTGGTTAAACAGTACTTGTTGGGTGTGATTAATGGGATCCTGATGATACAAGATGGGTTTTCCTGCAGTAACAGATGGAATTGCCTCTGCTTTCCACGCATGCCGTGGCCTGTCCCTGTTCCCAGGCTCTCTGTTCCCTCTTTCCCTGCAGAAGAGCCGCTATGAGACGTACATTAACCTGCTGTGCATGAAGATAAAAGTTGGGACAGATGACCTGGAGAGAATTGAAACCAGTTTCTTCAAGGTGGAAGCTGACGACATTGCTTTGCGGAAGACACATTCAAGCCCTTCCTTGAGCCAAGGGCACATGTCCATCAGCTGTAAGGCAGAAAAGGACATTTTAGAGCAGAACACTTAACAAGGAACGCGTGCATAGGGGGGATGAACCGGCGATGCTTTGCGCTCCTGGACTAGATCAACGAGCACAATTTTACCTAGGAAATTACATGAGCAAAACCATAGACCTGTATGACACGGTGATTGCTCTAGTGAAAGAAATCAAAGAAGCTTTAGTTGACACTCTCTGGCAATGCTGTGGCATTTCAGCATCATAGACATGCCATCTCTTCTTCATCCCCAACAGCATCAGTGGCTTTTCTTTCCCTCCTACCACAGCCTGCACAACAAAGGGATTTGTGAGTTCTCCAAGGGCCAGATTGCTCTTTTCTCCACCAGCCCTCTCTCTCCTCCTTCTCTCCCTGGAGTTCCCTTCGGTTCATATCCACAGTTCCCGGCAGTGCAGGAAACTCAGCCGAGACGATGGTCTGTGACACCACCAGCGCTCCCAGAGAAGGGCACAGAGTGGCAGGGAGCACGTCCATCCCCTGAGAGGAGCACCGTTCAGCATGTCGCGATAGGATGGGTGACATGAGATAGTCACTGACCGAGTGAGAGGTGTCTTCAGCACGGCATGTGGAAACGTCATCTGCCCATGGCAGGAGAGGCCTGAAGTGCCCTCTGTCACCTTATCCTTTTTATATATATATATATATACATATGAATATATATAAATAAATATATATATATAAGGAAACTTTAATGTGGGTTTTTAACCTCAGTGTGCAAATGAAGGCAAGCTGCCTGGGGAAGACAATAAGGACCATGGAGGGTCTGACCAGCCCACCAGGATGTTTTAAAAAATGCAGTAGCTTATGTATCTTTTTTTTTCCTCCTTTTTTTACTCGAATGGAAATCCCACCTGGCTTTGCTGTGAAACATCACTCTCCTGTTCCTGCTTGTTGAGACAAACTGGCCAAGTGGCTGCTTATTTAGCATCCATGGCATCAGTCACTTTGGATTCAAGGCACAATTGGAGCTGTGCTTCAGACCCAGCTGAGCCTTTGTGTGCAGGAGCGATTCCACCTGCCCATCAATGTTGTACTTCCTCCATTTTGCGCTGCACATGCTATACTCTTTTAAACGGGGAATTGTGTTTCTGTTCCTTTCTGCTGTCTGTGGTCCAATGATTTACTGTTGTGCTAGAAGTGATTCCTCTGCATTTCAATGCCACAACTGTCCTCCCACACTTTATTTATTTATTTCACTGTTTGGTTTGGTCCTTTATCTCAGATTGCTTTTTTTTCCCCTAGGTGCATTCACAGTAATCAAGTTCCAGTTTTGAAGGATCTTGTAGCTGCTAATTACAGTCATTTATTGTTTATATTTTGCAGCATTTTTTTAAACAAACAAGATTTATTTGGACCTTCAACGTTCGAGAGCCTATGGACTACTGTTTTCCATGATGGTTCATGACACTAAAAACCTCTGCCCAACTTTGTCACCTCTTCTTTTGTCTCTATTTCTTTGTACAGTTTGATAGTTTATTTGAAATGATGCACTAAGAATCATGTAAAAAAGAATAACAATAAAGCTGAATCTGTTGGTAAAGAGAATTGGTCTGAAGTACAGTTCCACCGTGTGCTGGATTGGTCCCAGACTTCACGGCACTGGATGTCCAGGCTGACACAGATCTCCACCAGTGCCTGCTGCATGAAAGCCAGGTTCCTATGGACAGACAGCACCAGAAAATCGCAATGCCTTTCAGGAGTGGGCTACCAGCCCACCCATCCTCTGGGTGCTGAAAGCACTGGCTTGTCCGTGGTTTGGATGGATGGCTCGCCCGTGCAGCAGATGTGGACAGATGGGATGCTTTGGGAACAGAGTCAGGTAACTCCTCCCTCCGTCTGGTGCATCCCAGGTCTGTCTGTCCACATGCAGCCTAGAGGTTGGCGGGAGGAGAAAGATGCCAACATCTGCGCTGGTGGTTGGAGATGTTCTGGGAACTGTTCCCAGAGGAGGCCATGGCTACTTTGAGTGTCATGGCTGTTTCTCCAAGGCATCGTGTGCTTTGCTGTGTCAGGTATTGTACAGACATCCCTTGCACTGAAGACTCCCAAGATGCTGCTACTCAAATGAAGTGTCTGGTGCCCAGAGTCACACAGTGGAAGGGGGGAAAGCCAGGCCCCACTCTTGCTCTCCAAAATCCCAGGTATTACGTTGTGCCTCAGCCTGTCCTGTCTGACCATCCCCTCCAGCAGGCTGTGACATCTCCAGTGTATCTGAGGAAGCCACCAAGAGCAGCTCAGTCCCCCATGTTGAAGGTGCCAGTCTGCCATCCTCTGTCAGGAATAAGTTGCAGGGGGAAAGCAGGATCTTGCAAAGTCTCCTCTGGGCACCAGGAAATGTCCTCAGAGCCATGTCCTCACCACCCAACAGATGTGGAAAGGGGTGGCAGCTGGCATTAAACAGCCCTTGGCAAGACAGCTAAGAGGTTAAACTTGCACTTACGGACAACCAGCAGTTTGCCCTGATGTGCAAGTGCTTATCCAGGTGCATATGCATGTGCAGATGTGGTGAGCATCTTACCTACAAGAGGGCACTGAGAACACCCAACAATGCCTTGTTTGACCAACCCACAGCCCCAGCTTGTGCCCAGGAAGAAAATGGTTTTTTTCTCCCTCTTTCCCTCCCTGGATGTAAGGGACTCAGCCACCCACCACTAAGAGAGAAGAGCAGCACCTCAGAGGCATTAAGCAGCCACATCTTCTTCTCCTCCTGGAGGTACCAAATGCACTTTCTGTCCCAGCCCCAGCCTGGCTCCAGCAGGCAGCACGGCTGCGCCGGGGCTCAGACAGCATCCCCTGATGGTGCTGGTTCAGCCTGACCTTCCGACCAGGCCCCTTCTCCTGGACACAACCTGACACCAAATTCATTTTAGAGGGACATTCTGGGGGGGGTGGGCTTTGCAATCTCAAAGCCACGATCTGATGCTCCTCTCCTGCTTGCATCACCCCACGTGTGTCAGCAGAGCAATTCCCTCCCCTCTGGGAAGGGCGGCAAAGGCATCGTATGTGCGGAGCAGAGCTGGCAGGAGATGTCGGTGGCTCCCTCCACCTGTGAAAATTGCTGTAAAATATTTACGGTCAAACCCTAGGAATACACATGGCTGGAAATGAGGGGTCTAAAAATAAACCATCCAGGGAAAGGGAGAGAGATACAGGCTTCCTTCAGAGGCAATTGGAGAGAAAATTGAAGTAGCGTAGCTGCCTCCAAATATATAACGCAATTACGGGAATCAAGGGGCATGTTGAACAAGAAATCACCACAAGAGATCATGAGGCTGCTGTGGCTCAGGGCTAGCGGTGTCTCAGCAGATGCAGAGTATCACAGACCCCTGCAAACCACGGAGCAGTAAAACATCCCCCTGTGCAGGGCAGCGCTGGGCAAACCCTCAGCTCCTTTCCAAGGGACACAGAGAGCAGACCACGGTGGTGATGCCTGGGGTGCATCAGCTGAGCACACCCCGAGGTTCGGACACACCGTCACTCTGCACCCCAGGCCAGAGCATGGCAGCAGGAGGCCCAGGATCTGCAGCCTTCTTGTAATGCAGGTGTTGCTGTGCCAGCCCTGGCCAGACTTCTCCACGAACAGAGCTCACCAGCTCACAGACACTGAGGAGAACCAGGCAGGAAGATGGTGTTGCTTTGAGAACCCAAAGGTCTCCCATCTCTCTCTTCTATGTGGCTGGTTTCCCCAGGGATCCTCACCCTCTGTGACCCGTGTCCCTTCCAGCGGTCAGGTGCTCTCTGCCCATTCCTGTCCATCTCACTTTGCTCCAGGAGCTGCTGGAGGACATAAGTTAGAGGGGACCAAAGGCAATGGGGAGTTTCAGCCTGTCCCAAGAGTAATAGAAGGGTGGAGAGTTGCACGGTACTGCTGCTTTCAGCCAGCAAGGCTTGGGGCTGCGCAGAAGTGGGATGTGATTTGTTCAAAGGTTATGTGGCAAGTGTCTCCCAAATCAGGACCTGACCCTACTGCCTTTATCCCCAGACCTGGGCATCTAAGATCTCCTTTGCACATTGCTGTGGGGTCACATGTGCCCCGCAACAGGAGGGCAGGATCCTTTAACCTTTAACCTTTTGGAAAATCAGTGCTGAAATGCGTTTATTCAGGGTGAAGTGTTGAGCCCTCTGGTCTGGCTGAATTTCCCACAGCACGTACAATGGATGTTAGGGGTGGCCTGTGACCCAGTCAGGTCAGCTCCAACGCAATGGGCATCCTGGGGGTGCTGGAGCAGAAGAAGCCCAGGCTGTGGGTGTGCTTAGGTGGCCTTCAGCACGGACGTCATCGTGAGTACCAGGGACTTCTCTTGTGGCTCTGTGCATTCCTATGGGGTTGCCCAGACCAGTGCGTAGCAGATCCCTCTCCTACTAGGTGAGTTCAGCTGGAACTTTTGGGCACCAGTTCATCTCACCGAACAGGAACAAGGAAGAGGGGTCTGAGCTGGACTGAGCCATGGGTGCAGCCTCAGGAACTGTGCTTCCTGTGAATACACCATGTTCTCAGTGATTCCCCTACGTGGAGGCTAGCCAGGGACACAGACTTGCCATGGAAGAGCTGATAAGGGGACCTGTTTTGTGAGTGGGCAGATGTTGCATGGCAGCACTCCACTAGCAGAATTGGACCCAATATACCTCTACTGCAACAGTCACTGAAATTGGTGCCAGAATGTGAAGCTTGTACCACGCATCTTGGCACAACAGAAAGCTTCCTTAGGTGGGGTGAAGGGGAAACTTCCAGTCTGCAGGTGGAGAAGGTATGGCATCCCCCCAGGAGATGTGTGGGTAGCATCCATTCACCTCAGTGAGCCTCCACTCCTGAGCCCTGCAGTGAAGGTCAAATGTCCATGTCAAGTAGAAAAATACCCACGTCTGGGTCTCTGCGGGCATAAAGATGTTTACAGAACCAGAGCATCATTCATACGAGGGGAGGCTGAGCACGGGACCATTCAGCCTGGAGAAGAGAAGGCTCAGGGGGAGCTATCCATGTGTATAAATACCTGATGGGTGGGAAAGAAGAAGAGGGAGGTGGACTTTTCTCAGTAGTGTCCAGTGACAGGACTGGAGGCTATGGGCACAAATGAAAAATAGGAAATTCGGTCTGAACACAAGAAGACACTTTTTTGCTTTGAGAGTGACCAAGCACGGGCAGAGGTTGCCTAAAGAAGTTGTGGTGTCACCATTCCTGGAGATATTCAAAACCTGACTGGGCACAGTCCTGGGTGACTGGCTCTGGGTGAGCTGGTTGAGCAGGGGAGTTGGAGCAGATGACCTCCACAAGTCTCTTCCAACCTCACCCAGCCTGTGATTCGGTGTATGGTACCTGTCACAGCTCCCCACTTGCCCTCCAAATTGCCTCAGATTAATGCAGCCCACAGCTTGTTATTTCTTATTTTATTTATAATATAAAAAATGTTCAAGTGTTAAACAGTCGAGAGTTCTGACATTCAGACAATCCAGAGCAAACTTTGACAATCATCTTATGACAAATTAGCAGAGTTTTCTATCTGACCCCATCATGGGTGAGGAATAGAGGGTTTAGTTAGTTTATTGCTAAAAGTTAAATGAAATACACTGTCAATTGTTGTATTATCTTCTCAGTCACAGCTTCACCATGCATCCAATCTACAGTATCTGAAATGCAAAGGACATGCAGAAGTAAAAATATTAAAAAGAAAAAAGTCAGGCTACAATGTAAACAGGTTTGCTGCAGAGAACTGAGGAGAGAGGGGCACTTCCACGGGGGATGCTCTGCCGCCTGGACACGCAGGACTGTCTCTTTGTGCCACAGAGCCGATGGCCAGAGCTGCTCCGAGTTCAGAAACACGATGTCCATCATCGATGGCAAGATGTGACGGTGACAACTGTCTTTACAATAGACGGCACAGCGGTACAGAGGAATCCGCTCGCTGGGCTGCCCCACGCAGGGCCCTTCCCGGCCAACGCAGGGGTGACAAGTGGGGCCAAAAGCGCTGGGGCTCCTGCCGATCCCCGGGGCAGCATGGCCGGCAGCTGCCTGGCACAGCGTCCTGGGCGAGCCGCGGTCACGCTGCGCCGCAGAGCCGCCCTCCGGGTGCCCTCCTGGCGCTGCCTGAACAGCAGCCGAGCACGGCGCGCAGGACTCCGCAGCCCCGGCAGCCCTACGGCACACGGCACACGGCGCCACTTGTCACGCCGCACCGCGGCTACACGGCTTGGTCAAGGGGACGCCGCGGCCAGCACGGCACCGGTATGGCGATGCAGCCACGGGGCACTGCAGCTGAATGAAGACCGCCCCGCTGGGACCACCGCGCAGTGCCGTCTGCCTGCCAGGGCTGGCTTCGGCAAACTGGATTCAACCGTACTAACAGGGTATTATTTCACCGCGTCCATACGGGTCTCTGCCTTGTTTGACTACAAACCTGTGCCGACGCGACTTCAGACCCGCAGGTGACACGGCCAACGGTTGAGAGCTATATTGTAAGGGCTGCTGCTGCTGCGCAATTTCATTTTCTTTTCCTACCTGTGTGGCAAAAGAAACTATTTCTGCATTTCAGTACGGTGCTGTTGGGTTTCTTTTTCTCCTGATTTAAGTGAAAATACAAGTATTTCACAGGGCAAGACAGATCCCCATTAGACATGATAATGGAAATGCTCCCACTCATGTCCTTGATGTGTGTTTAAATGATACTTTAAAGAATAAGATCATTAATAGCAGGGTACAGGGCAAAGTGGCGAGGCTGTTTTCTTCCGACGGAAGAGCGCCCTTGTGACAGGTTGTCTCCCAAACAAAAATCTATGATCTTAAAAATGCTACTGAAACAGAATCCTCAGCATGAATCCCAGCACTAGCATACAGCAAAAGGCACCACGATAGTTTTGTTTTCTATTTTTAAGTAGTCAAAAATTGGCCCACTTTTTTTTTTTTTAACTTTATTGTTTGTTCTCTTTTCTTCTTCTTTTTTTTTTTTTTTTTACTTTTTTTTTCTTGGAAGCTGTAAATCAAGACATTACATATAAATAGAGATTCCCTATAAAAAAGTCATTGCCATTAGCTATTATAAGACAACTTTGCTAAAATGAAAATAAAACATTTTATTTGTTATATTTTTTCCCTCTTTTATATAAAATAAAAATATTTATTTTTGTTTTGTTTTGTCTCGTCTCCCTCCTCAGCCTCCTCCATGCGGGTTACGTCTGCGGGCACACGAGTCTGGGAGGTGCCTAGAGAGGATCCGGGTCCGGTTTGGGCGTCGTGTGCGCCAGGCTGCTGCGCCCGCTCTCCCCGTGAGCGCTGTGTCTGCTGCAGGAGTAGTGAGTCCGGCTGTCGCCCGGCCGGTGGAGCGGGGGCGACTCTGTGTGCGCCGCCTCATTGTTCTGAGTGCTTAGGAAGGGGGTGCTCTCGGCCACCAGCTCCTCGTCAGACTCGCTGTAAGAGGCGCTGCTCAAGGAGAAGGAGTCCCGGACGGCTCTGGCTCTGTGAGGGACGTGCCCGTTCAGTTTGGATTTTTTCCACCGCCTGTTGCTGCTGGCTGTTTTCTTTGGCTGCTCTAGCGCTGTGACATACTCCTGCGTCGTCTCATACTCGTCGTCCTCCGTGATGCGGAAGGGGCTGGAGGGCAGGCTCCCCATGCTGTCGTTTAGGTAGGTCTTCCTTTGGTAGTAGCTGTCGTACCTCTGCGTGTCCTGGAAGGGGAGCTGATACCGCCGCAGGAGGGGCTGCTGTTCCTCCACACGGAAGCTGATGGGGGCCGCCGGCGGCAGGGAGACAGCGTGCGCCGAGTTGGGGGAGGTGATCTCGAAGGTGGGCACCTGCGCGGCCATCGAGTAGTGGAAGTCAACAGGTGACAGGCGTGCTGGTGTGGTCAGGGCCGACACGTACCTGAAAGAAGCAACAGCTCCGTTTGGACACCGAACCACCCCAAAAACTCCAGCTGCACCCGCGTTCTGCCCGACACCTGGCACAGGGACCCATGAGGCCTCCAGCACACCTGGTCCTGGAGCTTGGCACCTCTTGGGGAACCAGGCAGAGGGACCTTGCACCACTGTGCTGAGGAAGGATAAGCTGCTGGCTTCGGTGGGCGCATGGGCACCTCGTACCGCGCATCCCAGGACTGCCTCTCCCAAGGGTCTTGATGTGCAATTCCCACCCTGCATCGCTAAAAACCTTGCAGCACCTCCCAGCAGGCTGAGCAAAGACTTCCCAGCCTCTTGTCTGCCTGCCAGATGCTTTCTGTTCCCTCTGCAGCTGCCAGGCTTGTCTCTGAGGAGGTCCCCAAGATGCCCTCCCTCTGCTCAGGTGACAGATGGGGAAATCCTGAGCGTTGCTTCCTCTGACTTAGCAAAAAGGCAGCTACCACTTTCATCTACTCTAGTGACAACATCAGTGTGGCAACTCAGGTCTGGTCTAGCCCCTCTCCAAACAGCCCTTCCTTCGGCATCACCTCTTGCTAAGGAGCAGATTTCATTTCCTCTCGATAGTGCCAGTTGGTGTCTCTGCTCATTTCAGGCTGCCCAGGCTCCCTGGCACCTCCGGTGCCTTTTCACCCATGTGTCTTGTGAAGTACGAGACATCTCTATGAGCTGGGTCAGCCTGCCGGAATGGACCGGGGACAGGAATGAGGGAGCGGGAGATACTGCCTTTCTTCTCTGCCCCATGGACAAGTCCCACTGCCTTGATGGGTAACTGCCCTTCCGTGGCCATGTGGCCAGCCAGGGTCGCCCGCAGCTGCCTGCAAAGGGCTGGAGCAAGGGTGGAGATGTGCTTCTGCACCATGAGGTACCGGACTGAGGAAGAAGATGACTGTCGCTGCCTCTCACTGGCTGATGGTGTCTCAGCTCTGCAGTTGTGTTCCCGGAAGGCTGGGTCATACAGAGCCCTGTGCCCAGGCTGTGCCCACATACAGCACCCCTGCTTGCCAGGCCATCCAGGACTACGCTGAGGATGCGCATCTTCTCCCCTTACACCACAGGGCCAGACCTTGCCTGAGCTGCAGCCCACCCAGCTGCCCGGGGTGTGCTCTCAGCCACTTTTTCTTCACCAGCTGCTGACAGCAGCCAGGTATTTTCCACTCCTCTCATCCCCGTGCTCCAAACCCACATTGCCAAGGTGAGCAGGGTGCGGTGCTTGGTGCTGCCCGTACCAGGGTGGCCTCCTAGGGTAGGGGCTTCCTCTGGTAGGACCAGAGCTGGAGTTTCTCCAGTGTTACCACAGGACTGCTGCTCTAGGGCTGGGCAGAGGTGAACATTTTTGTGTCTGGCACAGAGGGCACGGCTCGCCTCTGCTATGCCAGGGCAGCGCCAAGCAGTGGGATCTGACCTCTCGCTGTGCGGTGAGTCCCGCAGAGAATCCACTGAGTCACGATACTGCGTCATGGGCCTCCGCGAGTCCTCGATGCAGAAGGTGGCCCCGCGGCGAGCCCGTGCCTCCATGCACGCAGGGCTGTTGCATTTACTGGTTCCCACTGAGGACAGCATTATCCCAGACTGGGAATCTGAAGTCAGGCTCTCTGTCCGCTCCAAGCTCCAGGTGTGGCTTTCATGTCTGTGGACCAAACCACATATGGACAGTGAGCAAGGAATCTCCAAAGAGCCGCACGCAGGCACGGCCACACTGCCCTGGCATCCCCTTTCTCTCTCTCACTAGGACACCTCTGGCCAGGGATGCCCAGCCTCCCAGCCCTGCCTTTCATTTGCCTTTCTTTGCTACTTCTTGGAGATATGATTAGAAGCTAAAGAAAGGCAAACCAGTGCATACCAGGTATTTATCACACCGCCTCCTGACAGCTGGGGACAGGACGGGACAGCCTCCAGAGGGAGACCAGGGCAATCCTGCTTTGTGCTTGCAAAGTGTACTGGGTGTGGAGCAACACACTGGCCGTGCCAAGGCAAGTCTACAAAGAATCTTCAAATATGCACCTGCATTGACAAGTGACATCGCCTTCAGAAATGCTACCCGAAAGGAGCCAGAAAAAAATTGTCAAAATTACTTCGCCATCAGTAGAGAAAAGCATTCCAAAGGTAGATCTGGATGTTCGGTTTCCACTGGTTATAAAAGATGTTGGCAGCAAAACATTTTAAGGTGCTAGACAAAAACTATGATGTGTTGGCTGGACCTTGCAGAGCACTTGGAGATCCACCTACCCTAGTCTTGGTGCCAAGATGACATCCCACAAGGACTCACTGGGGACGCATGGGGCCATGAGCACTCCGGGTCACCCATGCCACAGCCACCAGGCTGAGCCCTCTCCATTGCACAAGTATGTGATCCATTAGAGCAACAGCTCTGAACTCCCAAACTGCACCAAATGGAGCTGTACCAGCAGAGGATTTTGGGTGGGGATTTGCAGAGGAGAGCAGGCCTCATTAAGACTTCCCAGGAACCTGTTAATTATGGATGGCTCCAGGCACATGCTCAGCTGCGACCACCACAGTCATTTATAACTTCAAACAGCGTCCTCATTAGAGGCACTGATTGAGTGACATGGAGCCTGATTATACCAGCAGTTTGCCTCTGGCATGACTTCAAGAAACACCTGCTTGCTGCACTTGACTCAGGAAGATTAGGTGGCAGGTAGCCAGGGCCAGAGGCTATGCAGGGTAGGTGCCTCCCCACAGCTATGGTGTTGATGCTGCCCTCCAGACACACCTTTGCGTCTTCAGGAGGTGCCCAGAGATGGCCCTGGGGCCCCAGGACTTTGAAGTGAGCATGGAAGGCCAGAAAGGTGCAGCTCTGCAGGCACAGGAGCTTCTGTGCGTCTGGCTCAAGCTTGCACACACCTAGCCAGGGTTGGGCTGCAGTATGCGAATTAAAAAAAAACCTGGAAAACACACCGTCTAGCTCACCAGGGGTAGGATTTCCCCGGACAAAGGCAGTCATTTCCAGCCCAGCAAGTCATTCTTGGCTCCCTCTCTACTTGGTGGAGGTCTAGCCAGAGGAGTCAGGGGAGGAATTCCCCTGAAAACCTAAGTTCAAGATCTGAAGTTGCTCTGATGACATCTGAGTACAGTGAGAGTACTTGCTCATCCCTGATGAATGCCTGAACCCTGAAGAAACCTGTCAGGGGCCATCTTTGAGATTAAGCTGAAAGGATTCATTGCTTCCTGGACGAGTGGAGACAAACACATCGGGCTACTGAAGTAAATAATCCAGGATGTCTTTTGCTTTGTAAAGTCAATGCAATGTGATCTGTACGTCATTGACAGGTTGTAGATATGCCCTCCCTGCACCTTGCAGTCGCTTTTCAAAGGCAAGTGCTCTCCTAGGGAAACACCGTCACTTACTGGAAGAAGCACAAGAGCTATGGAAGAAGAAGAACCTGAACATCCAAACTCAAAACAGTACAGGACTTTCTCCAGAGCATTTGAAGGTCTGGACATCATAAAAATAGGGAAGCTCCATCTGCAAATTAAATACTCTCAAAAACTGTGAGAACTTCAGCTTCCAAGCCATGCTGCTCATCCCCTGTTGGCTATTTTGAAATGTAAAAAAAAAAAGTCTCATCCTGTGTAGCTGGAATGATGGGTACTTTCCTGCTAGCCCCAGTTTTCCTGAAAGCCTCAGAAAGACTTCCAGTGAAAGAGGTGCCACCACCTCAGAGGCTGAGATTCTAACACAACTTTCTGGACTGTGATAAATTGCTCAGGAGTGTTTTTTTCTGGTGAAAAACTGTGACTCTCAAATCAGATTTTAACTTTGAGGAACTGACCAAAACATTTTGTGATATTTTGTGTACTTTGCCTTCCACAAAGAAAATACATTCTAAATATATCAAGCATGAAACAAATAACCTGTGTGTGTTTAATGAACTATTGCAGGTGTCCATTGTGGTTTCAAGCACAACTTGCAAAACCTTTCCTAGATGCATCCTCCCATTTGTGTCTCTGCAAAGCGTGAAAGCACAACTTCATTTCCTCCTAGATTCCAGCTAGGTCAGCACTGCAGGTTCCCGCTGGCACCATGCTGGGGGTTCCTGCTGGCACCTCGCTGCAGGTCAAGGATCACACCTTTCCACACCCCTCACTAACGAGCTGTGCCAACAAAGATCCGCAGTGTCGACATGGCCTGTAGGCCAGTGTGGTGACAAACATCGAGTAAACACAGGAAGGGAGGCAAAAGGAAAACCTTTCACTGGCTTTGAACCTCACGGCAACCTAAGGCGAAGAGCAGGAGAAAGTTCAGGGGAAAATGGTATACATCACCTCTGGCTGGACGTTGGAGTGGCTGTGGAGCAGTGATGAGATGGGGAGCAGGAGTGACTTCCCGAAAAGGTTGTCTCTGTTTCCCTTCGGATCACATGCTCGGTGGCAGAAACATTCTTAGAAATATACTGTAAAATATGAAGAATCACACAGATCAGCCACCAGCTTGACAATGCTGCCAGAGCAAAATTCTGAGCCACGCTGGCTCGATTATTTCTGGTGAAATCAGATGAGGACTGAGTGAATCCGGCAGTGGAGAGAAGGAGGCTGGAGGCTCTTCTCTGCCCCTGCACTTGGGACACTGGCACAGCGCCGTGGCACGGAGCCTGGAGAAGGGTGTGAAGAGCCAAGGGGTTCCCCAGAGGACACCGGCACCACGTGAAGCTACTGAGCAGAAAACCATCTCTGCTCACAAGAGGTTATAGACCTGACAGAGTAACAGCAAAAAGACAACCACACGAGATCTGCCAGAGATACGAGTCCTACAGAAACATCAGGTGTAATCCAAGTATTTATGCCGAGATATTCGTTTATCTAACAAGAAGCACTGCTTTTCACAGGGACACTAAGCTCTCTGGGGGACTCAGTACTTTGGGGCTAGAGGGCTGTGGTTCTTAGAAATTCCCTTTCCCTCTTTCTTCATGGCTGGGATTCAACCTAGCTAAATATTAACATCCAAAGGGTGACCCAGCAGAGCTTGTAATTGATTCATTGTACTCATTTCAATCAGTACTTTTTGTTTTGCTCTGCCTCCCCCCTCCCTTTTCCTGATCCCTTTCAATGCCTTGGTCCAGCAAGGCACTTAAGCACATTGATGGTCTGACTGAGTTCATGGAGTTTGATCGGAATCTCAATGCAACTGAAGTCCTGTGAGTAGCTGAGCAGCCCTTCTAGATCCGGTCCTAAATTTTTAGATCATTCTCACTGGCGTGACACTGTATCCCACCAGGACATCCCACCTTGCCCAGGACGCAACTCTTGGTGTGGGCAGGTGGGCTAACACAACGCTGAGCAGATCACCACGACATGCTTCAGCATGACATGGTCACCGCAGCGGCTCCGGTCACCACTGCGCCAATTGCTTTTGTCAAGCTGCAAAGTGGGGTTTGATGGGATAGCTTAATAAACAGAAAAAATTGGGAATATCTCTCTTGGAGGAGAACAGGAACACACTTAATTCATCAAAACAAGCCTGTCCCAAGTGTCCTAATCTCATCCTGTGCTTCAAAGTAAAATCACATTTTCCTGCAGATGTTGGTTTTGGAAATGTTTCTATGCAGAATCCCATCTTTTTTTGTTCAAGTTTGTTAGTGTTTTGCTCCTCATGCACATGCACACAGGTGTGTAAGCATACACATCCATGTCAAATCCCTGGCAGAAAATAGAGACTTGGTAACACGTAGGGAGATAGAGACAAAAGGTCTTACATCGGCCATTTGGATTTCCTCAGGATCCAAACGTGGATGGCTTGGCCCGTTTGCAAGGCTCCTGTTCTGATGGGCAGGGCACATGTTCTGCCGTAAATGATTATGCATTTGTTTTCTTTGTTTCCTTTAAAACAGAAAGGAAAAAAAATCTATTAGGAAGACTTATCCCATGGGGGTCTCTGACCCCAGGGACACCTGGGGCACGCAGATGATAGAGAAGGCAAGTCTTGGACACACTGGATGTTTCAATGGTGTTTGTGGAAAGCTGTAAACAGGAAGAAACAAGGCATTCAAAATTTGCCACTTTCTGCTGCTTTTTCAAAAAAAGGCGAACATTTCTCACCATGGTGAATTTGGGTAGCTGGGTCCAGGGTCTCCTCTTGCAGACAAGGCCCAGCACAGTGCAGTGGAGCCAGGGGGACCACGGTGCTGGGAACGGAGGAGAAAAGCGGGGAGAAGGAAAAGGGGAAGCAGGTGCTGGCTCGGCCCTGGTGCCAAGGCACTTAACCTGTCCTGCATTAAGCACAAAGTGGCAAAGCCTACCTGTGCCCCTGGGTCCACTCCACAAGACCCCCCGTGTCCCGGGGCAGCCCAAGCTGAGGTGATGTGCGGCATAAACAGGGAAAAAGGCGCTGTCCGGGCAGGGAAGGCTGGCCATAAAAGAGGTCCCTGAGCCTCTTGTTCCATTGGGATTGCTCTGAAGTCCCTGGAATGTGAGTAGCTGAGCCCATAGCTCCTGTGTGCTTCTGCTGTCAGGACAGGAGCTGCTGGCTTGGGGGCAGCTTTCCCCAAAGGGCCAAATGATCCTGATTCAGGGGGTAAGCAAACGGTCCCAAGAAAACATCCTGCTCAGGCACAGCCTGGTAGATGGCTTCCCTGGCCTCCTTCAGGACACCTTCCAGGGAATGCCACAGAACAGCATCTCCTTAAAATAGTATTTGGGTGAAGAGCATGAAAGCGTGAAGCAGGAACACTACCACTTAGTAACCTCTGCCCAGTTATTGTCTAGTAACCACCCATACTCACTTGGTTTTACAGTAAGCTACCACACAGACGATGCCCACCACAAGCAAGGCAACACAGATTCCTGTGATGGTTAAAACTCTCTTCTGGTAGAGCTCTTCTGCTTCTGCAAATGGAGAGAAAGAAGCCAGTTACAAATGGGCTCCAGCACCAGGGATGCGTCTGGCTGCACAAGAACCAGCACTGGGGGTGGGTAAGATGGAGGACAGGGCTCGGACAGACCTCCTAGCAATCCACTGCCCGTCTCACAGCTGCCCCAAACCTGAGACCAGCTGGCCCAACCTTGCTCACCCCTCAAGAGACCTTCACTCCTTTTGTCTCTCTGCACCTTTGCCCTCTCTCGCTCAGCGGCTCACCCCTTCTGCGCTCAAATACGCTTCTCACTTTCTCTTCTTCTCCCACAGCATAACTAGGTGACTAATCTCAAAAAGCCCCACGACTCTCCTCTCCCTTCCAGAAGATCCCCCTTCTCAGTAACTTAGTAGCCTACCAAGGAAGTCCCCGAGCATCCCCCACTCACCACGTACACGCATGCCCTGTGATGCTCTCATCACAGGCTCTCTGCTCTGACGGAGTCAGAATGCCTTTTCCTTGCAGCGGCTGCATGCCCGGGAGCTCAGCGGTGTGCTAGAAACCACCGAGCAACAGTTCCCAAAGCATGTAGGTGCTGAAAGGGACATCCTAAAACAGTCAAAAAGCGGAATGAGGATGGAAAAGTGATAGCACGTTAGACAAAGAAAAGAGAATGGAGTAATTAAAATACAGTAACCAATTACAGTTATGAATTTTTAATGAAACCCTAGGAAGTCATTAATTCCATTGCACCAGGTAACGCAGATGCACACAAAAAACTCAAGCAGCGTGCTGCTGCTTCTCTCAAATATCAATATTTCTCATGGACTACCTTTCAAACCAGAAAAGTCCGTCACTTGCATCAAAACCCAGACCATGCTGGAAGTGAGGTAATTCTTTCATGTTAATCAAAGCTCCAAGGAAATGCTAGGATGACGCTTGCAGTGTAACTGAACTACACCTCAGCAGCAATCACACAGCAAGGACGTGTCTTCCTCTGTGGCACCAGAGCAGATGCTCTTCTCCATGACATCCAGCAATCTCCTCTAAGATCAGCAGAGGCCATTTGGTTATCCAGCTGGATGACTGAGAGAAGGATTCAGTGCACAGCTGCCATAAGCATTTTAGTTCAGCATCTATGAACGATGTCCTTGTGCCCCCATACTATGTGTTAATGTTAAAGTTACTGGGGTTTGTGTCTTCTTTAATATTCATTGTAATATGTTTTCATATAGATTAGGCAATAAAACTCACGCCATGGTTGCTGTGCCTGGCATGGTTCACCATGCCACGCAAATTACTTTGAATGGACCGTATGCTACCCCAGTGCTACCAAACAATGAAATGCAAAACCAGAAGAGAGACAGGTCTGGTCCCAGAAACCCCTGGGACTAGACTTTAGGAAAAAAACAAGGCAGAAGCAATGAAACATTCCAGATAACTGAATATTTAGACCAATTGCAGCTTGCCATTTTAGGATGGAAAAAGCATTTTTGGAAAGAAAAATATAGTGCTAGGAAAAATGCTTATCTCTTTCTGACTCTCAAAGTGGGACTGAAGAAAGATTTGCTAAACAAGGGCTGAGAATGACAGCCCTGGCGTGAAGATGCAGAACATAATCAGCAGAGCTTGCTTCATGCCTCTGCTGCAAAGCTACAGTTTAAAGAAATACATTTCCATCCATTTTGTTTGCACCCTGGCCTCGGGCTTCATGAGGCACTCATGAGTTTCCACCTTGTCCCACTGTTTACTAGAGAGGTGGGAAGCCAAGACTCTCCCAGATCTATCTCATGGTGGTATGGACCAGGAACAAGGTCATGGGTCTCACTTGGGCTGAAGGTTACTGAGCTGCAGCAGCTTCACCCTCAGAGCCCGGAGCCTGTACGACCTGGGACCTGCTCGTAGAGGGGGGGTTTGGGTGCTGGCTGACCTTATACCCCTTGTGTTTTACTACAAGGAACCAGGTGGAGCTGGCATGGGAAAGAACTCGCTCTGGGGTGAAACACCTCCTCCAGCAACGTGTTCCCTTTGCCCTATTCCAGGCATCAGCAACCATGGAAGTTGAGTTTTCTTGCTCCTGCACACCTCTGGGACCTGGATTCCAGCTGTACAGCTCTTTCCTTCAGACAGAGTTTCAGAGATTTTCTCAGAATCAGGAAAACCAGCTAGGATCATGTCCTGGTTATGGATAGCACTGCGCAAGAATTTTGCTACTACCCAGAAAAAACTACTTTTATCAAAAAAAAAAAAAAAGGCTGGGCAGGAGGTCAGTTTTCACCATGGAGCCATCAATCAAGCCAATTTTTTTCAAACAGTCTTTGCCATCTATGGTTTTTTGCTATGAAGACTGTTTTTCCAGGCATAAATCATTGTCTTCGAATCATAGAGGAAGGAGAAAGAGCAAAGCCACCAAAAATATGGTGCTTTTTTTTTTTTTTTTACTTATTACCTACATGACAAATTTTTTCTCCCAAGGCTCAAATCACAGCCTTTGTTCTGGTAATCATGTCAGTGTGGGACTGAGTCGGTGGGTCTGACTGTCCTGAACCTTCACCTGAGTTGCATGGGGAATGTTTCAGTTCATCAGAAATGCAGATTTAGCCTCTCTGTCTTGAGCTGACAGCTCTGCTGTGAGAAGCAGTGAAGTGTGAGGCTGTGCGTCACTGCTGCAAAACTAAAAATCAAATGACCGGCTGACAGTAATTTACCTTGGTTCCTAACATCTCGTTAAAGTTGATGCTCAATAACACAGTATCTGCATGTTGCACAAAACCATCTCAACAGTGACAGAAAGAAAATAAGAGAATGCACACTACAATTTTATATTTGAGAAGGTAAGATCCTGGAGCAGGACTTGTCCATTTGTTTCTCTATGCTCTACAAACACCACGTCTTCATCAGCAGCATCGTCACTCTACAGCAGCAAACACTATGAACAAACCATGTGGTGCCACACAATGCCGACAGAATCACAGTCCAGCCATGGGTGTCACAGCAACGCATGAAAGTGAGAGACGAATGACAGAGAAGAGACGACTGCAGACTGGGAACAGGATGTGTGCAGTTCTGTGATGACATTGAGAATGGATGAGGAAAAGGACAAAAGGTCAACAAAAAAGGGATGTCAAAAATCCTCAATTTTAAAGTTTATTCAAGTGTATTAGCATTAGCAGCACCACTTTCTCTGAAACACCTGACCACAAAATGCACGCATTTTCTGCAGCAGGGAAGAGCTCTTCGGGGATACACACCAATCCCAGTGGATCAGGCAGGCAAAACCCAGAGGAAACAAGTTTCTCCAGCTTCAGTTAGTGCATGTCCCTCCACCTCAGGGGCCTGAGAAGACAATTTAGGATCCAGAAGTGAAAGACTGGTGTCCCCATACCTCTAGCAAATGGAACTGAAGCACCTGCATGTGAAGATCTGCTCTGGCTGACATTGCCGGGTCAATGTTTTTAACTTAAGTGATAAAGATAACTCTCTCTGCTCTCATCTGACCAAGCCCTCCCTGCAGCTGGCCTGTACACTCAAGGGAAACTTACTCTTAAGGATTTGATTTCCCAGGTGCTTACTCAGGAGATACTTGATATATTTCTAAAAACAGACTGAGGAGAACGGAAGAACAATAATATGATTATGAGCAACTGGGCAAGAGCAGATAACTGCTCAAAGGGCTTATTTTTAAAAGCATTTAAGTTACTGCAGTGTTTTCCCAAACTTCAGCTTGCCACTATGATACTCAGCATTACACTCTCCACTCTCATGGGAGATGACTGACTTCCCTGGGATCACTGTTTTCTAGACTAACTCATCTCACGCCACCTTTCTTGGAACAATTTCCTCCCGGTCAAGAAGCGAAATAAGCCGCCAGCCTTCAGGAGGAGGAAAGGCACAGCTCGTCCTGACCCTTGGCAGGATCCAGCGGAGGTTAGTGCATCTAGGATGGCAATTTCTATAAAAGCCCTGATCTTCCTAAAACTTGCCTTCCTGTTCCTGGAATGCCTGCCCGTTCCCAAGTGGTGCCTGCTGGCAACCTTTTGGATGGACACAAACTCCAGCTTGTCAGCTAAGTACATAAAAAGCATGTTGAATGAGGAGACGTATGGCAATTTAACATCCCAGTCACGCCACACACACCAGGCTGCTGCTCGAAACAAAGAAAAAAGTGCTGCTAAAAATACACGTGCGTTTTTATAGGTTTACATTTAGATTTCGTGTTTTGGTTTGGTTTAGTTTGGTTTGTTTTTTTCAGTCCAAACATCTATCTCAGTGCCAGGGAAGAGAACAGAACAGCTGATTTTTTAATCATCCCATTAAAGCCATAAATATAATGTGGGCAGCTCTTAATGGCTTCTGATTAATAAATGAATGGTTGTTCCATACCCTTTAATTCAAATCCAAGATGCTCTGCCAATGCAGAAAGAAGACAAGGAAGAGAAAGAGAAAAAAGAAAAACAGGTCTGTCAGAGATCTCTAATATACAAACACACACACTGTGCAGTTACAGCAGGTTAGCTTTTCTGTAGGCTCAGCAGCAGTTACACAGAAGACAGTGTATGCTTCAGAGCATTTCAAATTCCCACCAGAGCTAATATCTTATGCAAAGAAAGACCCAAACAAATTGCAGTGGAAGTTAATTATGAATTCTTTTGGGATGAGCCATGTTTGTTAGTACCTGATATGGAATTCACAGTTTAGGCAGGGGGAAAAAAAAAAAAAGAAAAGAAAAAAAGAAAAAAAAAAGGTACACTTGTTCTGAAACAACTCCTGACAGGTCAAAACACATGGGGACTGCATGAACCTGGTAAAAACCATTCATTCACTTTCTACAGGCAAAATATGCCCTGGGTGGTTTCACATGCCCCTCTCTGCCCGGGGGCCTGTGCACCACGGAGCGCTGGGCAGGCAGAGGCACGGGCACGTGCACGGGGCCCTGACGTCTGCCAGCACGGTTCTGCTGCCCACGACCTCAAGTCTGGTCTCGGACGCACAGCGTCACCTGGCAGCATTGCCCGTAAATCACCCGATGGTGCGTCGACTGTGCGAGCGCTGTTCTTGGAGGTACAGACCTGCAGTTGACCCACTGCAAGTGATTAGCTGCCCAGGCAAGGCAACGAATCCCTTGCGGATCTAAAAGCGCAAATTGCACTGGAAGTTCCCCTCAAGTCTGTGATCTTCCAAATTTCACTTCTGCTACGATTCTGCATCGTTTTACAAACAACAAGCATGCTGAAAAAAGCACAAATTGGAGCATCTGCTTTCAGATTCATATTCACCACAAGTAAGATTGCAGTTCATCTTGCAGAGATAGTGCTAAGCAAAGTAGTTTACCTAATGAATCAAGAACACAATTACCCAGAAGAGGTATCCTGAATTTTAGTAGTTTTCCTAGTAAAAGCCTCACCTAAAGGCAGGGTTTTTTTACACAAGCATTGAAGTTCTCCATACTTATCATTGTACACAAAAGCGAGCGCTGCTGTTCCCAATCACCATACACACAAGATGATTCACAGCTTGGAGATGTCCAAATTTATTTACTGTTTTTTCCATAGGAACTTCTTTTTGCTGCACAGAAATATTGGCTTTCTTTTGCAACGCTGTTCAAAATGTAGGCGGGGGAAATTAGCACTAATCATTATGGAACATGTAAACACGTTTTCTAAAGCAGGTTCTTCTCTTCAAATCAATGTTGATGCTTGGGGTTTTTTTTGGGGGGGGGAAGGAGTTGGGTGCTGTTGGGTGTTTTTTTAAGCTTGTATAATTTAAAGCTGCTCTCTGCTTAACATCTCACATTTGTGCAAAAGGAACGGCAAACTCTACCATGCATTTCAGTCATTTTGTACAAGTTGCAGTGACATGGACACAATGTGGTGGGCAGCAGAGAACTGGACAGAATACATTCATCCTAAACCTCTTGGTTATCACACCTAGTCTTGACTTTCCTAAGGCATGCTACCATTACACACACTGTTTCATCTGACACTATGACAAATGCATGTAGAGATACATTAAATTTCATCTATGTATCTGTGATATTGATCCATCTGATAGCATACTGCCTATACTGCCACATTTCCTTTTGTTCCAGGATTTGCCGCAACATCTACAGCTACAAATGGATGCAATTCAAAACACTTCCATGTTTTTTTGCAAACTCAGAAATGCCTGTGCAAACAGAGGTGGTAGGCAGGACCTGAGGAACTTTAGCCTTCCCACTGTCCCTCTCACATCAGAACTGCAGTTTCTTTTGGCTCCTCAGCCCCGTGGAGCAGATGCAGCCAGCGGGCTCAGTGGATCTTAGCTGCAGGTTTCCTGAGCAGGAGAGAAACCATGCAACCATGCAGCAGCTGGAATGTATGTGCCTGCCTATGCCTACAAACCCACCAGCAGCTTAGCAGACAGAGGAAGCCTTACCCCAGCCCGTGCCCCTGCATCTGATGCCCATGGTTACTCAGCACCTCTCTATCACCATTTCAGGCTACGGACATTGCTTCTCCATCACCCATAACTGAACACATCGAATTGGGAGCCACCCCCCCCTTCCCCTGCCCAAGACTTCCTCCCAGCCTGGGCAGCCTGGGATTGCCTGCTGTGCTGGGACATTGAAGGAGGAGACACCTCAAGAGGAGGCTGGGATTTGGAGTGTTTGTCTCTTCTCTAAAGAAGAGACTGTTCAAAATTATTCCACATATTACAATCCAGAGGCTAACGAGATGATCCCCGCTCTGGGAAAAATGTTACTTCAAAATGTAATCACTCTGCATTTAGCAGAGAGGTATCATCTTCACAAGCATAGTGTGTGCCTATTTTATATCAACAATGTGCTGCTTGGTAGCAAACATATTTGAGAAATCAAAACTTCTCCAAGAGACAACAATTTATTTTGCTCTGGAGTAAAAGATATTTCTGACCCTGTACCATGTTTGAAAGAAGTCTTCTTTGCTTTTTTAAGAGGTTTATCAGGAAAAGTAATACATCTCTAAAAGCTTAGGGTTATATCTGCTGCTAGGTGGAGAAGATGCTCAGCATGACATGTAGCACCTGCACTGTGTCCTGCAACAGTTCAGTCAACCTGCATTTTACTCACCCTCCCAGTTCGACTGGCAGTCCGGCAGACTTGGCTGCCTGGCTGCCTCATCATCAGACAGAAGACAAAGTCCTACACTTACTTGATCCACAGTGACTTTGTGAGTATGTTTTTTTCTTTATAATGTATTTCACCTGTTTTAAAAGATGAACAGACAAAAACTATCTAAAATACCCTTATAGGCATAACAGCTCAAGACAAGATGCCTCTCACTGAACTGTAGATTTACAGGGTGATTAAGAAGGATAAAAGCCTCAGGAAACAGCAGTGAAAACTGGGCCTGTGCTCACATGGACTTCAGGTTGCCCAGGAACATCATTAAGATGTTGTTACAACATGCATCGTTCCCCCCAAAGATGCCTGGGTCCCACAGAGGCCTGTCTGGGTCACAGAGCCATGAAAGGCATGAGACAAAGTGAGGAATTAAACATCTGAAAACAGCAAGACAGACTATTGATCATAAATTGTACTGACAAGAGTAAAACTTGCAGCACCCTGGTCCAGGCTTCCCCCGTGGGTACAGGGAGCAACGCAAGACAGTCCCGCGATGCTGGGGACGGGGCACTGTGCTCGTGTTAAGGGATGGGCAAAACATGGGGTCTCCAAGTACAGAAGTTCTGCAAACTTCCCGTAAACTGCACAGCCAGTTAGCTTGTCCAGTACTGTATCAATAAACATAATTTGGTAGTCCTCAAGAGTCCAGATGTGCAGCAATAGTGCTGTGGATTAGCATGTAATTAACTTCAGGAGAACCCAAAGGGTAACCTGTACTGCCATCCAGGGGAGAGCAATAACCCATTATGATAAACCACAAACGCCCTGTAATTACCCAGGCACACCACAGCATACTTATCAACCTGTAATTAAGTGGTCATTGTTTATCATGTCATTGAAAGGAAGCTGCAGAATGTTGGTGGAATTTAAAATTCTGCTAAATATTGTTTTAGGGCTCAGATGACTAAGAGGTGGAGGAGGAAACAAAAAGGTAGGTAAAACAAAGAAGTATTCTTCTGCTTATCATTTTCATATCGCAATCAACAGGTAGGAAACTACTGCTGAATAAGTGAATTGAAGTGAACAGAGAAGCTGAAATTCAGATCCAGACCTTCCCAGAAGCGCTTGCAGTGGCACATGTGTCCCTCTGCTCACAGGGACACTTCAGTTCAGCGTGAGGAGTAAGTGTCCAAAGCCCACCTGCCAGAAGGGTCATGTTCACACGTCAGGGTGATGACCAACCCTCAGCCTGGTGACTTTAGAGTGAATGGGACCATCCCTCAGAAAAATAAGAAGCCTCTCACATGATAAACCTACAGTGCTCTGCTTCCATGACGGTTCAGTCGGCAGCGTTGCAACCGGTTTGTGTGCCACTGTGGGAACATGTGATTCTGCTTCCATCCTGATACAGACACTGCAGGTAGAAACAGTTTGTGCTTTTCTTGCTGGAAAGGCTCTATGAAAGCAATTTCCTTGGAAAGAATGACTGATGGGAAGACCCAGATGACCAATCTACAGGAAATGTGTTATGATAGGGCAGGAATTATGCTGCCGAGATCATTACACAGATCACATCCAGTGATGGTGCGGTGGATGCTCAAGAACAGATGGTGGTTCTCCTTTCAGAAATACTTGTGCTCCTCACCTGTTGTTGGAAGGAATCTGTAATGCCTATGCAAGGAAAATGTCCCACCACACAGCAAATCGATGAGGAGCCAGACTCATCACACTAAACTTTTGATGGCTACAGTTAGGGAGCCCTGGGAGACATATCAACCTACGCGTTCATATCGGTGTCCACTGCAAGCAGAACAGAGTATCTGCGACTGCAAGACTCGGATTTCTCAGCTCAAGCTCCTCTCTTCCATGTTTCCAGACGACTACACTGAGTACCATGCAACAAGAGTAGCAGTCTTTCTCCCCTTCAAAAAAGGGATTTGGTGCCTGAATAGCAGATTCTTAGAGGACCCCGATGCTGAAAAGAAAACCTGCTCTCCCAATGGATAGCACAAAATGCTGGTCTGTGCTTCCAAAGCAGACCAGAAGGAAGAGTCCAGCTGTGAATTAAAATTCAATTTGTAAAGAAACCAAGAATGAAATATGGGGTAAAAATGGAGAATATGCTAGATTACATTGTAGATGAATGTCACCTCTCTTCCGGGATGTTAACAGGCAGGCTAGAGACTTCAACTTGAATTACGTCACAAAGTAAAAAAAGAAAATGTTTCACTAAACCAGAAGATGAATGGTATGACATTTGTCCTCCAGATCAGTGACAATTATTTTGGGAGATGAATAAATAACAAAGTTAAGATGAAATTTCAGATTCCACAGACAGGAGACAAGCAAACCATAAAACTTCATCCACAATTTCTAAATTGTTCCATAAATTGCAAATGGAAAGAATCCACATGTGTAGACTTAGGCAAGGTATAAATGTTGCCGCTCACGATGTTAAATTCCAGCATCTTGGCCCCACAGGAGTGAAATAGCTGCCAACGTGTTTTACAGAACCTTTACAACCAGCCAGCCCAAAGCCTGGCAATTTATTAGTAAACTTCCAGCAGGGTTTTACAAAGACCGGAAATGTTTCTTGTAGAAGAGAGAAGATAGAGCAAGATCTTGATCTGATGTAGAACAGGCAGCTATGAAATACAGGTGCCAGCACAGCTTAAAAAAAAAAGAAAAGTTTCTTAAAAGGAAGGATGATTTTGGACATGCTTCTGTCTTCTGGAAAGAGCTGAAAGACATAGTTGTGCCTGTGAAGCTGTCAACTGGGTGAGTCTTCAGTACCCTCTTAGAAGTCCTCCTATTAGAAAGACTTCCTGACTCTTTTGCTGAACTTTACACCAATGTGTGCCAGCAGAGACAAAGATCTGAATGCAAAGGCAAAATGGTCCCTGGGTACCAGTGCTATGGATTCATTCAGGCTGTGGATCAAGATTTTGATGTGTTAAACTTCTGTTCTCACTAGTGCATGGACAGACAGACACACCTGTGATCTGTGACTCTGCAGGTGCCAGGGCCCCGGGACATCCGACAGCTAAACCTATGAGTTTGTACAGCACCCTCAGCACCTCTGGAGGATGAGACATCTCATCCTGATGGCAGCACTGGAGTTCAATTAGCCAAATGCTAATCCTTGGGTCCTGAACCCTCTGCAGTGACTATGAAAGGAACCTGGGGTATGAATTTGGACTCAAACCTCTAACACAGATGTCTAAAAGCCCACTGAAAAATTAATGAGGGTCTGGCTACACTATTGCTGCAAAGAGGGGGAGAACAGGGCTCAGAAGACGAGTTCATGGTGTGAACTCAGACTGCCCGTACAGCTGGCTGCTCCTTGCCTGCACATTGCATTCCCCATGGTCAGGGAGGATACCTGCTTTAGGTCACATTTTGGAGTTAGGATCTTCCAGGCCTCTGGATTCATCAGAGTTACATCATAACTGCAAGAGCTAACTCCTGAAACTAGCAGACAATATGACTTTACCATCATATGTACAATGCAGTATATATGTTAATTATATCTGCAACTATAATTGTATGGAGACATAGAAATATGAAGACCTTGATGTGAGAAACATTTCACTAAGATGATTTAATGACTCCTCACCCATGGAAATAATCCTCTGCATTCTCACCTACCAGGGCATTCCTCTGTTTCCTACAGCAATAATCACTGTCCCCTCTGTTCACTGCCATTAATTCTCCTTCAGTCTACATTAATACTGCTTTAAATGTTTCTTTAATGTCCCTCAGTTATATTGTACAGCATCTGTAAGGCCTTCCTGTTACAGGTTAGTTAAAGCCTAGACAACATGATCTTCTAACCAGGATCCATCAGCCAATTCCTTATGCTTGGATGGAGGAGTGTGCAGACACCAACTGAGATCAGTGAAACTTCATACAGACAAAAGGGATCTAGACAGGCTACGATCAGCACATCTTAAATCAGGACATCTTTTTCTTCTCAGATATATACCTTTCAATTATTTTAATCTCAGTGAACGTGCAGTTGTTTGCTCTGACATCTCTCCTTCCTTCCTTCTTCTGGTAGGTTTTCTGTTTTGATGAATGTGGGACAGCCATTCTGTCCTAAACCTGACCTATGATAAACAGGATAAAGCTTTTAAGTTTCCCTGTGAGACTTTCCCACACTTACTGGATGTGGGATTATTATGCATCGATGTTTCAAAGGCCCTTGTCTGTGTTGCTGCCACTTAGCAGGTTACTGTCCGTCTACTGACTGATGGTAGCCAACTGTCTGCACGCACCTAGCCACTGCTGCACAAGATAAATGTGCTGCCTTCAATCTCCTTATGGTATGAACCGTGCTAGAAAACAGACCATCAGGGTGCTTAGACTAATGCAGGCTTAGCGTAAAGGCAAACTGAGGGAGCTGACACAGTCAGGTACCACAGCCCTTCTCAGAAGTGGCACCTTGCTAGGCCAGAGCAATGTTGTCTGTTTGCACTATGCATCCATTTTCTCAGATAAGTAGCTGTTTTAGCATGCTTCTTTTTTTTTTTTTTCTCAAGTATCTCATAATTTCCCATTACATTTGCATTACAATACAAGCAAAATAAAATGTAAAGTCCTTATAAGCAGACAGGAACCAACCACTGAGATACTTGCTTGAATTCTGCTGTTGCAAATTCCTACCAAAAGCAAGTGCTATTCATCCAAACAAGGGCTGAGCCAGGACAGACCGGGAGGTCTCCAAGCCTATCCAACAACACAATTCCTAGTGAGTTCCTCTGTACCAATCTATTAGAAAATAGCAACAGTGCGAGCACGACATAGGGAAAACCTCCATCTTTAACATTTCCTCTTCATTTCCAAGCAGTAGGGTATACACCCCGTCTGTCAGTAGGCACTTGGTCACATGGTGGTAACAGCAACATAGAGAAATGTCACATGTGAGAAAACCTAAATACACCTGATTTTCATCTTCATAATTGCAGTGGTCTAGAAGGTATTTTGGACAATCAGAGAAAAACAAACCTCCAGAGCTATCTGTCAAATAGACAAAGATAGCCTGAACTCCTAGAGAACGTGGGGAGTTTTACCTGAGCAAAATCTGAGTAAAGGTTTAAACCAGTCATAGCAAGCTGCTCCCAGAAGGAAGATACACAACATCTGGCATGATGCTGGGATGCTGCACCATCTCCATCTCTGGCCCAAATTCGGCAAAGTATCTGCCATATCTTTTCAGAACAGCATCTTAAATTTAGTTCGCTCTGCAGAGACTCTCGCTCAGCCCTGGGATATATCTACTGAGCAATATTTAATATTTATGTTAAAGAATTGGAAGGCTCCAATCTAGGCCTGAAGACCTAGAATACCCCAAATGCATTTGAAACAACACCAGTATAGGTGTCATTATTTACTATTTAAGTATCTCTCAAGTGCTGGCAGTATTCTTAAAACATTAATCAGGACAGAGCTATTTTGTTTCCCATGGAAATTTCTGAACCTCATTTAATCTGTTTCAGCTATTGACCTGTCAGAATTCATAGGGGATGAAGCACTGAGTTTACTCTAGAGTAAGAGCAACTTCTACTATCCCCTAATTATTGATTAAAGTAGAAAGTAAGCATTTGCATAGCCCAGACTCAAGTGAAATGCCTTTCCTATTCAGAAGAACAGCAAGTTCACTGCATGCTTTTCTGCAGTGCTGCTGCTACGCATATTACCCAACTGTGACCTGAAAGTGAAAACAGCTATAAACACCTATGAATCATCCTCTTAGATGATTTTTATCCAAGTTCAGACAGGTAACCTGGATTCTTAAGCTGTTTTTACCTTACTATCCTGTGGTTAAAGCAGAACTGAGTCAAGAAAATGTACATGTGTTGCTTTTAAAGTTGGCATTGTTCCTCTAACGTATGAATAAAATTTAAACAAATCTCATACCCATAAAAAGCTGGATTCTGCAGGCTGGGGAAAGAACACATGCTGTTTACTCTTGCCATTAATATTCTGAAAAGGCATTTTCCTGACATAAAATTCATTTTCACCCCTGTTTTGGAGTTGCAGCATGGTAGCAATAATGCTTAAGCCTGTTGGACACCACCGCATGAAACATGCTACAAATCAGCTTCATGGGGTAGGCACCTCACTGCTGTCTGCAGTCGGGGTCCCTGACACTGTGGGCTTAAAAGCAGAAAGGAAACCCTTTCACATCACGTTAAAGATCAAAACAGAAGGGGTTAGGGTTGGGGGGGGTGGTTTTTTTTTTGTTGTTGTTGTTTTTTGTTTTTTTTTGTCATTTTAAAAAGAGCTTACTTGGATGTTTTAGTCTGAAAGAATAAATCAATGGAGGTTTCAACTTTGGAAGGCAATTTGGAACAAAAAGCAATGTAAAAACATCAAGCTGTCCCAAGGGCCTCACAAAGGCCATTTGCATCTTGTCTGTATACTCTGTAGAAGGGACCAGCTATTAGCACGTGCTAATGAGACTCCTGATATTGCCAGTTCCAGATGAGGACTGCAGGATTTCTTACAGAGTAGTGGGAGAGGGGGTACTGGCAAGCAAGGAGGCTTCATGGAGAGGCATTACTCCTCTGGTTCCCACTAATTAAAGCCTCTTTTGTGGCTCTTTTTAAAAAGACTCTTTTCAAAACCACCTCTGGCAGTGTCCAAAGGGCCAGCATGGAGGCAGGATGGGTCACGCAGAGGGTCACCATGGCAGATTACCTGCGCTGTAACTGCACCTCCTTTCAGGTCAGTCCTTACCCAGACCAGGATCCCACTGATGCTGGGACACAGTCTGAATATGAACCTGGAAAAATTATCTGCCTTGAACAAAATGAGCTAATAACATCTGTAAGCGAAGCATCTCTGAAGACCTAGAACCCCTAGGAAACGAGAAGCACTAAGTGCAAGGGTTCTAGGGTATTTACACCCACTGAGGTTAAAGGATCAGTCGCTGTAGTTAGACACAACCCCATATGGAAGGCCGCCCAGCCTCCTAGGAGAGACAGGAACATCTCTGTGTCTGGGAGGGATATAGTCAGAGACGCCCAGTCAGCAGATTTAGCCCACATCCTGCGTGGCACAGAGGCATGGGAAGCCCCGGGACAGTGGCAGCCACCAGCGTGATCTCTGGGGCTCCAGGCGTGCACGTGTGCCCTGTCCAGCCCTCTGGGCGTGCTCTGGGGTCTGACTCCAACCATCTCACCTGAACAGCAACTGATGCTTGGTTTAGCTTCTGGAAACAGAAATGCAACCTCACCTCAGGGGAAATGTCATTACAGCCCTCGCTGTGATTTCCTCAATTGGTACAGAGAGACTCACACACCCCTCAAGACAGTCTTGGGGAAATGTACATTTCTTGCACTGCACAACATAGTCCATCTTGAGACAGTAATGCTAGCAGATACAGCTTATCACACAGACTGTTCTCACACAGCACACCACATAACCTTGTGCCTTATTTGCATTTTGCATGAAAAGAGCAAACAACATTAAGTTCAATCAGAAACGAAAGCAGAACCCATTCTAACAAATGGGGAGATAACAAGAGCCCCGATTCTCCTCTTGGACACGATCACAGCTCCTCTTATGGCCAAGCAGAGCTGCGAGTGCACAAGACAGGAAGAGGGCTCTTGGAGAACAGAAGAACCTGCTTTAAGGACACGACACAGAGCTACAATAACCAGGGAGAGAGAGAAGTAGAAAGAGACATACTGGAGAAGCTGACCATTGCGAAATGCTGACACCGGTCTCCTGTGAATTCGATCGGACACCTACCGGAAGAAAGAAAACCAGAAAGAGAGAAACAAGATAGCAAAATGACACCCAAACAGACTGAACTGAGGCCCCTTCTGATCCCTTCCACAACTCCTATCCGTCTGCTTTCAGCCTTCACCCTTACCTGCATCCCTAAGCCCTAGCCCAAAGCTGACACCAAGAGCCATCCCTGACTAGACCACTCTACATCCACCGCTGTGCCCGGGAGGTTTTAAGTAGTGTGCTGCATTTTTTGTCTTCAAACATACTTTGCTTAGGATCTGGCATGTACAATCGCAAAGGCAGTTTCTCCAAACATCTCTGTCCGAAGAATCCGTTTGGACATCTGGAGGGGAAAAGGGGAGAAATCACAGAACATGTCTGGCACGATTCTTGAGGCTAAGGTCAGAAATAAAAAGTGCATTGTGATGAATGGAAAAAATAAAGGCTTTACGCACATATTTACTCTTCGCTTTGCTTTAACCAGGCACCTGCAACATCAGCGTTCCAGCTCTATTTTTGGCCTGGGTCTTCAAGCAGCCAGCCAAACCCCTCCTTGCCTCCTCTGCCTGCCTCCTTCTCACCTGCTAGAAGCACCAGCTGGCAGGAAGATTGAGATGGGCTGGATGCTACTTTCAGAGACTCTCCTTGGAGCTGCTGTCTAGACAAGACTGGCAAGAGGCACCACAGAGCGGTGAGCAGCTGCTCAGGCGACAGCGAGCATTGTGTACGGCAAGCATCCTCCCGTTATTACCCCAGAGGTACCCACAGGATGTTCCAGGGAAAAGGGTTACGTTGCGGTTAGAGAGAAAGCATGTGCAGAGCCTCTGTGTTAACAGAGAGAAAGGGACAGAGAAGAAAGCTGAACGGAACAGGTCTCAAACGCTGCCCAACTGTGAGGCTCTCTCAGGCTATCCTGACCAACGTTACATGACGGACTGGGATGTGCCAGCTTACAGGGCACCAGCATGATGCTGCAGTGGCAAGGATGGTGCCCTGCGGACGAGGGCCACCAGGCATGTGGACCGGCTCGTGAGTAAGCTCTCTGGAGCAGCTCCTGGGCTGAGCCAGGTTTGGGGAGCACAGGGACTTGGGCAGGGGTGCAGCGAGAGCTGCTGAACCACACATGGGTGCACCAGCACCCATACACTCTGCGTTGTGACCCACAAATGCAGGTGAACCTGGGAAGCGATGGGAGCTCAGCTGTGGGTGCTCAAACACTTCTCCCCCAGGCACTTAGCTCTTTCTCTCACTTCACATCTTTTCTTCTGGCCTCTTTGGATAGTCCCTCAAAGTTATCCCTACCTTTCTTGAAGTCCCAGCTCCTACCTGCCTGTCCCACAACCCCCTCCCTCCCCCTGAACCAACCTCTCCCTCCTCTGAGTTTAAGAGGGTTTTATCATAAATAGCATCTTAATGTCTGTTTTCCAACTTCCCAGGGAAAGCAGGGCTGCAGGCTCTGCGCCTCGTGCACGTCAGACCTTCCTTGCTCTCAGCTGCCACCCACAAGGTCACACTGTCCCTCCGTGTTCGGCAGGTCCCAGCGGGTCAGCGAGGACTGCAAGACACCTCAGCAAAAAGGAAGTGGACCAGAGGCCCGAGCCTGAGGCCGATGCCTTAGCTCCCTGCTGGTCCACCGTGAAGGACAGCAAGCAGCTGGAGCAGCCTCGGCACGGTGTTGGACGACTGGTCTCAACTTGAACATATGGTGGGGTGGAGTGGGGCAGGTCCAGGTCCAGGTCCAGGTCCAGGTCCCATGCACTCACTGTCAGCCTGCATGGGCAGTGCAGATCTGACCCTTTCGTGCCTCCCAAAGGTATGCTAATGCCTGCTCCCAGTCTGCGGACACAGCGAAGGAGTTGAGGAAGGGATGGGTTTGATGTTTAATATGACCAGAGCTTTGTGGCTTCAAAGCTTGTTGGCAGATTAGGTCCGTACTGTTGCTCAAGGGCTCTGGCAGCATTCATTATTATTGACAGATTTATGTTTAGATGGCACGTTACAGATATGCAGCTCCAGTGGCAATAAAAAGTAGTCAAGAAGAGAGATGAATTCCTGCTTCTCTACTTGCTTAAGGAAACAGAGACAGTTTTTTTCAGCAACTATTTAGTTCCCTTGGGGAGAAGAGACAGAAAATAGAGAAGTCTTCTTATTATCACCAGAAAACCTTGATTTTTAATAGTTCTCCCTCATCATGGACATACACTGATCTGGGCCATCAAGTGGGAATCATGATATGTGATGTGCTACAGAGCCACATGAGTGCTAGGGGCTCTCAGCAGTCACACCAGCTGTACAGACCAAGGGTACACCAGCCCATCTGTTAGGCCTCAAGGGTACAGACTTCTCCAAGCTGGAGAGCTCTTCTCCAAATGGGAGAGGTAAGATTCAACTGAGGTCTGGGGAAGGACTTGAGGAGGCATCGGGTGGCTGGGCACAAGGCAGGACAAGGTGTAAAGATCTCCCAGCTGTGGGGCAGGGCTGGTGCCATTCCCCCAGTGCATAGACATCTAATCCCTGCCTGGAGACCTGCATGTTGGTCTCTTCTCCCAAGTAACAAGTGATAGGATGAGAGGAAATGTTCTCAAGTTGCACCAGGGGAGGTTTAGATTGGAGATTGGGAAAAAATTTCTTCACTGAAAGGGTTGTCATGCACTGGAACAAGCTGCCCAGGGAAGTGGTTGAGTCACCTTCCCTGGAGGTATTTAAAGGACATGTAGATGTGATGCTTAAGGACATGGTTTAGTGATGGACTTGTCAGTGCTAGGTTAATGGTTGGACTTGATGATCTTAAAGGTCTTTTCCAACCAAAACAATTCTATGATTCTATGATTAACACTCCTGGGGGAGGAAGGCTGAGGCATCTGCTGACACACTGATACACCACTGCCACAGGATCCTAAAGGAGGCCATCCTCCTGTGGGAGAACGTGCTGGTACTCCAGAGGTAGCCTGAGCCTGAACGCTGGATGCCTACAAGGGACCTGCAGATACACCTCTGAATCCAGCATGATCCAAGGATAAGATATAGCCAATAAAAGGCTGCACAGTCTCTCCATCCCATCTACTGTCCTCCTCTACCTCAACAGCGGCACAGCTCCAAACCTGTCCATCTTTCCCCTAAAGAATGCATTTTGCAGTTCACCAAGGCAGAGTGCATCATGAGGGGACATTTCGCCCGTTGTCCCTCTCACAGAAGAAAGCTTTGGAAGGCCCTGCATGACTGACATGGCTTTGGCACTTGATATCTTGCTGGTTTTCACTGCAGCTTTGGTAGGTCTGCACTCAGCAAAAAAGCTGGTGCACTCTCACTGCCCATGACCAAACCTGTTCTCTGTGCTGCACAGCATCTGTTTTTTCGGACCCATGCTAACACCTCCATGGGGGAGTGTGCTGGGTTATTTGTGCACCCCAAACTGCTTGGGGACAACTTAAGGGCATGGCTTTGCATGAGGCTTCACTGAACTTCCTAGTCATACACTTAAGCTTCTCAGTGTCCAAGTCACTTTTGAAATTGGAAATTTGACTTCCTGGTCAGGCAAATATCTTTGAAAAATTCACGCTCTTTTCTCATTCTTGGACATCCATCTTGGAGTGCAGGAAAGGGAGACATACCAGTAACGTCATTTCAATACCAAGGAGCCCAGCTCCCAAGGAAAGCCCAGCCCAAGGGGTTACCATCAGACACAAGGCCTGTTGACCTTCCCTGCGATGAAGCAGAGGAAGCTGGTGCTGGGAAGTGGAGTGAAGAACATGCCTTCTTGGCAATCAAAGAGCACAGCCTGAGGCAGCTGGGTGATGCAGACTCACAAGGACAGCCCTGGGGAAGCGCAGCTTTGAGAAACCTTAAAGACATTGCACTGGGGTTTGAAAAAAAGCATCCAAAATAGAAGGCATCTTCCCGATCCTTTTTGAAGTTTATTCATCACCATTGATAGAGTCATGAACCGATTCAAAGAATATTCAAGGGTGTCCAGTTTAACTTGCAACATGCTGCCCATTTTTTTGGGATCTGAGATTTCATGTATGCTGTGAGCACACCAAAGGGCTTCGAGAGTGCTTCTGAATGAAGAAAATGTCCTACCCACCTCAAAAAAGGGTGCTTTGTCTGAAAGGAGCTAAAACTGTCTCAGGTGCACACCAGCAAGAGGTCAGCTGGAACTTCAGTGTGACCGAAGCTGCATGCCATTAAGGAAAGACTGAAAATTACATGAAAACTGGTGGAAGGAAATAAAAACCCAGAGAAAGAAATTGATGAGAAGTGAAAAAGCAAAACAGAAAAGTGTCAAAGAAGCTTTGATGCCATGACAGCTACCATACAGACCATCTTCAGATCTCTACAGTCAGCCTAGCGTGGGTGGAGAGAAGAGCTTTCTAGATAGGAAGCAGTAGATAACTGTCTTCTCTGTGTCTAGGACAGCTTGGGCTTTTCATCTTTAGTTACTAGTGAATCAGCACTGGGAAAAGTGACAGAAAAGAAGACCTCATGAACATGAGCACCTTCTGTCACCTCCTAAGCTAGCATGCAAGCTGTCAAGACACATGTGCTGCTCTGGTGTCCCTGGGTCCTGATTTCTCAGAAGCAAGACTGCCGGCAGCAACAGTGACCAGGAGACCTTTGAAAGCATGCAGTGCTCATGGTTCCTTTTTTTTAGCTGTCTCATACTTCTAGGCTGGTGAAGATGATTTGTTATTTATTACTATGGCAGCTCCAGATGTGACTTCTAGGCAAGAAATTTCCAGCGTGCATGGCACATGAGTCTCCCAGTCTGGACAGCAATGGAAAGCATTCCTGTGCAGAATCTGCTGCCTGTGGCAAGGCCTTGTGGGCAGCTCTTCTTCAGTGGCCAAGCACACAGCCTGAAGCACATACCTTGAGAGTTAAGGCTCACTAAGGTTGAGAGCCATGAAATGGTCTTTGTACATGGCACATTTGATGCTAGTCAAGAGGATTTTGCTGGCTATCCCAGCGAAATAGAGTCCCTCCTCCTTTTGAAAGCTCTTGCATGGACTACACAGATGGTGAGCTATTCCTACAAATATTACCTTTGGACTTCAGGTCCACTCACTGGTGTCACAGAGGCCCAACATGTCTCTCCTCAAAGGCCAAGGGAGGCAGACAAAGCTGTGTCTGTAGGAATGGTCTTGGCTGCACCAACCTTTTGCAGACAGCACCTTGTCCCCTCTCTAGCCTGTGTGGACAACCCCCAAGACTGCCCTTCCTTAGCTCCGTCCCTCTGTGCCTAAACAGGTGCATGAAAATTAAAAAAAAAAAACAAACAAACCACAATTTTCTACTTGCCACATCTGAAAATTTGCTACTTGCAAGTGACATCGATAAAATTGGGCAGGGATTTTCTGTCCAGATTCTGTTGTTGCTGGAAAATGTCCAATTCCTTTAATTTTGACCAATTCCTTGAGACTTTTTTTTACCCCATTTCAAAAACATCCATAAAGTTTTGCTCTTGGGTTCAGGATGAATTGAAGTTAAATATTCACATGGTAAAAAAAATGCAGTAAGATGATCAGCCAGATAAAGTATTTCAAAAAGTACAAACCAAAATGGTTTGAATGACCCATTTCTGTGTTGTTTGCAGAGCACTTATTTCTGAAAACTGAGAAACTTTGACCTTTTGCCCTGAATTAGGGCAGACCAATAACTATTGTTAATTATTATTTGCTACTATTAATTAGTATCATCATTATCATAATGTTCCTGCTGGAAGCAAAACTCTTTCTGCCCAGTTGGTCTAAATCTTGCAAGGGTTGGCACGTTTCCTTTGCTCCCTGAGATCTTAATTAAAGTATGCCAAATTCAGTAACTCTTATAACGCAATCCATGTTACAGAGCAACGTGAATGAGCAGGTGCTTCAAAATAACAGGATAAGAAGAAGCTGTAGCAGAAGGACACAATGCACTGATATAAGCAAATGGAGAAATGTTTCAAGCATGTTGCTTATTTGAGCGAAGGGCTGAAAAAGAAGACAGTTCTGTCATTGTCCCCTGACCAGTCCCAGATGATCAGGCTCTGGAGAGCCACAAAAGGATGGACTCCACAAAACCACTGATGGGAAGAAAAGAAAGCAACCAGAATAAATACAGAGGCCTTATCCAGAGCAGCTACTCAAGGCATGTTTGCGGTATAGTAGAATCCAAACCGCAGGGACACCCACTTCTGGGCTCAGTGAAGACAACAGTGCAGCTCTGATGGAGCTGTGGGAGCTCAGAGGGATCTGCACTGTTGTCTGCATCAAGCTTCGCTGTTGCAGGATCAGCTTCCACAGTATGATGGTTCTCAAGGCTCTGCTGTAGTTATACGTGCATTAAAAATGACGCATCGAACAGGATGCACAGATGGACCACTTGAACCTAAAAAGGCACCTGATCTCATCACCCAAGACAAACAGCATGCAAAACCCAATGAATGAGTCCTGGCTGGTTCAGGAGATTTGGAACAGGATGTGGGGATTTTCACCCCTAGCTCAACACTGTGGGCTCTTCATTTCCAAGGACATTGCAACACCTCCCCACAGAAGTGGTCATATGTCCATGGCAGAGTGATGTACTCATGGTTGTGCAATGTGCCACTTGTGCTGACCAAATCAGTAGTCATGGAGCGGGACGGCACAGCTCCTGACACCTTAGGGGAGCTGTGCTGCACAAAGAGATCGGCCTGAGGTTCACCCCTTTGAATGGTGCTCTGGAAAAGCACAGAGGAGCTGGCAATGTGGCTAACCCTTCAGAATGATCTTTCCCTTTTTCCTGGGGAAATCTCCAGGAAAAAACATACATGGAGGAGGTCAGCTTCTAGGAAATGAAAGTGTAATTTTGTAAATTGGTGAATTGCGTACATCAACCAGTTTAAAAATGAATTTATCTTTTATCTTTTACTTTGTTTTGATTTTTACTCTCTCCTTGACTTTCACTTTTTGCCTGAGGTCCTCCAGGCTTCTGACCTCACTCTCTCGTGTAATGCAATGCTGTCAGCCCAAACCCAGAGTCTGTTTATCTGTCAGCATCTGTAAACCCTTTGGCCTGACTCTTGCAAGCACAACCGGTCCAACATGATGGAGGAGTGTTGTTCTAAAAAGCTCTTTAAGTCTTCATATCCCATGCAATTTAGAAAGATCCTGGCCGAGGGTTCCAGCCACTTTGATTACATCACCCACAAAAAAGAATCATGAAACGCCTTTTAAGTGGGCAGAGAAGGACAGTGCAGTGATGAGACCTGGCTTTGGCTGGCTGGCTGGGAAGACCCCAACTGGGAACAAGAGTATTTCTGCTGTGGCACGCACACTAGCACAACCCCGTGGGGCATAGCACCCAGCAATAAAAGATTAGAGCAGCCTCAAACTGCTCTATGTTGTGCCAAGAACCTGATGGGCTCCAGGACGGAGGCAGACGCAAGATAAGAGGCGGCCAGCTGTCCCAAGTGTTACATTCAGCTGGACTCAGCAAACCAGTCACCACTCTTCTGTGTCCTAGCCCAACTCAAGGCCTTGAGACTTGCTTGTGCGCATCCTTCTGCAGGCACAGGAATTTCCTCTACTCAAACTTGCCACTTCCCTACAGTTATGGCGAGAAACCAGTCCAACCCGTAAGGCCGTTCTGAGCAAAACAGTCTGGAGAAGGGTCAAGAAATTCTTCCTGTCAACAAGAGCCTGGGACTTTTCAATTTACTAGGGCTGTTGAGTCAATTCTGTATGTGTGTGGCTCAGTCATTTCCTGGGTTTATGCTGAAAATTTGCAGAATATCTGCAGCTGATCACACTCCTCCCATCTAACTTCCAGGTGGTCTGTTTACAGAGTCAGGATAACAGCACGTATTCAGGTATCATATTCAGGTTCCTTTTGACACTAGCATGTGTAGAATTTACTCCAAATTAAGGATGAAATTATGCAAGCATACAATCCAAACAAGACAATTTCTGGAACAGCTCCAAGTCCATTCTGGGCTCTTCCCTGGTGAAGAAAACGCACTGTCCAAGGTCTAGCTGAAGGGTATTGAAAAGAGACAGAGGAGATCGGTTTACAGGCAAACACTTTGTTCCCCAGAATTTAAAAGACTTTTCTGGGAAGCCTGTTAAAAAATAGTAATAAATTACCAGCTATCAATTTAGGGGATATCTTTAAAAATCAAGCACGATCCACTTCAGAAGAAATAATTTGAGAACCCAGCTGCTGTTTTTGCTCCAGTGTGCCAGGGGTAGCATCTATAGGAAGGACCTTCTATGCTTGTGGACAGCTGCAAACAATGAAATCCACTCCAGGAAGCTGATCACAGGATTGTGGCAGGTAGTGAACAAGAACACTCTAAAATTCTGACATCTGATAGCTGGTAAAGGAAAGGCTGGTAACATCACATGGGTGCCGGGGTGCTAGAATCTCCTTAGCACTCAGTGAAGGAGGATGGCAAGCCGGCACACGTGCCAGAAGGCCCCCCAAGGCCCTGCTGACTCTACTCAGAATAGGAAAGTGGGAACAGCGCACGAACGAGTTGTTCCTGGCTCAAGATGCTCACGCGGCTCTTGTTTAATCTCTGGCTCCAAGGCGCTTGAAGAGGTTGTGTGCAGAAGGGCCCATCAATCTCCTTCATGCTCACATGTCAGAGGGATGGCGTGGCTGGAGGTCCATGGCTGGGTCTCCATGTTACAGAGTTCAGAAATGCAAGTCAAAGCCTGCATCTTCATCTCCTCTAGTTTCTCCTCTGAATTTGTATTGTTACATCTTTCACAAACCACAGTGGCAGATCTCCTATCTTGATGCAACAAGGAAGCTGTGAAACATTTCAGCATTTTGCTAGTTAGCAGGCAGGCAAATGTGAAGCCCATTTTTCCATCATCAGCCTTCCCCAAGAATCATCCATGCTATCGGGAAAGCCATTTCATGAGTAATATCACGTTCATATGTCCAGTTCAAATGCTTCTGCATTCCCCAACAACTATTGTCTTCTGGAGTCCAGAAACTCTAAAATTACACTACTTCAAAAGCCATGATTTCTTATCTTCAGTCTTATGACTTAGTGACAAAAACACCCAAGGAGAATGACCGTCCAGATATCTCCTTAAGCAGTAAGATCAGAAATGAGTGTCCTGTGTGGAAGGCACTTGGGTCCCCTGGGTTCCTGTTAATGCAGAACTGTCTTTTTTGGCAGATGAATAGTGACAGTGCAGACTTTCAAAGCACCTCATTTTGGTTAACACTTTACTGCCCTTCCATATACACTCTTTCAATTCCCATCTGGTTTTAGCAATTGGTGTCTTGGTACTCATCAGAAAAGAAAATAATTTTAACATTTGCAAGTAAGGAATTAAGGCTTTCAAATGATATGAAATAATTAGGTCTGTTTCATATGGCACACAAAACCTTAATGGAATCCATCACTGAGCTTCCCCTCTGTTCATCAGCTATCACAGCAGCCTGGTTTGAAGGTAGACTGTTTCTTCGCAAGGCTGGAATTACTTTGGCTAAAAGAGTCTGTCTGCTGAAGACACTTGATAACTACCACATGTATCCTGCATTAGGAAAAATGGAGCCTTACCACTATAGCTGTGTATGGCAGAGGTTCAGGTAACTGTTGCTATAATTAGAAATTGGCCCAGTCTGAAAAGTCTTGATCTGGATTCAAGCTCTTCCCAAAAGAAATAGCCCTGATATCTATGCTTTTGGCACTACCACATTGCTTAGAGATAAAGATATTGATTCATACGCCCCTCCAGGCTCCAAGGGTTGAGCCCTTCCCAGCATGGAAAGACTGAGACTGCTGGGCCTTCCTGGGGCTACACCACAATAGTGGCTGTGACTTTGATTCATCATCTGGGGCTTCCCCCAAGTTTCCTATGGGGAACACTGGCAGGATGAACTTACAGTGCCACCAAGAAGCCAATAGCAGAGATAAATACCCTAAAGCACAGGTACAAGGGGTGCTCTTACTTCACACGCATGGAAAATGTGGATGACTACAGCATCTGGTTTCTGTCCTACCCATCTCTTTTCATGTCTGAAGGGCCAAGCCTGGGAGAACTGGAAAATGCTGTTCATCCCATGTCCTTCCCAACATGGCTGGCTCTGCACTGGAAAGTGAGAGCACAGGAGCTCAGCAGGATGCATTTCCACATGGTCTTTCCTAATGCTCCCTGACAAAACAAAGAAGCAGTGGGAGAAGGGAGGAGTTGTACTATGCGTGATCCAGCTCACAACCCTTCCAGGAGGGGTGATGGTTCTGTTCAGACGTGTCCTTCAAGGTCTGAGGAGCTGAGGTGTCTAGTGAGTATCACACCATGCAGCGGCAGTGGGACGAGCTTGAGAGCCACAGATGTAAATACCTTTGGCTGTGCGTCTCCTTGGAGGGGTCTCTGGGCCACGCAGGGAGAAAACAGTCAGCTCTGGGCTTCTCCAAGCTGGGCACAGTGATGACTGGATCTCCAGGTGAGCTCGGATCTGACAGCATCTGCTCAGCTAACGAACACCCAGGGTACCTCCTCATGCTCACTCCGCAGGAGCCCGGGGGCAGGTACAGGTGTGATTTGGGTACCTACATCTCCAGCACTGGCAATCAGACTGCACTCCTCATGCACAGTCCCCACAGGCTTGGGGGGTGAGCCATGAGACGCTATTGGGCTTCTCAGCCATGATAGGTTTGAACCAGAGGTGAAAAGGTCTCACATCCCATTCCACATACCTCAGACTATGCAGCCCCACTTTAATATCTCCAAGAAATTTAATTTTAAGGATAATTTAGTATGTCTCCTTGAGGTTTTTTGCAAGTTTTAATATTTAAAGGTGAGAAATAAACAACCCACAGCCTGCCACAGAGTGACGAACAGCCGTGTGCTAAACCCGCTCCTGAGCCCATAAGGTGCAGACAGGAGAGGTAAGAGGGAGGTCTCAGCAAGGGACCTTCTCTGGTCATGGAGGAGGGAGGTGGCTGTGTGCTGGGGAAAGCCCCCCTGCTCGGAGGGGAGGACATGTCAGTGGGGGACGTGGAGCTGTGACCTAGCTCAGGGAGAGTAAGAGGGACCCCACCTTCCCTGAAGCTGCAGAGGAGAAAGGGAAGAAAGGGAAAGGAAACAGCCAGGACAAATGTATTCTTAGAGTCAGGAAAAGTGAACAGTGGCACTCACATAAAGAAGAAAATATGAACCCTCCTCTCCCACCCCTGCCCCTCTAGTCTCACTTTCCAACCCTGCACAGCTCAAACTGCAATTACCAGAATAATTTCGGAGCTACCCCTCCTCCAGCAGTTGTACAGAGGTCTGCTCTCCCCCAGACAACTAATTTTCATAATGACACAAGAACTACACTCACTTACTTGCAAGACAGCTGATTAATCCCCTCGATGTAGTAGCATACCCCGCCATTGACACAATAGGACTTGGCTGTTTCGTTGCATTTTCTTGCATGCCCAGACCAGGAGGAGAGAGTTGTGGTTACTGCAGGGGAAAGAAAAAAAAACCACACACAAAAAGGATATATTGTTATTTCCTTTGATGGGAAATTCTATTTTCTTAGATGATTTTCAACCAGTTCATTTGCCAAAGTAAAAACCCCAGAGCTACAAACTTCAGCCTGTGCCTTTAGATCCACCTTCACCTCTCCAGGTTCTGCAACTTGACCTTTCCTTTCCCAGCAAAAGTGGCCAAATTAATGAGGAGTGGAGGACACGCCTGCCACTAAGCAGCCAGCGTGTCAGGACAAGATCATCTTTTTGGCAAGCTGTAGGGACAAGTGCCCCTTTCTCACCTCTCCTTGCCCTCCCCTTACACATGCATGCAACCCTGCACCAGCAGGCAGGCAGAAGGTTAGGAAGAAGATGTGCTGCAGAGTCATGGTGGCATCCTGCTGAGGCCTGATTTGCATCATGATACTGGACCAATATCCAGAGATACTGCAGGGAGCATTTCATTGCTCCACGTCTCTGGGGGGAAATAAGTTTTCAGAACCAGAAGCAAGTGTCCTTATCATCCCTGGAACAGGTCCAGCACAAGCGAAAACAGCTCCATCTCTCCCTCGTCTATTTCTGCACATTTCTCTGTCATGCCCCAATGGGGATGCCTCCAGAGACCAAGCAGAAGTTCAGCAGTAGAAGTCAGTTGGCCCCGGTCTGTGCTAAGAGGGAGGCAGCCAGCATGACTCAAGTTTCCTGGGATACAGATCCTTTTCCAAATTCAGATTTCTTTCTGGAGAAAAGCTTTCCAGCCATGCAAGGTACAAACAAAACTGATGGTAGTCTGCAGAATTTCACTGCAATTCCTGTCTCTGAATGACTCAAACTTACAGCCCAAACCAGAGAGTCTCCATAGGCAACACAAAGGTCTCTAGGAAGGGAAAGCCTTTTGTTAGAGCAACTGATACAGGTTACCAAAGCAGACCAGCTGTTGGGATTGCAGATCCATCTTCACATAGCCAAAAGAAGGGCTGGGCACTCAAAAGCATCTGCTTTTTCCAACTGAATACTTAGTCTCATTAAAGATAGTCCCCCTCCTGGACTATCTGCCTTGCTTATACCCTAACACAGTTACATCTCCAGCAGTGTGGCTACTACCTACTTTCCAGCACCTTTTATGCTGTACTTGAGGTTTCTGAAGAGATACCCTCCTCCATCCTGTTTTCCAAAGCATGAAAAGACCTCATGGAGAGCTTAGTGACTTCATACCAGCTGCTGAAGACTGAACACCTCATTGACACCGGAGTGGAGGAAGAAGGCTGGAGCCAGAGCCCCAGGCAGGAGCTAGTCAGAACCATGGGAGAAGCAGCGAGGCATGCCAGAGCCTGCCCCGGAGGGAGCTGGGGCTGCTCCCCACACCCCGGGCAGCCCCCGTCCCATCCCGCCTCCGCAGCAGGCTCAGAGGCTGCCGCGGGTGCCTGCCCTGCTGCCTCCAGCTGCAGCCCACACTGCCAGAGCCAAGGTCTCTGTTCTCACGCTCCGGCTCCAGCCCAGTGCCTGCCGGGCACGTCCGGGCTCTTGCAGGTAAAGGACGGCTCCCAGCATCCTGTGAAGCCTCTCACGTTTGGGTGATGCTTGGCACATGAGCAGCCAAACAAGCTCGTTCTGGCTCTCTTGCTTTTAGGACTCTGACTGCACGGGTACATGCCTCCCTGAACGAGGAGTTTGCTCACCAGGCTGTGCGCAGCAGGAGTAGCCCACACTGTTACCTGCACACAGATCAAGGCAGAGCCAAGCTTACTGTTTGTTTTGCTTGAACCAGTGCGTTATCCAACCCCATTGTCTTCTGTTCCCATAGGAAAGTCAACGCCTTCCACTGTCTGACAGAGCCAGGGTTGTGCACCAAGCAGAGCTATTTCTATGCTTTGCCTTGAATAACCATTGCCTCTGGGGTTGTCTTTTCACAGCTATCCAGGGCAGAGCAACTTATCCCAAAGTGCTCTGCAAACCAGACATGGCAAATACTTCAGCAAAGACTGAAAATGCACATGGCCCTGGGACAGCAAATAGCTGCTCCCCTCCTCGGGCATGTAACGCCAGCCAGCTGGGAGCCAAATGCGCAGAGCAGTGTACACATACTGGGGCGTATGTTGGGGTTTAGAACAGACGATGTTTTGACCAAGCCACCAAAGAAGTCCTTGCAAAAAACCCTCAACTATGAAAACTTCCAAACTTCTGTAGGGAAATTCTGCACTGCCTTCCAGTTAAGATTAACGGGAACTAGAAGCCAAAGCCATTGTAATGGCTTTGTAAGAAGTCTGTATAATTTACACCTTTATGAGATAGTAGCGCATTTCTTCTAAGGCCAGCGGAGAGCTGTGTGTTGGGGACAGAGGGGCTCTAACTGTGTATGATAGCACCTGCACTTTCTTTGCAAGGCCTCTCCTTTAGCTACTGCTTGATTCAGCCACTTAAACCAAGCCTTAACACCAAATGCCATTTTAAAAATGAGCATGAAGATAAAACCTAGCCTGGCAGCACGCAGCTGGCTCCCAAAACGCAGTCAGAGGCTGCGCACGGGCTTCGCGGTGCACGTGCACGGGAAGCTGCAGGCTGTACACGCTGCCGGGCTGGTAGGAGCTGCCTGCTGTGCTCTGCAGCTCTCTGCGGGCTGGTCGGGCTGGTCTGGTGCAGGCAGAAGCAGCAGCAGAGCAAGCAAGGGCCTGCCAGGGAAGTGTGAAAATTGCAGGGGAGCAGGTAGACAAAAGACAGCTACTGTCCCTTCGAACAGTCTCCGAGTGCTGCCTGGCCAGCACACAGCGTGGGAGCTGCTGAAAGTTCCTCGCAAGGCGGCCTTTGGTTTGGAGTGCTTGCAGGCTTTGACTGAAGTACCTTAAAGCTGCACCATGAACAGGTCTCTGTTAAAGCTGCAAGCATGCTGTCAGATCCGGGAGCACTAAAACTTCATGAACCAAAGCACTGGTGCAAATTGAAAGGCACATGGATGAAGAACAAGCACAGCCTGCAGGAAGCTGTCACCCCTGCAACCATCATATGTACCAGTTGCTAGCAAGCAAAACGATCCATCTGGCAAAGTCTCACATCATAAATCCTACAGGAAAGGATTCTGAAGTGAGCCTTCCCACAGTAAGGGAGGACCAGAGAGGGAGAAATAAAAACAGAGCCCAGAAACCTCCCCATAGAAAACACCTCAGATAACAAGGTACCCTTTTGACCAGGAAAGGTGGATGGGAAGATGCAGTGCTGTGTGATGTTGTGATACCAGAGTGGATTACAGTGCTGATCAGCTGGAGATTGCATGGGATTTTCATCCCATATAAACAGTTTAGCTCCTTTCAAGCAAATAAAAAAGAGACTGACATGAATGGCTTGAGACATGCATGTCGTGTGCTTCTCGAAAGAGAGTTCTCAACATTTGTGTAGGTCAGAAAAATACGTGGTTGATCAGTTCTCCTAGAATCATGTTGTTAACATCGCTATCTTTTAAATCCTGTTTTCTGCAAGTGCCATGCCTTTTCTCTCAAAGAAGCACAAAGTGTTTTAAAACTGAATCACAGAATCATATTACCATGGTCCATTTGTTAGCAGCAGAGATGTAGCAAAGGCTACAAAAAGAGGCAGTCAGGCCAGTTCCCTGTTGAGAAGACAGTGTCACGAAATACCGGCCAACATAAGAATATAAGCTGAGCAGCACTGGTCAAACCAAAGCCCTGTCTTGTCTCTGACAGTGGCCAGTAGGGAACGCTTAAGAAGATCAGCATGAGCATGCAATGGTAATTTTCTTCTGGCCATCTAGGATGAGCAGCTCAGAGACACCCTGTCAGCCACAGTGTTTTCAATAGCCTTTGATGGATTTCTCTTCCACAAACATGTCTAGTTGATGTTTGTACAGATCTAATCTTGTAGCATCCACAATATTGGTGACAAAAGCTCCAGTGTTATATAAACAGTGTGCAAAGACACATCTCCATTTACTGTTTTAAACCTGCCCCTTCCTGGCTCTTGTATTAGACAAAACAGTGATCATCCCCACTCATTTCCCCTGTGCTACCTGTAACTTTACAGGCACAGGCAGCACCTCCTTCCCTAGCTGGAAAGCAATGATCTCCTTAGTAGCTTCTTACACAGAGGTTAACCTGGCTGCCATCCTTCTTTATGCTGTCTCTGGTTCTGCTTGTCCCTTTGAAGATGGCGAGACCATCCTGCTCACACGATATTTACATCACCCTGGTTTGTGCTCTATTCCAGTCATAGTAATTCCTCATGATAATTTTGAGTTTTGATGTACTGAATACAGACATTTATGTATTATAACCCTGAAATCTCACTCCTCCATGGTAACATGGAGTCCGGAGCCTCCCAAGGTGCCTGATTGCTCTGGGATGTTGCTGCAGCTGGGACTTCATGTTCACGAGGGCAGTAGCTGCTACTAGTTTGGGAGCAAGGATGGAGAGACCTGCCAATGCAGACAGAGAGAAGCAAAATGTCTCGCTTAGAAAATGTTAATTGTGCCTGGGTTGAAATTTGTCCCTCTTTGACACCATGTGGCTGCAGATCACAGAGAATCACCTTGAAGTATCAGGCCAAGGGGGATTTCAGGGGGTTTCCACCACACTAGCAGGATAATTCCCAGATTCACAAGTGACTCCATTCAGTTACTTCATGTTTAGCTGTATTCCCCCATCAGCCTGAGCCCCTGGAAATACCGTTACAAATATCTACCTGGTCCTGAGTCATCTGCAGTTTGATGACTGATGTTGGTAAAGTGAGACTCACATTTATTTGCTGTCATGTATGTTCGTTCACCTCTGCTCTGAATGCCACTCGGGTGTGCCTGGTGATCCAGAAATTGCTTCCCACAGCTATTTTACCTTAACTGCTATGTGGTACCAGGCAGATATTACTCCCTATTGGCTGGTGTGGTAGAATAAGTCCTTCATTCAGCCTCCAAAACAACTCCATCTATCCCAAATGATTTGGAAAATTGTAAAAAGACTGAGATAAATTGAGATCTGAATAAGCAAGGGAGCAGTTTCGGGTGTTAGCTGCAATCTGGGTGGAAAAGGACTCACACGAAGGCAGTGGGAGTTGATGAGGGGGTTTGTGCAGTAACATCAGTCATGTACCAACTGCCTCCCCAAGGACCTTAAAGAATTAAGGGCAAGAAACAGGGAGCGTGGATGGGGCAAGCTACAGAAAAGAAATGGTGAAATTAGACCGGTGGGAATAAGCATGGTGCCCCTGAGACAGGGGCCTCCGCAAACACAGAGGCAAGCTGGTCACAAAGCTCCTGCAAGGTGGAAGAAAGCCTGGAGCAGCTTGTCCATCAGCAAGCCAGGTCTCCAGCTGGTCTCAGTCCCAGAGCTGAGAACAAAGCAGAAGAGAATAAGGTGAGGACGGGGAAATGAGGGCTGCCTCATGATGGATGTGATTGCAAACAATCTGAAGTCACATTTTATTGTTGCTGTCCCAGTCAGTGAGGACAGTGCAGCACAAACACATAAGAGGTTCAGAGCATGGTAGTCATTCAGAGCGTCTATCTTCCACTGCACACCCAGGTTATTTGGGACTAACATCAATGGCAGGGCAACAGGGAGGAGAACCACGGGCACTGGCATTGTCATGTGGACGTCCCTGCACATAATCTATCTATGCAGAAAGGCCATTAATGCAGGGATTCTTACACAATTCCTCCCATCCATGTCATTTAATCTTTGCAGACAGCTCACCGGCCTGTTCTCAGGAATCTGGTGAAATACTCCCCTTGCAAAGAGTTAATTAATGCAGCTTGGACTATAAATTATGGTTAATTTTTCAAAAACTGCAGCTACTGTCGAGGAGAGCACGGAGACAGCGATAGTTTCGCTGCTCCTTTTTTTTTATAAATAATGTTGACTGGTGGGTTCATAGAGTACAGACACTTTCCTCTCTCAATATTTAGACATTCAGTTAGACAGATGAACTCAGCTGGTTGGAGAGTGTATACAAATTGCCTGCTCTGTATATGCCTCATGTACTTACTGATAAAACACAGAATTGCTGAGGTTCCTCTCAACCGAGTTCATCCAACTGCTTGTCAGAAGAACATGGATGAGAAGGTGTCTGGCCAAGCTATTCCTTAGTTGTAGCACTGTAATCCTGGCGTGAACCAACCTAAATCCATGATTTACACTGATTAATACACTGAGGGACTGTTGATCCTAACCATTCTCTCTGTGGCAGGTTTCTGTACGTCTGGAACAACACTGTCTTCTCTTAATAAACCTGAACAGAGGCTGCGTGCTCACTGCTGCTATCTGTACATAAAATCAGAAGGACCTGTGCAGATTGGGGCTTGCCTGGCAATGGACTGGTTCCTGAGGAGATCAAGAAGCTGCAGACTAGAAGTTCATCCCAAAATGCAAATGCCAGACCTCAGGACACTCATCTCAGAGCATCAGATATTGCTGATCAAAACAACAACAGGCAGCACTCCCCATGTCTCACATCTGCACTGTTCAGGTGTCTCACTAAGGAGCTAGTTTTAGTGTTTCTGAGTGCCAAGGGACTGCTGTTTCCACAGGACAGGTAGCTATTGCAGGGGCAAAGTCCTGTGTTACTATAAAGCTTCTAGTTGCTCCTCCAGTATGATCTCTCCTGCTTTATGAAGGAGCCCTTCCTATGTTTTTCCCTCCCACAAGGTCCCAGAATGCACGTTAGCACTGCAGCATTTTTATTTTCCCAAATCCCCATCATCAATTGTAATAGCAGCAACATGATACTTCAATGAGGGGATTTGTTCAACAAGCTAAAAAGCCTTTTGCAGGGCCAGTGCCAGCACGAGTGCTTTGCAGGCGGGACAGCTGAAGCCCAAGAAGTGAAGCAACATGCCAGGTTCACACAATGGAGTCATACAGAGCAGATCTCCTGGTACACAGTCTCCTGCTCTGAATGCTGGGCTTACAGCCTCAGTTCTTCCAGGGGACATCAGCTTCCATCCTACGCTCCACTCCATACTGCCCATCTCTGCCTTCAGAGTCACAATGGCCTGTCTTTACATTGCATCTAGAGTAGTAGATGTAATGACTTCTTAAAAAACACGCAGTGTGCAAAATAAGCAACGACTGGGACCTGACACTGACACAGCTGTCTCTGCAGACTGACAGCAAGATCTCCAACATGTACACCTCAAGGTACCATGCCAGCATGCATGCGGGCTCCACTCAATTATCAACCACACCTCCAGTTGTGGGTTTTAAATTATCTCAGCAAAGATTTATTTTTAGTCTAATATTGAAAACTGGTCTGTCCACAGGCCCTTGGCTGACTGACTTCTGTCTGTTCTACCTGTGCTCTGGGCTGGCTGGACACCTTCAGCTCAAACCAACAGCACCACGCTCACATTCGTAGCATTGCTGGCTCCAGCAGAGCACAGTGCCTTCAGAATGGAGTGGCAAGAGATTGACCAGCCAATTAATGTGCAGGTCTGCCATGGTCACCCAGTAAAGGCCATGGCAGATTGGACTTGAGACAAGGTTTGGAGGAATTGGCTGAACCTTAATTACATGCCACATCTTACTGTGGTATATGCTGAAGCTTCAATTCAACTAGATGTGACCAGATGGGACCTACAAACCACATCAGAGGAAAGACATCGCTGAGCCATTGTAATCATGGCAGCCCATCAGGCCTGTGTCACCTGGGAGAGAGAAAGTAGGGAAAACATTTCCATCGCCCAGCTGTGCATTGAGGAAGGTATTAAATGGGAGAGGGAAAGCCTGAATGAGTCTAAACCAATGAGTCTACAAACAGTCCAATGACATCACCAAGATGACAGCTATGAAATCAGAGGACCCAAACTGGTGTGTGAAGAGTTAGACTCTAATTGGAGAAAGAAGGCCTGTTTCACCCTACCCTCCCACAGGGATCTCTAAAGGGACTTCAAGGAGGGCTTGTGATCCCCAGCAGTTGAAGTAAAGGCCTCCAAAATCAATCCAGAGAGCCCAGCATTCCTTCAGGTGCCTCACATTATCCCCCAGTCCTCATGTTCCCAGCACAACTCAGCACTGCCTCTTTGGCTCTTTCTCCCTCTTTCATCTTCTCACCTGATTCCAAGCCTTGCTCTGCTGCAGAGCACCTGTAGAGCAAGATTAGACAACCCAGCCAGAGCTGCCAGCATACATAGGCTGGTAAAGTAAAGGCACTCAACCACATTAACTAGACAGTGACCCAGGCAGAGGACATCAGCAGAGTCCAGGTGAGCAGCTGCGATGATTCACATGTTGGTTTAGAGCATCTGCCCATCACTGGCGGATCCTCTCGTATCCTGATCGTATCCATACCATGCTTCCTCCACCCAGCCTGTATTCTCTTTTTACCCTCAAGACTTCACCTGTTTGTTGAAGTCAAGGAAATGAGCTAGAGGGGAACTCAATAGCAGAAAACAAGCAAATGGGATTACCTGACCTTTTCAGAGATTTCAAACATTATCTTAGCTTTTAAAAATGGAACTTTGATAAGGTTTTAGTATCTTTGTCTGGCATAAACCTTCCATCCCAGAATGCCCTACGGATTGCTCTGAACCTTCTTCCATTTTTACCTCCATCAAAATGTTTCTAAACTTTGACACTGATTCCTGTTCTGTTTACCAAGCAGGTCTATAGCCACAGACTCCCAAATCTTGTTTGGCTACTTCAAGCTGCACAGTGACAGGATCACGTTACCATTTTGAGGACCCTGGATGTTGAAATGAGCATAAAGAACCTTTTTCTCTGCATCAGGGTATGTGATCAAGTTACCCCATCCCTGCAAGTCCCTGCCTGTGAGCTGAGTCACTGTGACCACCCAACTGCACAATCTCAGCCTGTGACAAACAGAAGACAACATGTCTTATTTCACACATTTTCACTACATATGAGACTACTGCAACTATTTCATGCTTAACGAGCTCAATAGGAAGACTCTGACACAAGTAGTAGGCATGTCTTCCCTTTTGAGCCCCAGTGCTTTCTGAAGAAAGCATCTCTAGGGCTGCTCTAGTCTGACAATGCTCAAACAAAAGCATATACTCGGAGGAAGGTGTAAGACTGTGGTACCGTGTCAAAATATGCAGCGTCATGGAAAGACTTTTCCAGACACCAGATTTATTTTCTGAATATGGCCCTCAGAGTCTAGCTTGACCATGTGAACCAAAGATGATATCAAGCTTGACACTACGCCCCTAAGACCAGGCTAGCACTCATCACACTCCATGGTCCAGCTTGTTACATCTGCTCAATGGCTCTAGCTCATCTGAAGGTGTCCACACCACTGAATGAAGCTGAGTGGTACCCCATGCCATGCACGTACCATGTAGAAACCCCAACTCTCTGTCTCACAAGTCACAGTACTCACCCCAAGTAGAGGGTTTCATTCACATGGGCTGGACAAGGTTGCAAGGCAGATTTGAATCCAGACAGCTCTCAAAATGCAGCACCATCAGATCCCAGATCTCCCGATTGTGCTGTCTTTAGTTCCAGATCCAGACTGGTATCGGGGTTGTCTGTACACCAGAAACTTCATGAGATCCTTGGGTTTCTCCATACTGTCATGAGGCCCATACCAAACAGTGCCCCTGCCAAAGGGAACCAGAGGTCCTGCTCCAGCAGGCAAAGGGAACAGCAGCTGGGGAAGAGATCCCATGCACATCACTGTAACGATGTGCATGCAGATGTTCCCAAAAATCTATGGTACCAATATGTCTCCTTGCACTGTGTAGGCTCATGTCAGGTGTCAGCTAGGCATGGAAAGGTGCTGAGATGGAAGGCAGTGGGACAAAAAATATGCTTCCGGAGAAAAAGGTTACCCAAGAATGGAGACATAACACCTTGGAGAGCTGGGCTGCATTTTGAGTGCTGTCTGGTGTGCAAACCTGCCTTGTGTCAAGGATGCAGCAGTGCCCAAAGGTCTGTGGCCACTGGAGAAGAGAAGAAGGAAGGCAGGGGTAACTCAGGATGTGACAGGATTTGCTAGTCATAGAAAGGCTTTAACAGTGCTCCAATGGAGAAATATGTGCTATCCCACTCCTCTTCCCAAGGCAGGGGCAGAAAGGAAGACCAGAGTATCCAGGAAGGAACTGGGACTTTCAGGAAAAACTCTAGTTAAAAATGTATATGCCGGGAGCAACAGGGCTACAGGGGGCGAGGCACGTGGGGCTACATGAGTGATGGGGTTTCATCCCCTTGCCCATAGGGACTGTCTGGGCCATGGGGAGAACATGGTGAGCTTCTTGAGGTGCAGAGTCCAACACCCTTGCCCAGCCTGCCTGGTAAGATGCCTGCCTCGCACTATGGGCCAAACAGCAGTGACCAAGTGCCGAGACCAAGCTGCCTGCGCGAGGAAATGTCTCTTTCCCAGCAGCTGCAGCTACCACCAACTTTGCATGGTGCTTTCTCAACGTGGTGTTTAAACTCCTGTGGATCATTTACAACCTTTCAGTGAAACAATGAGAGGTGGGACAACCTACAGGTGCCAGACAAGCTTTTGAATACAGATAATGAAAAGAAATGCAAGAACTTTACAAGCATGAGATCCTTGACAGGTTTCCAGATCATCACACCTCATAGCATCTTCATTACCTCCCCATGTGTTATACATATGTGCAATTCTATGATAGATCATCAGTAACCATAAAAATCAGGGGGACTATGTGTTACTTAGAAAACAATTGAGAGAGACCATAAAAAAAGGAATGTAAATGAAAAAGTTGATGACAACATTAACTCTGGAGATTTTACCATCTCTTCACATCATTAAGAAAAATACAGACACAGTCAAGGATGACGTTCCACAGAGGAAAGACATTTTTCAAAAGGAGAAACTTCTGTGCAAGCCACATGACATTTGGCCAGTCTCCTTTCTATTGTTGAAATTTGGCTTTTAGTGAAAATAGCATATATCTAATGTGATGCAAATATGTAGCATGGATCTTCTGGTGAACATAAAGGAAAAATCCTGAGGAAGGACGGTGCTGCATGATGTCCCCAATGCAGTGGAAGGCTAAGCACAACACAGAGCAAATTTTAAGTCCTGTTTTCTAATCAGAAAAGCTTTTAAAGGATATCTGGCCAGTCCCTGCTGTGGCTGCAATCAAATTTCCTTTAAAATCATAAAAGATTGAGCTTTCCAAGGAGGAAAATCTGCAAAGTTGAGTTGAGAGAGGCACAGCCAGCTGTGCTGTCAGCTCTGGGCGTCAGCAGCTGGGATGGAAATACAGCATAGATCTCAAAATAACCGCCTGGTCCTCGGCTCTCCGGGTGCCTGCTCGCCTGGATGGGATCCCGGCGGGCTGTCCAGCGTGCTGACGCTGTCTGGGTGGTGCGGTGTCTCTGACACAGAAATAATGCCCTCCACCAGAAAGAGCCGAGCCAACGGCCAGGCACCTGGCTTCTATACCTACGCTTGTATACATGCTTTGATTTTTATTTTTGTGTGCCCATTTTCTACTGCATTTGTGACAACTGAATAGGAGGGAATGCTAAAAAGCAGTTCCATAAATTAAATTAAATTAAACTTTTTTTGGGAAATCTGTTCTTGCTTTCTGGAGACGCAAAGAGAAATGTGACAGCAGGGTGCAGACGTATTTTCTGCAATTTTCTTATGGCTTATGATTAGAAGATTAATGCCTTTTTCTTGTATTTCCTATAGCCTCTTTTGGTTTTCTCACTTATCCTCAAAAAAAAAACCCAAAAAACCAACCCCAAAACCAAACCAACCCCCCCCCCCCCAATCAAAGGCTATAACAAGCACATGTTACAAGTATCAATAAACGTATGTATTGAAAGAGCTGGGAATGCTTAAAATCTAGCTGCAATTTAAAAAGTAGCACGTTCTTCAAGTTATCGTTGCAATAGTTATCAACCTCTCCCTCTCCAAGAGAGACACCAGCAATATACATCATATTTTTTGAGAGATCTAGGGAAAGATCAATGGCTTTAGGAGAAATCAAAGAGAAGTAGCGATTAAAGAAGATTCCAGGAGGCAATAAAGCATTTATGCAAAATGTCTCATAAAAACAAAACAAATAAGGGGAAAGAAGCTGTACGGGGGGAGCAGAGGGAGAGGTACTTACACTCTTCTTCCATAACAACTATTTTAGTTTCTGAGGCTGGTAAGACTTGTGGTGCTTTCGTTGTTCCTGGGGAAATTAAGGTAAGAAAGTAGTGAACAAAATATGTATTTTGAGCAGAGAAGAGTGGGCTTAGCTACTGCAGGGAGGAGGACAAGAGCAGGTGCTGCTGGGTGTCGCGGGCTGGGGCAGCTATCACCGTGTTAGTACTGGTTAGCGTACGCGCGGGTGGGTCACACGGCAGATCAACGCGTGCCCCTGAGGGATGGCACCGGTCCCCTCCTTGTAAGGGGCCTCGTGCCGTCAGGATCTGTCGCGACAAAAGGCAGAAATGGCTCAGAATTCACCTGGCAGGTGATGAGCGAAACTGTGGGAGGTTTTCTTAGCCTTGACGGCCATGAGAGTGCAAAGATGGGATCACGGAACACAGCCATGAGAAAAATGTGGGGTTTAAGAAAAGGTGAGGTCACCTGAAGAGCCTCCACCCCACAAGTATGTGCAATTCTGCAGCACAAAGTAATGCTCGTACAAGAGATGGAGGAGCATGAAACAGATGAAGGCCATGGCCCAGGGCAATACGGGAGCTGAGCACATGTAGCAATTTCCTCTTTATAAACCAGGATACTGGGAAAGTCCAACGTCCACAGTCACCAGCTCTACTCAACTGCTGGCAGCAACAGCCCCTCCCTCCCGGATCAAAGCCCCTCACCTCCCTCCAGATGCACAAAGGAGAAAGCACCAGGAGCCTACGCTCCAGGAGACAGGGGGTGAGACCACCACGAAAAGGTAAAAGCAGAAAGAATTTTTGAACAAAACAGTTTGATTTTTCCTGCAGTGTTTAGCAAAGGGGTGCGTGGGGGGGTGTGGGGGGGTGTCAGCTAAGGAGGTGTCTAGAAATTTTCTGAGGAAAAAAAGAAAGTGTCACATCTCATCTGTGCCCTCATGCCCAGGTGATACCAATATTAGACTACTCAATAAGGAAAACTGGGAAATGGGACATTTTTCTAAGAATGCATCTAATTTTCCTCAATGTAATAAAAATCTGAAAATAGCATCAAAGCACAATATGTTTTGGCTAAACCCAGAAGCATTTCCTCAGAAACTGACACCCTCCCAAAGCTTTTCAATACAAAAGCATTTATTTCTGAGCTGGGCATTTTGTGGAAATTCCAGAATTGTAGAGGAAAGATGAGGTGATGGGTTTGGCTGATGGGCATTTTCTAAGCGAAGAGGGGCCGGTGCACTGCAGCCACTCTCTTTCTAAGGACAGTCCCTTCAGTGTGGTGGTTTTGGTGATTTGAAACAGGTCTGCATGGCTGAAAAAGTGCTCTTTTGAAACTGGTATAAACCAAAAAGTGGTAGTGGAATAGAGCAAAGACCACTTTGCAATGGCAATGGTGCCTCATCAGGCTGAGAGATTTTTACCAGCAGAGACTAAATCTCAGACCTTCACGTCCATGGGCCTGAGGGCTCATGTCTGAGCTCCTTCTCTGCCAGCCAGGACTCAGGTGGGCTCAGGAGCCTCGGTCTCTGGCCTCTGTACCCCTGGAAGGGATTGGCGTGTTGGGCTGAGGACACCTTGCTCCTTCACGATGGCTCACCTCAAGCCTCAGCAGCTCAGGCCACATCTTGCAATGCCACCTCTCTACAGGGGCACCCAGAGATGTCCCCAGACCTCGTGTCTCTGTGCCACAAGATGCGGTGTTAGCTCAGGACCTTTCTTCCCCGTCCTGGATTCACTCGCCTGTATCACAGCAACATTACAGGACCTCCAGCAATACTGCTAAGTGTCAGGTCAGAAAGTGCTTCCAGCAGACGGTCCAGAGCATCAGTCCCAGCCAGCCGGCCCGGGACAGGCAGGCGCACCAGGTTCCCAGTGACAGGGCAGCAGTAAAGAAGCAGAATATAAAGCAGCAGAACATACAGAAACAGCAATAGCTGGAGTGAGCTTGTGGGAAAGAGGGTAAGGCTCCAAGGGGATGCCAGCTCGCGTGTCTGCTCTGATCGTTACAGACTGCTAGAGCTTCACAGAGCACTGTGTTGAGTCTTAGCCACAACAGTGCTCAGGAGCCTGGAAAAGAATGCTGACAGGGACAGAAGTCAGCACACATGCGGATTCAGAGACAAGGAGATGCCCTGAGGAGTTTTCCCCTGAAAGATATCACAGAAGAAGGGAGCTTGCAGAAGTGAGGAAAGCTGTTAAGGTCCCAAGAAGGCCTAGCAGTAAGGAAAGAGGGAGACTCCAAAAGCTTACAGCGATCATCATCTTGTTTACCTTTGCAAGGGACTACAGCTAGGATTCAACTGCTGTCCTGCCAGGTGACGTGCAAATAGCAGCAACGAGGTGTGCAGGCAGCTGAGAGTGGCAAGCCAAGGGCAGATTTGCAGGTCAGCTTAGGAAACGGATTACTCAAGGCACCACCACAGCAGGGCACAGCAGGCAATCTACTGGATCTGCAGCACCTTGCAGCCTGCAGCTCCCACTAGGAAAGGGTATGGGCCAGATCTTTGGATCTTTTTGGTTGCTTTTCAGGTCTCAACACATTTCTGGACAACTCACATGTGTCCTCACACCCGCTGTGACCCGAGTGAGAGCACCCACCTGTCCTTGCCAGACAGTGTGCCTGCCTGCGGAGGAAGAGCTGAACGGTGACAAATGCTGCCATTACCTGTGCACGCGGGAAGGGGCCGTATGAAGCTGTAGTGGCCTGATGTGCATGTTCCTGCACTGCTCAATCACACTCTTCCTCTTGCAAAATGGGATTGCTAGTGACTGGGAAGGGCGAGCGGAGGAGGCAGGCAGGGCTCTGATGGCAGGCACATGCTGCCCGTGCACGTTGCACGTGGGGATGGGGGGTGCACACGCAGCTCCCAGTCAAAATGAGAACAGTTCACATTGCGATGGGACAGCCGGAGCGTGAGTCAGAAGAAAAGGAGTGGCACTGCCTCAGTTAGCTTACTCTGGACACCTTTCCTATTGCGATCGGAAAGAAACACAGCAGAGCAGAAGGGCTAACTTCACGGGCGTGAAGCACGAAGGCATGGGCGGCCTTTCTCCAGACCCTGCAAGCGCAGGGCTCTTACAGAGAGAGTAACTGAGGGAGAGGCTGTGTAATGCTGCAGCTTCACAGAATAAACAATTCAGGACTGCAAACACTGCTGAGGCAGAGGTTAACAGAGAAAATAATGCCAGAAAGCAGCAGGAGAAAGTTACCTTCACATTTGGCTAGCGCTAACAAGAGCACAACAGAGAAACTGGATCACACCAAGGGGCCGCAGCGCGCAGAGCCCAGGCTCCTCAGCGCCCGTGGTGAATGGCAGGAGGAAGAGCTGAGGAGACAGAGCTTGCACAGAGCCATCCCTCCCCCAGTCACACCCTCCTGGCTTCTGGCACCCACCGTAGGGGCTTTCTGAGCTGGAGGGTGCATTCAAACCATCATGTTAAGCAATGTAATTATTACCACCAAGATAATAATAAAACCACCTAACCTCAGACTCCATCCACTGAGCTCTAAGAGATGGAGCACACGTTCTAGGATGAAAACCAGAAGCAACTTCACTCATCACAAAGTTATGGTTTAATTACTTGTCTTCTGGTGAGTTTTGCTTCTCAGAAATTCTTTAAAAAAAGAAAACATCAAGCCCACCAGCTTGCTTTCCTCCTTAACCCTTCTAAAAAAATACATAGACTGTAAGTTTATTTAAAATTTAAATTAACCACATTGCCAATGACAGATAACAAAGATAAACATTTATGCTAAGCTGCATTTTTCTTATCTACCAAGATTGTTTTACTCAATATCCTGAAAGCATGAAACAAAATACAAGACAGATCATGTGCAGAACCTCCTGCTTTCTGCTTGAATGGCAGACAGCTCAAGACATTTGCTGGCTTCTTCACTTACCACTTTTCACATTCAGGCTGCCTTTTGCGGTGTCTTTCCCTAAAACGTTCTCCGCTTCGCAGCTGTACTCCCCAGCATCTTCCAGCTTCACCTTGTTGAACTGCAGTCTGGAAATCTTTCTGTTGAAAAGTACAGCAGACATTTCTTACTCGATTGCTAGCCATCCTCATGAATTGATAACCATTCCTGGCCCTGGTACGCTGCCCGCTAAGTCACCCCTTCTTGAGAGGATGGGCTGCCTGACCTCACAAGCTGTACAGGCGTTCAAGCCTGGTCAGGATTCGGATGGGACTCTTCCCAGGAATCACATTCACCACAATTTCCTAAATGAACAGCTCCCTCTGGACCCCCTGCTCTTAGCGTGTGGCCATGCTTTGGTATGACACCTGCTCTCGTTTGCACAGAAAGTCTCATGCGGGGTTGAGCCCGAGGGTCCCAGCACCCCAGCACGCAGACTTTCTGCACCGGAGAAAAGTCACTTTGCTGATGGATGGCGGGATCCGCCTGCGAGGAGATGTGGAGATGAGATGCATGTTCTGCACCTTCCGCAGCAAGGAGGCCAGGAAGTCCGGGGCTCCCCCGGCTGCGTTCGGCAGTGCCACACACTCAAACGCAAACACCCACGGGGTCAGGGGGGACTCATCCCTTTCCAGCCTGCAAATCAAAACCCTGTGGTTTGACCCAGACAGCTAGCTTGTAGCTTTATCTGTACCAACAAATAGGGCAAGCACTTGGTCTCCCTCAAATACACACGCTCCGATGTACTACAGACACGTGGGGCTGAACTGCACGCAATCATCTTACAGCCACAAGTGCCTAGGAAGAGCAGAAGATGATGCACATCGTGATTCTTGCCCGTGTCACCTAACAACCTGTGCTGCCTGCTGCATGGGAGAGGGAGCAGCCCTGCAGCAGAGCTCTGCGGCACTTCGGGGGAGATGAGCATCGCCTTTCCCACCAGCTATGACCAATGTCTCATTCTCTGGGGTGTCTCTCTGACTAACAGGCAAAACCTTTTATTGCCTACTTTATAGGAGCCTTTAACACACACTGAACACCACTCACGAGACCACAGTGGGACTCCCACGTTAGGCCCTCTCTTTTACTACATTTCCTTCCATTTTAGCCATCTTATCAAAAACCATCCTGTGTATTCGTCTCATGAGAACATCTCTCTGCTTTCTACCCCAAGCTTTTATCTCAGGTCTGTGTCATGCAGTCACTTTATTTAGAGACTTGGAAACACTTTAGAAAAGCTTTAGAAAGAGGTCCCAGTGGCCTATGTCACTGAAGGCAAATACAATTCCTTTTATGTGAAAAATAATCATTAGCTTTGGACATAATGGCAATGTTACATGTCTCATCTGAGAAGGATTTTTCTTTGGGCTGTGCAAATCACCATCTATAGGAAGTCCTTTACTGGCATCTTTTTAACACCCTGACATGCTGTTCTACTGGGAGCCATGGTGCAAGGACACAGTGTGAACATCTCACTAGTTATATTAGTAAATTAAAAGCACTTGGAGACAACTTGGTACAGCTCCCAGGATACAGGCGCTGCCTGGTTTTACAGGATGCGATCAAGTGTTCAATTGCATGAGTTTAAGCCCCATGAGGAGAAATTTTTAAATGAACATTGACAGTATACAAAGATCTCTTGAATCCCTCTAATCCTAGGTCTCCCCTAATCCACTGTGCAAAGCCAGTTATTTGGGCCAACGTGTTCTGACATGGGTGCCTAAACAAGAGGCTGATTCAGAGCGGTGCAAAGCTGCCTTGACTCCCAGTGCTGTACACTCCTCTGACTTTTCTCAAGCCTCTCAGAGCAACCTGGGTGTCGTGGTCCTCGCTGTGTGATGTCCTGGGAGTCCAACAGCATCCAAAAGACAGCAAAGCAGGGGCCTCCAGGGCCCGTTGCTGCCTGGTGGCAGTTGGGTTCTGCATCTTGCTGGGGACTTACGATGGGTGCCTGATAAGGGGGTTGGCTGCTGGTCTGCAGTGCCCGGTCCAGGACCACATTCCCCACTCCCTCCACAGAGGCAGGTGTAGCAACACTCGGCAAAGGGGCCAGGTGGGCTCCTGGTACCACTGCATGCAACTCCAACAAGACTGTCCCCAGCCATCACTTTCAGCTGTCTCAACCCTCATTGACAGAACACACCACTTGTTTTATAAACCACCCCTAGGACAGGCTCGTAGCTATTGCTGCACAGTGAACAGGCAGGCAGCACGTGTTGAAAGCAGCTTGGAAGAGCGAGGCTCTAACTCAAAGTCCTGTAGAAAACACCACCCGCGCACACCAGCATGCGGAGGCTAACTGCCAGTGCAGGGCTGAAAGCATTGACCAACGCGCTGCCTTCAGCTGCCGGAGGACAGATATTCTAATGATAATTGGCTGCATTGCAATCTCATACGCGCAGGACGTTTCACTGTGTCTCATACCTGGAAAAATACACTACAGGGTTAGAACATCACCTGTGTACATGATCTTTTACAGATAAAGGTTTTTAAGTCCCAAAGATACAAGCTAGTAAGTTAGTAGTGACACAAAAGGCTAACGAAAGGCACCTGACAGATTCATCTCCAAGAACAGGATGAGAGACATTTGGTCTTTTACCTGGAACCAGAGAGGAATGTGAGCAGCATAAAAAGCAATGCTGGTATTTATAGCATATCAGCTATATCAAGGTGAAACCAAAGAGAATTTTTTTATTTTAATGCACAAGACTGTTGTATTGTCAAAAGAGCTTAATTTCATTTCCCATCACAGTTTGTTGAAATTCTCCTGGACTCTAAGATCCTCTTGAAAAATCAAGAGCTTTTTCTTGCTTTTCATACCCCAGACCAATGGTGTCTCCACATTGTGCTGTATCATGTCAGGTAGCAGACCTGGGGAGAGGAATGAAGGGTACAGACGAGTATCAGTTTTAATGTGGAGCACAGTCACAGTAAAGAGAATTTCCCTGTTCCAGGAAGCACTGAAACAGCCAGGGAAACACCTTGTTTCACAGCATTAGTCACACGCCTTTTAATTCACATGGGTAATGCCTGTGCACTAGAAGACCTGAACTGAAGGATGTAAAAGAGACTAGACCTTCCTTCATCTGCGTGTGGCAAAGACAAATACGACCAGTCTGTCTCTGTTCTATTTTATTACCTTCAAGCGCTACTGAAATACCTCAAAACTGCCTAGGAAATTGGTTTTTCAAGTTTGTGTTCTTCCTCCTGTTGCCCCGGAGGGCAGTACTTTGTTCACTTGAGGGCTGAGGCACGTTTTTACAGAAATCCCCAGTAGCAGCATATGAGGAATTAAGTTGTGCACAGGAGTTTTGTATCACGTGCCCTGCTGCCCTGGGCAGTGTGTTTCCTGGGGACACCAGCCCCTGGGAAAGCCCTGTTGTGTGCGTTCACAAGGATGCCTGACTGCCAGACGATGTCATTCCTCTGGAGGAAGGCACTGCCCTGGGCTGTTTGTTCAGTGAAAGGGCCAGGGTCACTGACAGATCCCATCATTTCACTGCAGTGCAACCCTGTTGACATTTCTTTACTCCAGGGGAAAAACTGCCTCATTGTCTTTTCTGGCCCTCAGCACATATGACTTAGCCACGCACTAATTATCTCCTGTAGTGCCAGTGGAGGAAGAAGCCATGGGGAATATGTTGTCTGCAAGCTCTGGGGGATAGGATTCACAAGGAGACCTTCAGCCTGGCCAAAAGAAGATCCCCAGAAATACCTTTCTGGCCAAGAGAAAAGAGTCCCACAGAGGGCAGTTTGGAGCGGTGAGTAAATCACCCTCTTCAGTGCCAATCTCCAGACTACAATGGGAAACAAGGAGATCAGCCCTTGGCCGGGATCTACACAAAGATCCTGGCAAATTCTGGCTGGGAAGGCCGGCCTCATCTGATGTAATTTAGACATCTCAGAGTTAGACATCTAAATGTGAGCTTGGGCCCTGAGGCCTCCAGTGTAGTCAGAGGAAAAGAAAAAGGCACTTCATGTCAGCCAAGGAGGAACTTTTCATGACAGGAGTCATGTTCCCACCAGCAGTTTGGTCAAGCTTGAATCATTTTTCTCCTCTTCCCTATTGCAAAGTGGAAATAGGACCATCTTCCCAGGTCACCTCCTTGTAAAGCCATTCATGTCAGAGTGTGCGAGCAGGACAGCAGCTGCCGAGACACCCACGTTTCACCGAGGACTCGGCATTCCCTATGTGAGTTCAGCTGCTTCTGCATCGTTCAGGACAAAAATAGCTCTAGGATTACTACTGTTGTAGTATTTTATTAGTCTTCTAAAAATAGGGTAGCTAACACATAAGTAATAAAGAAGTCAAGGAATTAGCTGATGAAGAGAATTTGAAGACAACACCATAAGCGGCTCCTAAATTGTCAATGAAGAACACTGCACATAGTAAACACACCCGAGATCCTAGGGAAAGGAAATTCCCAAACATGACCCTTGCAAAGGACACGCTGAATACACTGTCGCGGTTACCTATTAACTCCATTCCTCTCTGTTTGCACAGAGAGCTGGTGGCAGGCAGCATACCGATATTGCAGAGAGCAGAAAGGCCAGCAATTGCTGTAACGTGTGCTGCCTACACTCCTGCCAAAGATTTAATTGGTGCCTATGTGCTGTCCTGGCACTCTGCATGGTGCTGAATTTGTTCTGATAGAGCAGGTTAATGATTGGCAAGAAGATTCAGAATGTCCAATTCTTCAGCTTACAGTCAAGAAATGTTGTCCAGCAACTGTCAAACATCAGGTAGCCCCACTGGCTGGGGCAGGGGCTCTCAGTGCCCTGGCCTCGGGGAACACACTCATCTTCCGCAGCACGCAGTGGGATAAAATCAGGTAGAAGAGATGACTGCAATGCAAAGCGGCATGCTGATGGCCATGGCAAAGCACCTCTGTCCGGCAGGGCAGAAGTGGCAGCCAGGACCATCCTCTCCTCTGCACAGCCAGATGGAAACCACCCCGATCGCTTCCCTGCCCTTCAGTGACAGCAGCACAACTGAGCTGGGCAAGCCAGCTGCGCCTTGCAGTGCTTGAGAAAAAGAAGTGGCCCTATGCTGGCTGCTAAACACTCCAGGGCATGATCTGGCTAGCTCAGGATTAGCTTCAGAAGCAGAAAATTGGAAAGAGGAAGAAAAATGTCCTCAAGCAAAGCAATCACATAAGAGGGTAAGGTTCAAGCCGGGAAGGTTCAGAGTTTTCAGGTCGGCCATCATCCCTTCTGCAGTGGGCGAAGTCCTCCTTCCTCCTCCCCTCGCACCATCATCTGCCCCACTCAGTGTTTGACCTGCTGGGACTGTGGGAGATAGCTCATGTCCTTGTGGGTGCCCAGGACAGGACCAACCATCCCCTGACCCCCTCTGCCTGCTCTCTCCTACCCCTGTCCCCAGACATTAAAGTGCTGTTCTAACCTGAAATGCAGACTTGGCCCTTCTCTGCTTGGCAGTGCTGTTGTCTCTCTGTGCCCAGGCTTAGGACAGGCTGATTTTAAGAGAAAGACTCGACCAGTCCTCACTCTGCAGAGCTGACACTAACACTGACTGGTATCAGAGCAAGAGCTGGACTCCCTTCTGGGTCACACAGCGTCAACAGAAGGGGAAAAGATCGATAAGTACACTCCAAAGAGCAGGGCCACTTGTGCAAGCCCTCTCCATTCTGAAATTCAGGCTGGGGACACATCGCTGAATTGCCACAGATGTTCCTGCAATGGGAAGAGGTGTAGGGCAACAGTGGCAGCGCAATGCCACTCACCAGTCCTGCAGTGGACTTTGCAGCTACTCTGCTGAGAGGCAAACCCCTGTATGCTGCTGCTCTTTCTGCCAGGGAAGTCTGTGGCAGCTCCCAGGGCATGAAATCGATAAATACGTAGAAGCTGAGTTTTGGGTTAAGGCTGATGCACAGGCCCGATGTCAGTGCAGGGTCCCTTGTATGACTTGTCCTGCAGTTCAAGACAATTGATCCATTCCATGAATGTTTCCTCCAACCCCAATGCCAGGATTTGAGTTTCTCTGAGAAAATGGAGATCCTGGAGCAGTACTCTGAGGCCAGCTCAGAGCAGGTCCTTTCCTTGCTCACTGTGATATCTCACCAGAGTACACCAGCAGGCTCCCAAGAACCAGGGACCTCCCAGCACCAAATGTGGAACAGATACCTCCCTGTCCCAAAGAGCACATGACCTCAGTTAAGAGATGAGACACCTCGGTCGGCATGCAGCCTGCACAGTATCTCAGCTTCTTCTGCAGCAGTCAGTGATGCTGAGGAGAAGGCACAGAGGTCCAAGTTTGGAAGCATATCACGTATTAGATGGAGGCTGATATGCTGGGCAAATCAGAGGCAGGACCAAAACTTCAGGGTTTGCCAGAAGCTGGGGAGGAAGGCCTGAGAGGGCCTTTGAAGCAAAGCCAATTAGCAGTTAGCCAATTAGGGGAGGAGGAAAGGGCAGTGCCATACTAAAAGCAGCTGTCTGGGGGGAGCCCTGTGCAGAGTGCAGGAATGGAGATGAGTAGAGCCAGGCTGCAAATACTGGCATTTCTGGGAACAGAGGTCATGGGAAAGGGACAGCACCTTCAGATGGACAGAGAACGTGCCCTCCAAAAGCTCTGTTAAACATATCACCGTGGTGGTGCACAGGGTTGTGCAAGAGATTGAGTTACAGTTTTGGGGTTCCTTTCTGAGTTTGGAGCCTTTGGGATGCATGTCATTCTTTTCTTCTTGTCATTATTCTGCGACTGGTATGCCTTACAGATCCTCACCAGTGCCTATGAAGTGCCAGGGTGACCTGGTAAATTCATGTATACCTGGTATATTCAGGTATATAATGTGCTGTCCCAAATGAACTTCCTGCCGCCTCAGGCAAGGCAAAGCATTCTAACTTAAATTGGATGAATGGGTTTTCAGCTCATGTGTCAATGAGTGCTTCAACCTAATCTGTGACATTTTGCAACCGGAGTGGGCTAAGGTCTGTAGGGATAGATTTATTTATTTTTTAAGCAGACAACTTAACTGGAAAAAATACACAAAATTTCAGGCACATAAGGTTCCTTCCACCTCTAAGTTTGCACACACCATCAGTGGAAGCAGCCCAGCATCTGGCCATAACTTGTGTAGCCACTATAACTCAGTGAAGTTTGATTAAATGCCCATTCCCTGAATCTCTTAGGAGCCCCAACTTGCAAAGCTGGTGGATTGTTCCAGCTCAAGACCCAACTGCTTCTCCTTTCAGTTCTCAAATTCCATGGTTCAGTCCCAGGTGCATTGGCCAAGATGATGTCCATCATCTCCTTTAAAACAACAGACAAACAAAGGAGATGCGCTCCTTCACCACCCCCCCTCACCCCCTAATAAAGTGCCTTCAGCAGCTAAAACCAAATCCCAAATATCGGAGAGTTATAATGACATCGTGAGAGTTAGCAAGGCAGAAGCTCCCCTGGTGATTATAACAACACCGGTGCTTGAGAAGAGTCTTAGCTTCAAGGCATCTGGAATTGCTCTTGCAAGATCCATTGTCAAATGAGCTTTTTCTTTTGTTTAAAAATGTCAGCCTGAAGACCCCTGCCAGAGCGGTGGTATAGCCTGCTTGGGTTCACTCTGGCTCCCACAAGACTTCAACAGTTCTTTTTGCCCCTCCTTGTCTCCAGGCTTAATTAGGAAATCATTTATCTTTATTGGCACTCTCTTTCCCCTGCTGCTTTGTCATTATTATTTTTTTGCCTTCATTCCAGAGCAGTGAGCTGTACAGGGAAGACCACAGCCCCATTCATTGTGGGTGGGGAATAATCTACAGCAGGGAGCTCTACAAGGACGACCCCAGCAATGAATCTGCCCCAACTAGCATCGCCTGAGGGACTACTGTACAGAAACAGGAGAGGAGGGTATCCCTTGGCTCCACTTACAGGCTAACAATAGGGATTCCTGGTGATACTGAAAGTAGGACACTACTCCCAAAGGATGTCATATGGTCAGCCTGTCCCAAACTGAACTGCCAACCCTCTCCAATCTAATGATACGCCTACTTCATCACCCCAGCAATCTCTCTTGGTAAAAGAGCACACAAAGAGAAGAGGCTGTAAGGACAGCCGCAGCTCGGAGACTACCAGGCTCCTTGGACCCTCTCTGACTCCAGCTGAAGATCTACGTGGCTTAAGGCTGAGCCCTGAGCACAGCCTGAGGTGGGGCAGGTTCTCTACACCTCTAAATAGCAACTCCTTTGGCTTTCTCCACAACTGGCATTTGACCATTTGCCAGGACAGTCAGAGCCAAACCTCAACCTTAACTTCTTGGGAGCCAGTGGCTGCGATCAGATCTCAGATGCACTCAGCAGAAAACGGTATCGCTTTGGCAGCTCAGAGGGAGAGACACTCGCTGTGCTGTACTTCCACTACTGCATGCAATTCTTTCTGGCTAATTTCTCTAGGTTCCCCATCAACTGTGTTTCATTTAAATTGTGCTGGAGATAAGATTCCAGCTAATAATTTCTTCCACCTTAAAGAGAAGTTCCCTCTTCGTGCAAGCCAGGCTTGCCCCAGCCTGTTACTAATTACAGATGGAACATGGAGTTCAGAAAGGAGGAATCAGAATTGTTCCCCTCCCTCCTGCAAATACCGATTGAAAAAAAATTACTCCTTTGCCTGATGGCACCAGAAGTTTTGCCGGTAAGTTTAAAAAACAAGAGGGAATATAATTGATGGAAAAGCTGAAGGGCTGACATGCAGTTAACTGCTCCTCTCCTCCTTACAACATATACTTCCCCTATTTTCAAAGAGATCTCCAACTCTAGGAAGGTCGGGGGATCAGATGAAAACTTGATCACAAAAAAAAGGGCTTCAGTCATGCTTTCTAGCTAGACATCTCAAGGCTCTTAGAGATCTCCCACAGGGAGGAAAGCCAGACACAGAGTGGTAGAGGAATGAGTCACAGAGGGCAACCAGGTTCTTCTTGTCTCCCATCCTAATCCTCTGCATGTTGTCTAAGGACCACAGAGCTGCACACAAAGAGATGCAGAGCTGTGCCTCATTCTGCTGGGGACTCACAGGGCCAAGGGGAACACTATGGACAACACCTCCCCATCCTGGCAGGGCTCACTTTGCCTGCATCCATCAGACAACTCAATTAGGTCTTTGGATCAAACTTTTAAAGAAATGATCCTGTGCACCTGGCCAAGTGCTGCATAGTCCGTGAAGCTTTTTGCCTTGTGTACTTTCTCTATAAAAGACCCTCCCCAGTGCTCTATATCTAGCCCTCTGGAAAGGCCACTCTACTCTGAACTGAAAGGAAGAGCAGAGGATTATCTGGAGACCAGTGTTATCTCTAAGTGGAGCCAGATGTATAAACCCCATTATTCTTGAATTAATCATCATACAGTAAGACTTCCTTTCTGACCTTTACAGTTTAGGATGCTTATCCTTCCCCGGAGTCCCCGCCTAACATGCGGGAAGTAATGATGTACACCCATGTCCCATGTCCAGTTTTGGATCCCTCGACTAATCTCAGCCCCACTAGCTACTTCACAGAGAATGCAAAGTCATGAGGGCTCCCTCAATCCTCAGCCTGCATCCGCAGAGCAATTTTTAATGTTTATTGCATGCAACCCAGACCAGAAGGAGGCCCATGAGCACTCTGCCCTTGAGGCGTTTTCAAGCACTGAGACCTAGCAAACCCAGCGGAGAGGAAAGCCTGAAAGCTGAGGATGCCAGACCGGGTGTGCACAGACCCATCCAGATCTGCTTGGAGAAATGTTCCTGCACTTCTGACTGCTCAACAAGGGGCAAATGGTCAACAGGGGGTTATCTTCTCAGAGCTGACCCAGCTCGACAGCTGCTTGAGTCTAGTCTTTGTGGCCAGGCCCCAGCCCCAGACAGGCAACCTCTCCACTTAACGGCATGTTTTAAAATGGCAGCAGGGAGCAGAAGCAGGGATGGGAAGCGATTCCGGGGGCAGTTCAGTGGAGACATTTTGGGCTCACACCTTTGCTGCCGAGGAAGCTTCAGACACTGGAGGAGGCAGGTGCTCACCTTTCTTTAAAATGTTTATCCTTGGGCTTATTTTGCCAGCAGGAAGCACTTCTAGCACGCACACGTCTTTGGCCTGTCACTGGCAGGCTGTGAGCCAATGTGTTGCCATGGAAACTGGTAAATGCAAAATTATGACTTGACAGCAGTGTCCTGAGGAAAGAGGATCAACGTTCTTCCATATGTTTATGTCCCTGACCCAGGGAGTGCGTGTCCCCCCTGCACTGCGGTGGGTGGGATGCAACTCTGTCACAGCTTCGTGCCGGACACAGGGTGCCAGGAGGCAAGGAAGGACTGTGATCTCTGGGACCGCAGCAGGGAAACGCTGCAAGAGGCACTTCTCGCCATCGCCAGGATCCCTCCCCAGAGAGTTTTGCTTGGTGTTTGGTCTGGGGCTGTTTTTTCTCCAGCTTTGAGGGACACAGCTCCCCAGCATCCCTGCGAGACCCCAGGGTCCCACCAGCTGCTGCCCGCAGGGATGCAGTGTCTGCGTGGGGTGGACCGGGACGCTTCCCACGCCTGGCTGCAGCGGGAGGTGCAGACCTTCCTCCAGGGCATCCCAGCTCCAGCACCCATCAGTAAACAACTGAGGCCATGACAAGGGCCACAGAAATACTGAGGGCAACAGGGAAAAGGGGAAGGCACGGTTCTGCCCCACTTCTTCTGTCCGCAGCCCTTCCTGAGCAGTCCGCATCCACTAGATACGAGACACTTTTCCTGGATCCGCTGGTGTTTCCAGCCCAAGCCTTCCACTGACCACCTTCTCTGCCTCATCCCAAACAGCCACGGATCCCACAGTTATTATGAAGGAGGCCAACCATTTTGGGTGTGACTTTGAAATCAAAACCAACAGGACTGAAATTAAATTAGAGCAATTAACAATAACCCATTTGAGCACTAACTGATTTTTCTAACTGATGTTGTAGTGGCTTCTAATTTTAAAAATTAATACTCTATCAAGTCTATAATGAGAAGAGATGAGCTATTTTTCACACACTCAGACACAACATATGTCAGAAAAGAATTTGCTTCAAGTCGTCCAAAGGGTTGGGCAGTTGCAAGCTGACTTTGTTGCTGGTTAGGTCAGGATATATACATGCAAACATAGCCATGATTATGGAATAATTTTAAGATACATCATATGTAAATATTTGGCCTTGAAAAATATCAACCTGGATCCATTTAAATCAATTTCCAGTGACAGCCCCTTAGCTCAGTCACTGGGGCCAAAGTCTCCTGGTGTTTTTGCATTGCCCGCTCGAGGCAGTCCCTGCGATGACACTCACTGTGGGCAGCTGCCCGAGAGCTTCGCTGGGTGGGAAGTTTGGGCCAGCCACAATGGAGCTGGCCCTGGGCGCAGCAATGCAAGTTCTTGTGTGAGACAACACCTCAGCGGGTGGCTACGGGCCCTACCCAGACCGTATCCTGCTGTGGTCTTGCATCCTTGGAACTGCCATGGATGCTTTCAAATCCACCTAAATTTAGGAGAGAACAAAGCAATTCCTCCCACATTTAAGCACGCCCTGTTGGCTGGTGGGGCGAGTGCTGAGTCTGAACAGCTTCTGCACTCAAACCCCTGATCCCAGAGCAGGATCCACCCCAGGTAACCAGACTGCCTACGACCAGTCTACAGCCAGCAGAGAAAGAGTTCTCTCCCCAGGTCACTGACATCTCCCCATGACACAGTCACCAAAGGAGAGCCCTGTCTACACACCCAGCATCTGCCCTGCGCACACCTTGCTCCTCTCGCGCTGCTACTCTGGAGGAAACTGGGAATCTCACGCACTCTCCCCAGCACGGTAAATGTGCTGTGCATGGTCCTGCCACTCAGAGGAAGCATCTCAGTGTCGCTCAGCAGTGACTCGGAGAGCACAGCACCACTTCCAGCCAGACTGTCCCCGGACCCAGACACAGCGTTAGTGAGCAGAGGCAGAGCAGCCTTATCATACTTACTTCCCATTCCCATACTTGATCCGGATGTCTTTGCTCTTCTTCAGCTCTTTGCCATCTTTAAACCATTTGTAGGATGGCTGAGGGTTGCCAGCAGTCACTTCACATTTCAGTGAAATCTTTTCACCGACATGAACGTTTGGGCTTTTCAGTTTCTTCAGTTTGGGAGGGACAGCTACAAAAAGAGAAACCAGACAATGTGAAACCTGCCTCTTTCAGAGGCTGTGCACCAGCGATGTGAGCCCACCGAGCCCCCTCCCCTGGGAAAAGCGCTTGCTGACCCTGCTGACGGCTGGAGAGGGGCTGCAGGCCAGCTGGTTTTACCAGCACACAGGCAGGGAAGGAGCACGGAGTCAGAAACATCCATGTGGAACAGAGGGAGCCCTCGGGTCTGGCTTGCTCCTTCTTTTCTCTGCTCCACGTGGCCAGACTCGACTGCTCCACGGCTGCCCTCACTCATGCAGGCAGGACCCACGTGTCTCCTGCTAGCGCAGGGGTTTGCTCTGCTCTCCAGGCTCTCTGCTCTCCAGGCTCTCTGCTCTCCAGGCCAGGGATGCAGGAGCTCCAGCTCTTCGGAGACTATTTTTCCCTGCGTCCTGACATTGCTGCCCGTGATTACCGACACCTCCGTGACCTCTGCCGCTGCTGATGGGCATGCTGCCAGTCCCACAGCCCCACAACCACAGCTGGAGCATTTCGCTGCAGAAGGAGCCGCGGCAGGTCACGGGCAGCGGTCCCCATGTGTGCCACAGGTAGTTGTGCCTGCGGCTAAGGTGGACGGTCATTGCGCACAGCAGCGTCAGCAGCGGAGCAACAGCCACTGCGAGGGGCTGCAGTGAAAGCCTGCACATAAAAAGGATGGGAAGGGGAGGGACAGCTGTTCTTCAGGTCACAGTTAGAAAAGTGAAAGAATAAAGCTATTTAAAATGGTCTTAGGACCTGCAATGTCAGACTGGCCAGCAGCCTTTCCAGTCTGAAGCCCGGCTCTGCAATGTCAGCTTTCCTGGGTGTTTCAGAGAAGTGATTTTACCATGCACCTGGAAAATCAGGCAGAGAGAGAGAGAGACACTTCTTATCAATCCCTGCCAGCCTTTATATTATACCTGACAAGAAAGGATTAGCAGGCTTGCAATTTTTTTTTTTTTCAACTGACAGCTCTGCACTCTTCCAACTCCCTTTCTCATTCGCAGCGTTAACCTTAAAAAAGAAAATAGCAAGTTGCTGGGTTTGCCCTAAGAATATTGGTAACAATGGTTTCCACCTGTCTAAGATACGTTACAGACCAAGTATTTCCTCTGTCTAATGTGCACAAGCCATCTTTTAATTGCCTAGTGCATTCTGATCTTGTGATATGGAAAAGCAATCAAAGGAGGAGGAACTGGATGGGTTTCATTAGAGCAATCACTATTTTATAGACCTTTGTGTGTCTCCTCTCTTTCTTCATGCCAAGCTAAGTTATTGTAAGTTGATTTTATTTGAAGACTGTTTTCTGAAAGTCATATTTTACAAAATAAAAAGCATAGCAATCATGAGGCAATATGGTCCCGTGGTAGGAAGTTCTGAGGACTCTCATATTCCTTTGTTTCATGTGCAAGGGCATCAGAAGCTAAAGTGGCCTTAATCGAAAAGTTACAAAAATGCACAGAAATGGATCAGTTCAGGGTAACACGAATTGGCTGGGCAAAACTCACAGCGACTAAAAGGCAAACCCAGAACCGTCTGTGCCGATGAGAGGAGAGGTGCTTGGCAGCGCATGGGTGGGTAAGGCAGCAGGTCTGGTCCTGAGCACACTCTGACTCTGAGCTGCACGGCTGCCCCGGCACCACGGCACAGAAGCAAAGTTAAGATCCAGGCGTGCAAAGGAAGCACGTTTAGCACACCAAGGAAAAAAAGCACAAACCCCACCAAATATTCTTCCCAACAGCTATTTCTGCACACCCAAGCCTGCTGCGGGGTGCCACAGGCAGCAGTATGGGGAGGGCTGCACATGTGCTAACGGGGCAGGGGCAGCACAAAAACTGGCTTGGACAACTGCAGGCAACTGCTTCAGGCTGCACACTGACGTCTTCCGCTGTTCCCCAGGTCGCTGTGCTTTGGCACAGACAGAGACACTTCTCAACAAAAATGGCCTCAGCTTTCCCCAAATTTCAGGAGTTCTGTGAAAACACAAGGTGTCCTAGGTTTTGTGAAGCCAATATCCCTGATCCTTGCCTGGAAATGGGTCACCCAGAAGAGCGGGAAGGTAATGAATGGAGAAGAGAGCTTGTCTGTTCTCAGAACACTGTGCACGGAGAGCCGGGAAGGTAAACAGGACCTTGTTTTTATAGGGGTCATTTTGGGGAATAGAGATATAGACTCTGTCAAATATTTATTCTGTCTGAATGTGTGTGTCGGTTGGCTCCTATTGTACACTGAGGTCACCCTGTACCATGCCAACAGTATACATATGCCTTAAATACTGGGAAGGTCCTGACCTTGGCATTGGTGCATCTGCTTCGTATTATTTCCAGGCTTGCGGTCTGCAGAATTATGAAGCAGGCAGTATGGCTTGGGAGAAAGATGTGTCAACCCGGCCCCTCTCCCCAGAAAATGCTGGCAAGAGCAGAGTAAAGCCCAGAAACTTGGAGATTGTTGAAGGAGAGGGTCAAGGACAAGCAAGAAACTTTCCAAGGTCTCTACTCCCCAGTCCCTCCCCATTAACATGAATCACATCTCGCCCAAACCTATGCACCTCTTTCACCTTGTGCTCTTGGCCAGCAGTGGTAGATTACATGACATTCCCAAACAGGCAGGTCCAAAGAGACATGCCAAGCGTGGCAGAGATGGAGCTGACACACAGGGCAGCGGCTCTGCCTACATTGCACCCCTCCAGCAGAGTCCTGCCCAGAAAAAGGGAGGACACCATGTTTCCTCCCCAGATTGCATGTCTTTGGCTGTCTTACTGCAGGAGGAAAAGGGACTGTACATTCAGCTCGCATGCCACACTTCAGGGACTGCAGTTCCCTGGTTGAATCAGACAGGCCAGTGAAAGGGGAATCCAATCCAGAAATAATTTGGACTGCATCTGGGAAAAGTGCTGTGCACATAGAAACAGAGCTGTGCTCCCCGACGCCCAGCACATCTGTGCACCTTGCTGCTACAAGTGTGGCTTCTGCTTGGACAGCAGCAGGGGAAGAGCAGGCAGAGCCCCAGGCTGGGGGATGCTGCATCCAGGGCCATGCACCGGCTGCTCTGGTCAAAAGGGAAGCCCAGCCTCGGTCTCCTGGAAGGGCTGCACTGGGCTGGAAAGTCTCTCTTCATAATTCCTGCATCTTCTAGAAAAACACAGAAATCCTCATTTAGAGCCATTAACTGCTGACGAGTCTGCTTAATGCCAGACAAAGACCTTCCACTGCTTTTTATTCATATTGTTTAAACTGCAGCCCTTATTCCTAGCCTGAATTTCTCAAAATTTGGCTTCCAGCCAACAGATCTCTCTGCCTTACTCTGGTAAATTTGAATCCCATCTAGCAACCAGAAACCTCTTCCCTTTTTAGGTACTTGTAAACTATGAATGAATCACCTTTCAACCTTCTCCAGCAATAAACTAAAGTAGCTTGAGACCAAAGCAGCACACAGTGCTAATACTGGAGTATGTCAAAGACAACGTTTTACATTTTGGTTCATTTTCAGCTTTAACATCTACCCATTCCCTATCTCTGCCCTGTCCAAATCACAGAGTTGCAGCTCAGAAAGTTACAAGCTTGGTTCAAACAGATGTGAGGATTTTAAAAGTGCCCCCTTTCTTTAGTGCTCTCAACATTTCAGGTCATTTTGATCTCGTCCCTGTTTGGGACTTTTACAAACATTCTGTCACTAGCTTCATATATATCAAGATAACATAGTATCCCTGGCAAACAGTCTCAGACATATACCAAGTGGGATCCAGGTCCAATTTCCCCACATTTCCACCAGCTCCCAGCTTCCCACCCTCCTCTGCACAGGTTACTGCTGCTCAGATGTGGCCAGTACAGCTTTTGTCAGAGCCGAAACACCAAACCAGGACACCCAGATCACTCCATCTGCCTGGCACAGACTGAGCTGAAGCTGCCATTTCAGCTCCTCATGATCTGAATCTCCCGGCTTTGGTCTGCCAGCTTGTGGTCTCCTCCACAGCTAGTTTAACAACACACACCGCTCAGCCACCACTGCCACTGTGTTCATGAAGATGGGGAGGAGGGTTTTGGTTGCGCTTGTCAGACCAAGGCTACAGGTAGCTTCAAGCAATCATGTAGGATCCATATCTCTGGTCACTTTGCAATCCTGTCAACCTGTCCTCTATCCGAATTTGAGTCCCCTCTCCATGGGGGTGAAGACCCATCAGCCTCACAAAGCCCAAGGTGTTGGACAGAAGAGACAGCTGCTCTCCAGGCAATTTTTCTAACAGACAACCACATCAAGGGTATAGCGTGCTGCAGAAAGGAAGGTTTAATCCTGGTAGAGCTGAGACCAGCAATAAATACAGATTTTCCACAGGTTTTTGCTCACTCCAAAGTCAGATGAAACCCAAGAGACCGTTAGATTCCAGCCTATGCTAGTTGTGTAGGCCATAAGAATTAACCCTAAGAAGTGCCAGGGTTGGGATCGACAAATGAACACAATTCCGTTTCAAGAGTCGTATTTCACTAACAGGCAAGAGAGGTTTTCCCCTCCTACGCCTAGTTTTGGCATCTACTGCTAAGTTGCCACCTTCTCATGGAGAGGAGAGGGTTAGAAAAGTCAAAAAAAATTGAGCTCTAAATTATGTCATATGAGTTGCTTGAACATCCACCATAAAAGGACTTATATGTACACACTGCTTTAATTAATCCACTTCTGATTACATTTGATATTACATTGAAGTACCTTGATGATAACAACACCTCTTTTACTTTTGGTACCTGGAGTGTGCCTGAAAGCGCCTTAGAGCCTCAACTCAAAACATCATTAATCATAAATGGGCAGAGTGCCCAAACAGAGTCCAACAATGGAGCAGTAACAGAACCACATCCCACCCACAAAGCATTGTACATAAACAACCCCTCGGCAAGTCATCCCAGGAAAGGTGCTCAGCGAACTCTTCAACAGCCACAACCACTACTTCAAGAGCCATGCCTCGCTCGCTGTGGGAGATCCTCCAGAGAGGACTATCTACAGACACATCTGGGATCTCTGGGAAACAGACGGCCTGAGAGGATGTGACTTACCTTCCCGGCCTCCTCCAGAAAATGCAGTGCCAGACATGGGAGGCTCTGCTACACTGACTGGCACAGGGTGGGTGGCAAAATGTTTATGTGGGTGGATCTGGAGAACTTGGAGGACAGGATCCTTCTGTGTCTCTCTGAGCAGCTGAGGAAGAAGGCAACTTGGCTTGAATTCCCATGGCCACGGAAAAGGGAGGCTGAAAAGTGCCTTCTCACAAGAATGGGGGGGAGATACAAGGAGAGTTAGGACCTACAAACTCATCAATGATGCCCTGACATGTCTACATCAGAGCAATGGCTTTCAACACAGTCCCTCCCAACTGTAATCCTCCCTCCCCCTCCTCCGCCAGAAGGGGAGGGAAGTTGCATGGGTGATCTCTTGGGAATGAGCTACGTTTCTCAGACTGCCCAAGCCATTGGCTCTAGGACAGACCTTCCACAGAGGTGCCAGGGCACTCAGCCCTTGGGCTATTGCGCTGGAGTGGAGAAGCTGCAAGTCCAGCAGTGTCAACAAGGGTCTGTGCTTCCAGTTCTCCACAGGGAAATCTGGACATCCAGAGGATGCTACAGGGACAGTCCTTGAGGCTTCCAGGCTCCTTGCCATTGAGTCATGACACCCGCCCAAGCCACATCTCAAAGGCGGCTATTCCCTAAGCTCCTGCGGGACAGTCCTCACCATTTTGCTGTTCAGAGCCTCACCCACAGGACTACAGGCCTTCCCTTTTATGTAGGGCACCTTAGATGGGAGAGTTTCAATGTGGTCCCAGACAGAAAATTCCAGAATTCATCTTTCTGTGGGAAATGTTTTGCCGCCTTGACTTGCTTCAAATTCAAACACAAACTTTTGCAAAGACTCTCCTGTCTGGCAACAAACAGAATTCTTCCCATTTCTGTCATCTCTACTACAAGGTGAGGACACATGTCCCTGCCACAGGGCATCACCACATAGGTTTGAAGACCAGACGTGTCTTTGGTAGGTCAGCATGATCTGCACTGGGCTAATACATCTTACTTCTTGACTGAATGCAAGATCTTAACGCACTCTGTTTGCCCTCCTTTTCTCTGGGTTTTCATAGAGAGGGTAAAACCGCAGACATTGCCGTGCACCTAGGCAGGCTGTGGCATCTGCAGCCAGGATGCTGAACGGAGCTCAACTCTTTGGTGGCAGGGTCACAAGAACTCCTCTGAGTCTGTGACCCTTCAATGCCACTGAAGGAAACAGGGCTGTATTTAACGAGAGCCGTATCTGAAACATGGGAGTGAGCAAGAGATCCCGGCTTTATTCAACAGATGGACACAATCTCCGCAAAGCGCATACTGTCCATAGCCTGCAGGAAACAATCTGAATGTCAAACTGACATATCGCCCTGTCCCAACCTGTGCCACAACCCACCAGCGGGTAACTACAGGCTCCAAATTGAGAATATAATACATAATATAGTATCTGTAATATGCTTTATGCTTTAGGCAACTTTTAGTCCCAGTTTATGCAAAAAAGGATGGTCAGACTTTCTCACAGCTGTTAACGTGACTGTCTTTGCACACTGCAGCAGCTCACTCAGATCTCTGTGTCCTGGGCAGGGATATACAGTAGGTAAACCACAATGTCAAGTTTAAATTTCCAAGGGGCAGCATTCTGCTGTAGTCCTTATTAGGCCTTTTAATTAACACATAGCCATGTTTCTCTTACTAGACCTGTGATGGCAGGGACTCCATGTGGGAGCCAGCAGTAGGTGATGTGGCTCACTTTGAGTGTTGACACCTCACCTCCACTGTCCATGGGTCTATCTGTGCAGTAACTGCAAAGACATAGGCTTCATCAAGGGTTAATAACCCAAAGCTCTCCAAGACCTCAGAGGTACTCTGAGCCTAGCATGCACCATGCTGCTGTGCCCTACCCGCAGAGGTACGGCAGCAGGAGTCAGAGGTATATCTTCGTATTCCTGGGAAGAGTCCCACTTCTGGAGCCCCACTGCTGGAGACAGTAGGTATGACAATGCAGGAGCCATTCCTCCAGATCCTAGAGGGTCTGCTGAGGACATCCACCCAGCTGACTCACAGACAGTGATGTGAGGAGGACACAAATGACTGGAAGTGAGAAGATGCTGAAAATGCTGAGTTCAGCAGACCAGGGGTTGGAATGAAGTTTGGAAACCTTGCTGGAGCCAGCATTATTCCTCCCTGCGTGTCCCATAGCATCCCCACCATACAATTTCTTTTCCCTTAACTAGGTTTCTGTAGGCCTTCTATCTCAGGGAGGAGAAATGACCACAATGCCAATTCACAGCACTTCAGCAATCAGTATTTCCATGACCATTCCCATCAGCCAAAGAAAATTGACTGGAAAGTCCCAAGCAGGTTTGCTGATTTAGGTTTGCTCTCTGTAGGATCCCTCTGGCAGCTCAAACCACAGGAAAAGGTGCCACAAAGCCAGCAAGTTCACTTTCCTCTTACTGGTTCCACTTATATAAAAGAGCAACTGATAAATTCCTCCTCCTCCGTCTTTCTCTTTCCCACACTTAGTATTTACTTATTCTTCTTTCAAGTGAAAGTTTTGAAATTGGTGTATGATTTGGTCCAGAGCCCTAGGCTGAAATCTCAGCTCCACTGAAATCAATAAGCATGTGGCCACTGGGCAAGGATGTCTTCCCAATGCCCAGGCTTGTCACCCAAATTGTTAAGACAGCTAGGGCATAATTTTATCACAGATTGGGCAGAAATGCTGGAGGTGCCCGTGCATATGGCCACTCAAATGCTTACCTGAATAGCACAACAGCTACAAGTAATTCACATACAAATACCCAATATTAAAATCCAGGGCTGAAGTGCTTGGGTTTGCCAAACCTAGTACTCTATGAAAACTAGCTGGTTTGCAAACAATGTAATTGGAGTAGAATTGCTATTGTGTGTGTTTGTTTTGAATATTTTTGGCCAGGAAGTTGTCCTGGAGGTATAGTTGAGCATAAGTGGTTTGGTGGAAAAATGTCATTCATTCTGTTCCTATTAAAACCAAAAACAATAGCCACACAAAGACAGCAGCGACAATTTCTGCTCTTCATGCCTCTAACAATGTGTTTGCAACCCTAAAGGCAACATCTTGTTTGTACCCAATTGATTCTGGGATCATATTTTATATAATCAAATATATCTTTGAACAAAGATATATTTTATGAACTGCTCAATTTCCAGATGACCTTGGAAACAGCAATTCATAAAATATAGCTTTATCTCTATCTTCACAATCAGCTAGAAAAATGGCCCACCCATACTCTGTGGACTGCCAGTCAGACCCAGCCAACAAACAAATTACCCAGAGCATCCAAAACTTTAAAATACATTAATTCTTTGTTTCAGCCACTGAACACTAAGCACAAATTACTTGCCCTAGTACCCTGGTAAAGACCTGGGTGGCATCCATCATCTTTCAATCACCAAAGGAAAGTGTAACTCTCACCCCAGGAGACAAAACAATTTAAGCTAGCAAACCCCTTTGTTTCATTAAATGTTTATTATGAAATCTGTATGCTAAACCATATATAGACCCCTTACGGTCATGGCAAAACTCAAGACTATGTTTCAGGTTACAGGGAAGCATTTGCTGATGTAAAACGGCCATTAGTGGAATATCACTGGTTCTAGAAAGGGATGAAAAAAACTCTGTTTGGTGTTTTACAGCTCTATCAACCACAGGACTGTTTCTTTAAAACATGGGGAAAGAAACCTCAGTTAAAGGGGACCTGAAATTATTTTGCCAGAGACTGCCTGCACTGCCTGGGCTCTCCTAGTGACAAGAGGACAGAAAACACACCACCATGGTCTGGTGGGAGCATTGCAGGTAAACTTGCAAAAACAGGAGCCACTGCAATGCCATAGGTACAGAACAACTCCAAACACCAGCCATCAAGTCCTTCAGATAAATCAACCACTACATACAGACACCGAGTCTCTGAGCAAGGTGCCAGGTTTACCAAGTAAACCCTTCTCTGCCTAGCCCTGTGTCATGCCCATCAAAGTTAGGTGCAAAAGTGACCAGGGATGTACCATCAGCTTTAAATAGCACAGCACTTCCAGACTTCCTCAATATATTGTATTTAAATAGAATGAGGACCCCAGAGGTGTTAAATTACTGAGATGTGAGGTCTGAGGTAAGAAGACCATAAACTCACAGCACCATCTGCAGCACCTCACTGGGGGACACACACGACTGGTCCAACCCAGCAAAATCCCAGTGCAGAATCTGCCTCCTTCCCTGTCCCAGCAGACTTACAGGTGAGAGTCAGTTTTGTTTTAACAAGTGCTTTTAAACATGCTGAACATCAGCAAGTAGGGAAAAAATCAGCAAAACTTGGGATCAGTTACAAAGATGTTAACTCAGGTCTGGCGGAGGACAAGTGAAGGTCAGATGTGGCAGCCCAGCCTGCAACACATCCCGACCTCCCGGGAAGTCCTGGGCCAGAGGACGTCCTGGTGTTTCATACGTGACCAGGTGGAAACACTGCACAAAGCAGGCATTCAAAGAACAAAGCGCTTTAATGTCTGGACTAATAATTTCAATTAGCGGTCTCTAACATTGAGGTGGGGGGATTTTTAACTTTTAACCTATAAAATCATATTCACTAGCATTCCGTGACAAAAGCTAACCACTTGCAGTCTTAATTACAATCTTTTTTTTTCCATGTCTCTGCTTAGTTTGAAAGTTCACCATTGTCTCTGGTAGGGTTTTGACAAATCCACCAGAGGGTATTTCCAAAACAGAAAGCTGTGTTTTTATCGGGATCACCCCACAAGAGACCCTGGGGCTTGCATTAAAGACTTGCTTGTTCTCTGTAATGTTATATTAGAAAGACTAGAAGTTTTTCTGTTAGTTCAAGAAATGCTTTAAAGCACTGGTACCAAAAGAACCTCAGACAGTGACCGCAGGTCTGTTTTTCATCCAAACACAGGAAAAGGAAAGAAAATAAAGATCATCCCTGAGACAGCTTTTTTGGAGCAGCCAGATACATACATGCCTGAATCCCACCAAGCGTGGATGGAGTTACCACCCTGTACTAGAATATTCTCCGACACGCAGGACGCCCTGGGTCTCTGTGGCTGCTGGAGCGACGGCCCCGCGTCAGGGCAAGTTTTGCTCTCTTCCCAGGCGCTGACCTCTCCGTTGAAATCGGCAGGACCCTTTGCACAAGGGAACACGATCCGCAGCGAGGGGCCGGCAGCACGCTGGCCGAGCTGGGGGAGCTCCCCAGCCCCACGCAGAAGGGGCCACCCTCCTCCTGGGCTGCAGGGAAGCAGCGAGCTGTAAATTCCGTTTGGGACTCTGGGCACTGCCCAGTGGAGACACTAACACAGCGTGTCTCCTGCTTTGTCCAGCGTGCGGCTTCCCAGCATTGTTCTGAATAGCTCCGGACCCCCACTGAAGCACAGCGATGGGTGGCTTACACTGAAATGTCCCCCATCCAGGCTGATTTACGGCTGCCAGGAGTCTCAAGGATGTCAGCCCTTCCTGATTAATTTTTTTATCCTTATTTTCCCTTGTTTTATATTTGAGTATCACTTATTGCAATATTCTTCAGAACTATTCTCTGGAAAGCCATGTTGGCTAATTTTTGGCTTGTAAATTGCTCATGAGCAGATTGTGGCTTGTGCTTTTAAAAAAAATCAAGCAACTCTGGCTCATTTTGGTTGAATAAAGAGATTTTGTGGCCTCCATCAATTCTAGTCCCTGACAGCAGTGTCAGAGCTCTTATTATCACAAACATACAGTTACAATTTTAAAATTTGCTTCCTTTGACTCTTTGTTAAAGTTTAATCAACAGTTTCTGCTTCCACAAACATTTCTGGCAGAAAGTTCACTTTATAGAATATTTACGGGCAACACGTAAGAAGAAAGGTAAAGCAAATTGAGTTTTTGATGTGAGCAACCCTTGCTAGTTGTCCAGCTACTCCACTGAATGATTTGGGGAAGAGCAGCAAAGGAAGGTGTGACGCAAATCATTTTCTAGGAGCTATTGCCGAATGCAAGCAACCAAAAACAATGGCCAGTGATGCAGCAGCGAAATGTGAGTGAAGAAAAGACAATAGGCAACATAGCGGTGCCTATTTTTCTAGCAGAAAGACTAATCTAATTTCAAAATGGGTAGAGGTTTACTGGACCTGCTTTACATCTAGTGGCAGATCACAAGGCGGGAATTTTGCGAAACTGTCCAACAGATCCTGCACAACACAAACAACTTAAGGTGAAAAACCAGAGTTCTGAACAAAAGATGGTTGTTGAGCAAAAAGCTATTAATAGTGCTGGGTTTTATCCCAGAAATGTTGCGTAAAGTGGGACAATTTCACATCCCTTCTCTGTGCTTCCATTTCCTCTCTCAAAGATCCCACTTAATACATTTGGGGCAGGGACTGTCTCTTGTTATGACTCTGCGCTGTGAATAGCGTAAGGGGAACAATGCTGCAGTCGGGACCTCTGGATGCCACCACAAATGCCAATTTTAAGCAGCAGTGACAACAAGCGGAAGGAGTTTGGGATCCAAGGAAGACCTGAAAAAAGACAGGGCACAATGTGGGATTCATCTTTTATTACAAGCATGGATGGGTCTCATCTCCATACAAGAGTGAGAGGGAAAAAGCAAGGAAGCAGTTGAACTAGACAAGAAAGAAGGCTCTCTGCCCAGACACTCCAGCTTAAGCAAAATTCCTCCAGACCTGCTTCTGCATTTCTGCACTCTCACTGCTCCTCCCTTTCACCCTCTCCCCAAGCCATCCTTGAATAGCTCCCTGCAGAGGAATGTAACCACCCAGAAACCCAAAAAAGGGATGTTCAGGGGTCTGAGACACAGTATGAAAAACCTGATGGAAAGAGTGGGGTCTCCTCCTCTGGGGAACATTTTTGTAGGAAACAGTCTAAATACCCTGTCCATGTCACGTTCTGATAAACACGTAGAAGGAGCAGGAGTGCTGAGGGAGCTGCCCTGGAAAGGCCAGGGGGACAACAAACTACAGGATTACAAGAACAAGCTTGGAAGAACCCTTCACAAGTTGAGCAGACCACATCCCTGCCCTGAGGTGGGATCAGCCCTGCAACATCCATCCAACTCACCAGGATCCAGACACACAACCAACCAGGTACTACACATCTACACTGCACCCCACAGAGTGCCCCAGGACCTGCCTGACTTCAAGGATATACCTGATCCCAACCTCACAGCCTCTCCAACAGGCAACACTAGATCCCCTCTGGGAAAAGGCCCAGGGTGCCCGCCAGAAAGGCTGTCCGTACCAAGGGCACACTAGTTAGCAGGTGATAGGGAGCCCAGCCACATTATCAGCTGTTGAGACCTGTGAGGCTCTTTTGGGCCCCAGGTGCAAAACAGATGTTCCACCTATTCCCAACCATGTAGTCCATCTCTCCTTTTGTCCTCCAGTCTCTTCTTTCTGTTTTGTTGACCTTGCCTATGCGAGCTCCCACCAATCACAAGTAACCAAAATCACTCATCTTTGTCCTTCCTGTCTCAATTGACCTTGGCTGTGAGATGCATGCTTTTTTCTTTCCTTTGCAAAATCAATGATCTTGAAAACCTTGAAAATCATTCTTAAGCCCCCACCTTGTACTCCTTTCATTTCTAGAGATGCTGACTACCTCCCGCATCTCACTGAAGAGCTCCGGGCAGCTTTGTCTTCATGAAATTGAGAGGGCCTGAATCATCCTCTCAGACAGGCACCTGAATATTGTTGCTGCTCTTCTGGTTTTCTGCCAGTTTGGTATGGTGCATTAGGAGCTCCACTATCACGCACAGCTCAGAAATACCTCGGTGCTGCTTTGAGGCTGTGTCACTCCATGGTCACACTCTCCCCCTGGCTGCCGGATATAGAAGCTGAGCTTCCACTTGTAATCACCGCATGAAAGGCGGCTGACTGCTCTTCACCCTCACACCCTGCCTGTCCCTGCAGTGGCAGCTCCTCTACATAATGGTCAAGCCTGAAACACCAGGAGAAGAAAGCCTTCCTGTTCACCTAGATGCTGCTGTTTGTAGTTACAGGACCCCTGCACACATACAGAGGTCAGATCCATCCCACATCTGCTTTATAATGGTGCTTCTGAGCAAGGACTCAGGCCAGTACTTACCTGGGTCTCACCCAAAGCCAGAGGATCACGAAGACTGAACATCACAGTCAAGCACAGTCTAACCTACTATGCTTTCCACCCCATTTTTCAACTCGCACCCCTCCTTTTGTAATTTGGTGGTAAATAAATGTCTGGTCTAAATATCAGATAATTAACTGGGAGTGTCTTTGTGAAGATGAACAAAAGCTAAACGGACACCTCAGTCAGGATCACACATCAGCCCTGCCATATGAAGGATATTCTGAAAAACCTTCCCAGGTAACTAAAGAGGAACAGGTCCAACTTCCCAAGTACATTCATAGACTCCCCTTAATTGCAGTAGGAGCCCCAAGGAAACGCAGCAGAGGTTAACTGGGCAGCTCACCATGAAGGGCAGCAACTGGCAAGACTTTAGCTCCCAACACTGCGCTCTCCTTCATTCCCCTGACAATTTGACACACTGCTGTTTATCCTAATCCATTGTTCATGGTCCTCCCCACCCAGTTTTCAGCCCATGTGATGCTCTCCTGTCCCTACCAACTGGAATTAATTTGGGGTGCTAGGGCTCTATCCTTGACAGACTACAATCTAAATGCTGGCAAATTATTACCTGCTCTCCTCCAGATATTTTGGTCTTTTATCAGACACCCAGATTAAACAACCAAATCATCACATTCTTCTGGGGCAGTTGGCTTATAATTCCTGGCTCCCTCACTGATCCTCTGAATAACCAGGTGACTTTGAGAAGGAGATCCTGGTCAGCAAGGACCCTTTAACAATATGCTAACCCTTATGCTAAAACATTTAGCTGAACTTAGGTCAAGAGAAGATGGCTTTTGAAAGACTTCCAATGGTTCATTTACAATAAATGTCTGAGGAATAAATCATTTCAGCCCTGATGAGTCCTCAAGCAGCCAACTCTGTTAGTAGGGCAACTCCAGCAGGGAAGAACAGGGGAAGGCTTTGGTGACGCACGGGGACTCGTGACAGGCACAGAAAGCAGCCAGAAAAGACCACCATGCTGCAGAGAGTCTGCCATGTTGGGTTAGACCATCCTCCTTGCTAGACAGGGACCTCCACTTCATGGCAACAAGTATCATTTACTCCTTTTGAATAACTTCCCAGTAGGGAAGTCTTCTGCGTTCTCTCAAGGACAGAGCTGGTTTTCTGTCCTGATGCCCAGAGGCTTAATAACTCCCTCATGCATTTTTACCCTAGTTAATCCAGCTGACAGCATGCCTATGCTTCATACAAATGTCTCTCCTTTTCTGCCAGTCCTGCTATGCTCTTGCATATGTGTGCCAGGAGCAGTTAGAGAAGTCTCGGCTTCCACCTGTGGCCTCAGCAGAGACATAAAGAAAGAGTGCTTTGTTTATGTGACTTTCTGTACTGACATGGTGTCCCTTCTCTTTTCAGAGACCTCAGGTTTCAAACCTGTGGGGTGAAAGTTGTTTCCAGGGTCCCTCCCCCCACTTCCAAATGCAAAAGTCCTTCCCTACCCACACACCATCCTTGCAAGAGCCACAGTAATGCTTCACATGGAAAGCACTACCAGCCTTGCACCAGTGCGACTGGGGGCATGGGACCTCTATTCACCACCGAGAGCTGGGCTGGGGACCACCACCACACCTCTGTCCCCCAGCACAGTCCACCCATGGACCGCAGTCAGCTCCTCACAGGACCTTTTCCCCAGCATCTCAGGTCTGGCATGGTGCGGCTGAGTCAGCTCTGGAGGGGTGGATTTGAGGAGAAGGCTTCAGAAAGGAAGCTTCAATCTCTGGCACATGAGGGCCACAGATGACAGGGTGGCCAGTCTGATAGCTCTTGGTGAGGATCATATTTGTGGTCTACAAAGCAAAATACCATACCTACATGCAACTCCCGTAGCATACCACCCCAGCAACTCAGCCAGCTCACGTGGACTGCGAGCACAGTGTGGAAGAGCTGCTGACTCGGGGTAATCCATCAAGTTGAGTCCCAGGCTGCTCTGACAGGTTTGGACTCGAGCGGCTAATCCAAGCCCAAACCTGAGGAAGGGGACTGTCAACTCGGGTTGGTCTGTGCAGCATCTCTGTTCAGTGTAGCTCTTCCAGAGGCTACTATGAACCCCTAAGGGGGTTCTGCTCTGAAGTGGTCCGCCTTTTCTCAGTGCACAGGGAGCCTGAGGGCACCAGCCTCCTCCCTGCCACCCCCTCGCCTCCTCTGCGGTGCTAACTGCAGCCAGCAGCAAGAACCCTAGGTCAGCTCAGAATGGAACTTGCCACAAGAGCCTTTGGCTGCTCAGGTCAAGTGCAGTTGTTCAACCAAGTCCAGCAGGCAGCACGGTAAAAATACCAGCCCTTTTTCTGCAGAATAAGAGGGTTTAAGGCAGGAATCTGGTGCGGAACAGTTCTTTCCCTTTAAATTCACACCCTAGGCCAAGCATGTTTTGCAAGAGCCTCCCTGTGCAGACAAGCCCTGAGGCTTCTATGCAGAAAAACGCCCCTGCTGGGGGAAGCACCCAAGACATTTCCAGGGCCCCATGAATTACAGTGAGGTGGCTGTAATCCTGCACGTGGCAGAAGAGATGGGGCAGGCTCAGAGATGTGTAGTTCTCCATTAGTGTCAGAAGACAGCAAAGATGTACAAGAGTCTCTTCTGACCTGCAAAAGGACCACAAAGAGAAGAAGGGGAAAGGAGGAGAAGACAGACCAATGCCATGCACTCAGCTCAGCTCACTTGGAAATCATGAATTGGGCCTTGTCTCCTTCTCAAAAATGGTTATATTGGATTAAATATAATGAGTTATCCATCTACAGATGTGTTTGTGGCTTGTTACTATCTTTGATATTGTGAACGTTTAGGCCACAGAAAGGACACGCTATCTGGCTTTGCCCTGCGATGACAAAGGTTAGGAGAAATTGGAGATTCCCAGAAAATAAAGCAAGTACAACACCTGGGGCTTTACGGGAAATACCAGATTATCACAGCTCTGGCAATAAAACCAAAACTGTTGGCAGTGCTTCAGATTACTACTGCTTCGTTTTTCCTTTCTGACCCCCCCAAAATGAACAAGACACCTACCTAACCCCATCAGAAAACCAGAGCTGTGACTCATGCCATTTTTCTCAAACACTGACTCAAAACATTACCAACACAAAATGTTACATCACATGAAATGAGCAATGGCCCTGCTAACATGAGGCTTGTTCTTAAAATTGCATGGCCTGCCCACATTTTCTAAATATAGGATAGGCAAGGAAACCTCTCCAGAAGTGCTAATAATTCAAACAACCTACCAAATACGTGCTATGTGGACAGAGATGGTTTGAAAGCTGTTATCAACATATTTCCATTGTACAACATTTCTTTGTCACTCCTGCTTTCCCCACCCTTTTCCCCAGCATGGCAGAATGGATACGCTCGACCACAGTAAGGAGCAATTCCCTGAAATGCAGCTTAGGGAAGTCCTAAGCAACAACAGCAGCATTGCAGCCGCTTGTCTGCAGATTCAGGAGGGCAGTCCTACACCCGGATGTTTGCCAACAGAAGACCTAGAAGTATTATTTGAGAAAAATTAAAGCTTGGGAGGTCTGTGGAAGCCAAGGTCACTTGCCCTGGGAAGGGTCTGCAGCACCTACACTGGCATCAGCAGGACAGATCAGCATCCACGAGCCTGCCTTGACAAATTAGCTGAGAGAGAGGAGCACTGAAGAGGCATAAGCATGCACTGTAACCAGTACGTATGGGCTACACAGCCCAAAATTGTAGCGTGCCTTTACTGCTGCTTTACCAATACTGGTATTCAAGCAAGCAACAGAAAAGCTTGCTCAGGACCTCTCCACGTAGCAATGTTCCATCTTGACTGCAGTGCAGACATCATGCTGGCTGGGTGAGGACCGTTTGCCCATGGCAACCTTTTTCACTTGACAGCTCTTCTTTGGTTATCAACAAATCTCTTCATCCTCATGCCTGAAAGTGCACAACTGTGAACCAGGAAAGCTGAGTCAGATCCTCAGCCTTGTTGTTACGGAATGGGCTGCGGCAGTGCAGCATGGTTGCCTACATGCACCACTGCAGCACAGGATGGGCACCGTCCATCATCTCCTGCCTCCCACAGGAAGCTCAGGTGTTCATTTAACCATCATCCACAACCATTTCTCCAGATTTTTTACCATTTTCTCTCCTAACTACCAGAATTATTTGCCAAGATGTCCCTCCTGAAATTCACCCACTGACATTTCTTCAGGGGGTGCCCCAAACCAAGATACCTAGGAGTTCACCAGGTCACTCCCTTGAACTCAGTGTGTCCACTTCAGACAGCAGAAAGGTGTCCTTGTTCCTAAATGGCCTCGCTAGCCCTGATGGACAGAAAGGGGATGTCCAGGGCTCATCAGGGTGGGTAGTGGGAAGGAAACCCAGAAACAGGTAATTCATGCTGCCTCCCATCTTCCTGAGGTGACTTTTTTGGGGGGAAAATGTTCAGATTCTGGACAAAGACTATTCATACCTGGAAGGACTGGGAGAGTTAACCCAGGACTAAGTGGGAAATGTTCTTACAAGTAGAGAAGAAACGTGGACATTATACACACGCTGCTTTTGGTACTGAGTCATCATTTCATGTAAGATCCAGAATAATTTCTGGTTTGGGCTAAATCCCTTTTTCATGATCATATAACTGGCATTTCTGCAATGTTAGGACCTCTTCTGTGATGCAAGTTTTAGCTGTGTATGTTACCCAACAGCCAGCCAGAGAGTTTATTTTAGCATTCATTAATCGTGCCTCTCACGCAGACTCTCAGCACAAATACAGAAATCTAATCTCATTTATTGACAAATGTGAAGCAAAATACACTTCCATGCCAAAGAGAAGTTCATCACATTCCTTGTCCTTGCCCTTCAGGCAAAAGCCTGAATGAGCAGATGAAACATGCATGATCTCTGGAAGGGAAACAAACTGCTTCTTGGGTAGCAGCAATCAGGCAGACTCCTGGCCTTTGAAAGACAGCCTGCACAGCTCCAGCACCTCGACCTATGGATCCAGGACCTGTTACCAAGACTTTCTGGATCTGAATCACTTCAACACTTCAGTCATTTTTGGGCAACCAATATTCATAGCACAAGATCTGCAATTTGGTCTGCTCATGGCAGAAGTCACACAGTCTAGCACTGGGCTACTGTGTGATGTAAACTGAGGCTGTTGTACAAGCTGCTGTGTCCATCAGTGATTGCATAGCATAGCTGCAAGCATAGCAGCAGTACAGGCTGGCTCTGAAAACCTGCTGGCTGAGAAAGCCTGGCCTTGCATTGCCAGCTGTCGGCCCAAAAGGGAGCAATGTGTCAGCAGCAGTAGCCACTAGATTGTCTCCCAAGCCTCCTCCCCCATCACTATTCCTCTTGCTTGCAAACCCTGCAATGGGGGTCAGGCAGGTGCTTTGTAGTACAGCTGAGGCTTCTCTCCTGCAGAGAGCAGCCAGTTAGGATGGGCACAGCTGAAGCTGGTTACCTTGCTGAGCAGAACAACTGTGCTAGCAGCTGAGAGATCCTCATTCTGCCTGGCCCAAACTCATCACTGCTCTCTGCCAGCCCTGCCCCACTCACCAGAGCTTGGAAACAGGCACATGAGACAGGCATCTGAGCACTCATGCAGTGCAGGGAAGGGGGACGTGGCCAGGTTCAAGGGAGCAGGCACTGCCTTTGCCTCAGCTCCCTGGCCAGTTTTCTCCCAAGAGGATCAATAGCCAGTTAGTTCTGTGCTGGGTCCTGAGCTCATTTGCTGATCTGACTTCTCACATTAGGAATGTGGGAGCGCTATCAATAATCTGGCCAACACCAGGTGCTCTGAGTAGATTCCACAAACCCACGCCTGTGCACGCACCGCTCCTGGAATAAGACTAGTTTTCCCCCAGAGCAAGGAGGCTTTCCTCTGGGAACACTTAGGTCAAGCTGAGAGGTGGGAAACAGCTTGAACACAAAGAGTTCTTTTGAACCAGAGACATAGCTGTTGAGCATGGGAGCTTCGTCAGTGGATTGACTGGAGGAAGAGACATACAAGAAGGACACAAGGAAGAACAGGATCAGTACAGGCTTTGCCAGAGGAGTGAGCTAGCCAAAATTGCATACCCACACCCCCCCAGAGGGCTGGAGTGCATCGGGAACCAGGGGACTCTTGCAAAGTGTCATGGACTTCAAAGGGGAATAAAAAATTCATGTGAACACAAACATATGTACACATGCGCACATACACAGTTTTGGAACTGGAATAAAGTCCCAGCCTTCAAATCAAAAAGCTGTTGAAAGTGAGAGGGTCGGATGCTCAGCTGGTAGGTATCACACACACCCCAACAAAACCAGAGGAGATAGGTCAGAGAAACATCTGTGGAGAACCTGGATGATGGATTTTAACCTGATTTTACCCTCAAATTAAGCAAATGTGCAAATTCTGACACCAAAACGAGGTTTCTCTGAAGGGCTTCCAAACATCAGTCAATGATGTAAGAAATCTGCTTTAAATTTTTGGGGCAGTTTTTTTATAACAAAACACTAAAGCACCTGACTTTAGTGTAGTCTTAAGGTAACTTGAAGTTTCACTGCTTCCCTAAAGAACACTTTTTCTGTTCATCTCACACATTTGTAGCTGTCTTTCTGAGCTGCTAGCCACCAAGTCTCAAATTTGGAGAGCAAATGCAGTTCCTTTCCGCTTCCCATCCTCACCGGGCATGAAACTTCAGCAAGAAAAACAGGGCTTTGGCTTTCATGTGCAGTCAAAAATGTAAGGAGATAGTAAGGATGATACAAGCTGTAGAAGAGCTCCAGGACCATCAGACTCCTCAGAAATATGATCATCACCAGTACTGCATGGAAACAGCCTTGCATGGCTTATTGCTCTTCTCTGCAAAGCAGCTCTCCCTCATACTGAGGAGCTCTTACCTTCCAGACATGCCTGAAGTGAAGTCCTTTATAAGGGCTGATGACTGAGTCTGCCAAGCCTAATTACCAGAGTTATTAATTACCTAAATGTTTAATTGTTACTTGTATTTGTTGTTACAATTTGGAACATCTTGAAAATGCAGCAACATAACACTGCTCTTGTCAAAGGGGCGACAGTCCCAGGTCACGTCAGTTCAAAGCACAGCTTTCTGTCTGGACGCAGCGCAGGAGCCAGGACCACGTCCTGGCCAGGAGGCCACGCACATCTCGCACTGCTCTGGATGCTCTCACGGGATGTTGAGGGAACCTGCATGCTCTGGTCAGGCCCTTGTGAGTCCGGTGAGAGCTTCCCCCTTAGGCAGAGCCACATGTCCCAGCCCTGTGAGCTCTGTTATCCTGCCCCAGACAGCAGGTCAGTGCAACAGGTGATGTATGTCCGAGCTCCAGCCCGGCTGGACAGGCCTTCACCCTCCCAAACCACCTCTGCTGCCAGCATGTCCCTCCACCTCACTGGTGCTAGCAGATCACTGGAGGGTGACCAGCCACCAGGACAGCATGTGCTGACAGAAACCAAGGTGAGGACTTTGACACAGCACCGAGCAAATTCTGCGTGAACCAGAGGAGTGGTGGGTGGCTCCCCTCCAGCGTCATCCTCAATGACACGAGATGCAGCTTTCCCAGAGGAAAGATCCAGGCTATCTCACTGCTTGAGATCCTCCGCTCTGAACACGGTCTCCAGCACAGAGTGGATGGCGGAGCCTTTGCTGGGAGTTCACAGTCCTGCCACTCCTCAGCCAAAGGAAATGGCCCAGATTTACGATCCTAGTTGTGAGCTGCAAACTTAGCTGCTCTTGGACTTACATTCTTCAAGTTCTCTTCAAGCAACACTTTGGGTTTTATGGAGCTTTGCTCCTAGAAGAACACAAGCAAGAGCCATGTGTGATCCACAGCCACACTCATTGCTTACTACAAGAGCATAGCCCCACTACAACAAAGCTCCCAGTCACTTCAAAAGGCACACGGTCACACAACCCCCATGCTAAACTCCCCTTATGCACATGAAAGTGTACATTGGAGTCCAAGGGAAAACGAGGGGGGGGTCAGAGGAACAAGAGGTTCGTCTCCCCTCCTCTCACTGCCTCGGGAGTCATGCAACAGAAGAAGTGGAATGTAGGTCCACACACTCATCCTGCTCTAGTCTAATCCCATCTTCCCCAGTCAGCTTTGAGTTCAAACACATGCTGCATTAGAGCTCAGTGCTGAGGCAAGACTGGATATCAGGGTAGCACTGAGAGCAGGAGGCCAGCAGTGCAGATGCAGGAAGAAGGATGACAGAGCCATGCTGTTCATGGCAACACAGCTTTCCTTTAGCCACTTTGCAGCTGGAGCCCGTCACATTAACAAAGGCAGGAGAATGAGGCGAGGGCATGACCTCAAAGGTCAGCAACTAGGCTGTGCTCAGCCCCTCTCCAGATGTTCCTCCTCTCACCAGAGACTGCTTTTCCCAGATTACTTACATCCACATCCATAAAGGGATTGAAAGTGGGATGCCCAGGGCTCTGACTCACCACCTTCTGGATTCATACCGGGATTACTTACTAATGTACCATCCTGCTCCATCCTGCCGCTCTGCCAGGAGTTCCTAGCCCCCTAATTTGCCTGAATGGAGAGGCGGGTTATTCCTCAACCCTGCTGGGTCTCTCTGCCAGAACCCTTCTGTTTGTATTAACACCTGAGACCATGAGCCAGGGGGCAGTGGAGGAACAGAGCCACATGCTCATTTATCAATCCCTCCTTCTGTAAAGCTAGCAAGCTTCAGCAAAAAGACCAGAAAGCAGCTGGGACATATAACCTTTTCCTTTACCCCAGCGTGAATCACTGGAGCTTGTGAGTCAGACCCCCTCCGTTCCCAAAACTGAGCAAGTTACTGCACATTCGCTGATCCATGGTAACTGGCCACATGCGTGCTCTCAGCCACATGGCAATGGCAACGGCAGTCCATTAGTTTAGCCAGTGGAAGTGCTCTAGTGAAAACATGCATGTGGACAGATCCTGGAGCACAGCTGACATCTGGTACCTTGTGTGTCTGGGTGTTTATAGAAAACAAAACTGCTACTGTAGGATATCCGCTGTGGGTTATCCTTCTTGTAAACAAACCTTTTGGCTAATGTTTCTATGAGCTCCTTAGAACTGAAGTCTTTCCTACAAACAGAAGACTAAGAACAAATCAAGCATAAGTCAAGAACATGTTCACCCTGCAACGTGGACAGAGCTCACACAGAGGTAGCTTAGCCAGCAGTGAAGTAGCTATTTTGGTTGTTAAGACCACTGGAGTTTCAATTGCAATGCCCTTCTGCACAACCTTTCTACCAAATCCTGACTCATCTGGAAACTGAGGTCAAGCTGGTTCCTAGAGAAACATGAGACACTCTCTGCAAAGACTCTTTACCTCTCTGAGTAGTTTTCCAGCATTAGTATTTGCCATGGGCAGTTCAACAGAAAGGCACAATTCCTGTGCTGCCTGCCTTATTAGCACTGACAAACAACAAAAACCTTAAGCACATGCAATGTTTTCCTCAGCACCAAGTAAAAATAAGAGAGAATGCCTGGAATTGCTGGGGAATTGAACCAATGAAATGCTTTACATTTCTCTGGTCTTTTCTCCCCAAGCGACCTTACAGAAGTACAGATGAAACACAGACTGTTTCCAGTCTCATAGACTTTCCCTTTCCACTTTGCTTGTTACCTACCCCACTATCCTACCCCACTTCCTCCAGCCCTTTTGCTTCTTCTCCTGCCTGTCTCCCCATGAGGCTGGTGCACTGGCCTCCTAATCTGCTGCCACAGCTCTGGCATTTGCCCTCCCATTCTGCTCTAAACTTTTGCATTGGCACCAGTGCATTTGTCCCACTTATCCAAATCTTTCAGAGTGTGAGAGGGCAGCTTCTTTTACACCCAGAGTCTTCCCTCACTGTCAAGTCTTTGATTGTCCCAAGCCATCCAGTATCTGATAAAGTACCATCTTCTCTTGCAGTGAGGAAGTTTTCTTCCAGACCTGAACTTTGCCAGCATTTGCTGGTCTATTGCTACATTCGGCAGCTCACGTAGTCCCTACTGGGTGTGACTTCCACGTGTGTTGGGTGAGACATAGTTTGTCTTTCACTGCATGTTACAAACAGCTAAAAGAGGGATCTTGATGGTGCTTCTTCATAGGTGGACACCATCTCCCTCTGGAGGCCTTCACAGGCTGTTCCACGGGCTAGATCTGCAGCTGAGGCACTTGCTTTAAGAGTGCATCAGTAGAGGCACAAAAATGTGAGTTTAGGTTAAAGACAGCCCTTGTCCTCAGAACAAAGCTAACACTGCACATGAGATCAGCAATCCTCTTACAGATTCACAGAAGACAAAAAATAAAATAAAATAAAATAAAAAATTGTTAAAAGCCACAGTGGAAGAATCTTCTCCTCCCCTGAGTTTGAGAGACCTCAGGTGAAATCTAGTACCACTCATGGCACATTGATGCTCTTTCCTGAAACTATTGTTTCAGCTCTGTGTTCCTCTAAGAGGTTTTTCTGCTGCTCTGATTGACTGGCAGCAAACAGCTCTGGTACACAAGGCAAATTCTCCAGACCAGCTGGCAGGGCGGGGGAGATGCCCTCTGGAAGTTGGGGTGCTATTCTGTGCCGGAGCTGTCCTGTGGCTCTCTGCAGAGCACACCATGGAGGGGTGTTAGGGGTAATTTCCCATGTAGACTGCTGTGAGCACAAGGGTAGAGTAAGCCTTTCAGTGTACCACAGGAAGCAAAGTTTGGCCTTCAGCAGGCAGAGACTGGTCAGGGATGCAGTGTGAAGAAGGAAGGCTTGCCGCCCCATTATCATCCTCTGAGTCTCCCCTACACTCACCATCTAAAACAAATGTTCCTGTCTGGGTCAGCTGAGAGTCTGTTTAAGATTTTTGTAGGTTTCTCTTCTGCCTCCTGGTTTCAGAAGGGTCAGAACACGCCATTTACATGGAAATACTACAACCCAGGGAAAAACAGGAACACAAATTGCCCTTGCAGTGCACTGCCAGTTGTGCCAGGGCTGGGTTTTTGCATCAGCCCAAGCATGCTGAGAGGCAGTCTGAGGTCCTGCCACAAGCTGAAGAAATAGGGTACACAGGATGTTCAGCTGCCTAGAGGGTCTATGTACCAGGACGGGGGCATCTGCTCAGAAGTGATTGGGGGAGGAACTCTTCTGAAAGTCCTTTTGGGGAAGCATTGCTGTGGTGTCCCTTAGACCACGTGGCAAAGACGACCCATGATGGGAAAAGGTGTTCGCATGTTCCACCAATCCCAACCAACCCAACCCAAAGTGGGATTTGGTTCAGAGACACCACAAATGACCAAGTGTCTTCCTCTGATGGACCCATGGAGCAAACAATGGGCAACTTCTGCAGCAATACAAGGCAAAGGAGTGACCTGCATCTAAGTAATCTCATGAGTAATGAATGCAATAGAAGGACTGTTCATGCTGTGCAAGCGAAACCCAGAACCTTTCTTTTCTTTGGTTGAGATACAGAGAGGATCAATGCAATCATCCCCAAATTTTGCTCTGGATCCATTAGTAGAGAGAAAGGGGTTTTGCAGTCTGGCCATAGTGTCCAGTTGTGGGATTTATATGTGATAAAACACCCCTACACTGCATCTCAGCAGAGGACTAGGTTGTCAGCATGAGTAACTACAGGTAAAGGGTCTTTACATGTTCCCCTTAGCGAGTGGGCTGCTGCAGAGCTTTGATGTGGCTCTAGAAAACAGAGTGTGGTCTGACCCCTCAGCTCACACTTGGTCCCTTCCCCACATGCACTCCCCATGGCTCTGCCATGCCCCAGGTGGCTCAAGGCAGGCGGCTGCTCCCTTGGCAGCCCCAGTGTGCCTCATTTCCCCGCTGTGCCCAAGCCAGTGCCTCTCAGTCCCACTAAACCCTCCATCCTGCTCCCAGTAGACAAGATGCCCACGATGTCAGCGCTGCCCTGTCCTGTCTGTGCACTTAGGAGGCAGGGTCGTCCTGCCGATGGCTGCGAGACAGCCTCCAGTCCCTGCACACTCTGGAGCCCCTCCGCAGTCCATCTTCAAGCAACTGCTGCCTCTGCTTGGTGGTCTCAAGCTCCCTGTCCTGAAGCTATCCCAAAAGTTTCCTCCCAGGTCCCACAGCAACAGCTATTTTCTGATGTCATAATTAGGAAACCATGTGTGAGGTCAGCCTGACATGGCATCAGCACTTGCTGCCACCCCAGCAGCGCTGGGGCAGAGCTGGTGGAGGAATCCATGCCCTGGACACAGCAGGGTGGTGAACAGAGCTGGGTCTCTGTGCTCGGAGTAAGGGATGAAAAAAGGTAGGGGCAAATCCTGCCAGTGGGAAACAAAACAAATCTGTTCAGGTCAAGAGCACTCACTAGCATCATAGTAGCAGGACCAAGAGCAGAATTGCATCCAGGCAAGTGAAGAGCTAAACTGTCTGACAGACTCCTCCAGGACCCAGTCCAGCTTGTAGCCTCTCTTAATGCTGATAAAAGACAAAGTCTGACAGAGTTGCCGCTCTGTCCAAATGCATTGCCAGATAAACTACAGATAAGAAACAGCCAGGGATAATCCCTCCCTGATACCATGAGAGAGAAAGAAATACCACTGTGCTGCATTACCACCAAACCTTCTGTATGTCTCCAAGACAGTTCTCACTGGCTCATACTCCCCATTTACTTGGGAATCAAACTTTATCAGTTAAAGGCAATCTAAACATTTTATCCTGGCAACATCTTAAGTATGTCCTTGCTCATTCAGCAAGAAACAGTCAGATCTCCTCAGGAAGAACCCAATTTCGCTAATAAGCGTTATCAGCAAAGAGTGAAAGTTTACAGTCCATGTGTCTAACTACAACTCAATGCAGTTACCGCAAAAAGAGAGACTATAACTTAAATCTGATCTCTGAGAGTTGGTCTGTCCCAAGGAACAGTCCCTGCAAACCTCCAAAATAGTGGCTTTTGATATTTACCTCAGGAAGAAGCAAGAAAACAACCAAACAGCAAAACTTGACACACCAGAACCCACAGACAATTAGCACAAACCCCCTCAATTACCATAACATCGTAACAGGAACCGAGTGCTGCTGTTTTTTGAAGGAGTACGTTGCCTGAATTCTTGGGGCTTTGGATATTTAAAAAAAAAAAAAAAGGAAAAAAAGAAAGAAAAAAGAAAAAAAATATCAAGAAGAAAGCAGACCTATAACAGCATGAAATATGAATGAGATGCAGAGATTTGCACACTTGCCTGGCAAATGCTCCCTATCATTTGCACCCTCATGCAACCCATAAGTACGTTCCTGCTGGCTTTCTGCTTCTCTCTTCTTCCTATAAGTAAAATTTGTTAAAAATGGGAAGTACCTTTTCCTGGGTCAGGTTCTCTTTCCCCTTTTTTCCCTTCTTTGTTCTTTTTGCTCTTTCCTTTCCCTTTTTTCTTGTTCTCGGACATTCTGCACAAGTGTTTACAGTCTCAGGAAAAGACAGTCCACACCAGATCTATATGCCCCACGACTGCTACTCCAAATGTTACTTGCCAGCTGCAACTTCCGACTGTTCTTATATTGTTTCTGACACAGACAACACCCACCACTGGGTGGAGAAGCAAAACTTTAACCATTTGCTCACTGCTCCCAGTTGTCTGAAAAGATGCACTGGGTTGCCGTGGGAGGGCAAGGGGAGCAGTGCTACAGGATGGGAGTAGCTTTCCCGAGAGTGTCTTGGACACGTGAAGTCTAGAGGTGGTTTTCCACTTGCTGATTTTGTCTCTGGCTGCAACTAAGTTCTGAATAGCTTCTGGAGCATCATAGAAGTAAGTGGTTTTGGGTTCAGACCTCAGTGATACCTTAGAAGCAGTCTAAAGAAAAGGGTAGAGGCTTGCAACCCATTCTTGTTCTGCTTTGACCTTGCAGAGGAATTAAGTTGGCCTCTCTCCTTGTATTGTTGTACCCACCATAAATCAGAATGACTTCACCTTCCCTTTCACCCAGCTCTTTGCTGTCCCAGGAAGTCTTTCCAAAAGCTACGAATAGTGGAGAGCCCTTACCTCCAATTCTCGTATCTGTCCTCCATCACTGGGAGCTCTAGGTGGTTGATTAAGCCCATGTCTCATTTGCTTTGGGGTTAACAAGGCCCTTTTCCACAGGTTCAAAATGTGATGGGTGACTCAGCCCAATCCCCTTCTGTAGGGCAGGCCAAACTGACATCCCCTCAAAAGTCCATCACGATCCCCAGCTGGAAAGCCCCACAAGACTGCCAGATCATTCCCATGTGCAGGTAAGGGCTTCAAAGGCCCAAAAGGGCCATAAGCCATAAGGTACTGGGTAGCACATTCGATCCAGTTATCCATTAATTAAATCCCATTCCACGGCCATGAGTAAAGCATGTCCTCCAGAGAAGCACTCCCGCCTGGTGTACGGACATCAAGAAATGAACAAGCTATCCCCCTTGGGATCCTCTCCCAACGGTTAATCACCCTCATTGTTAATAATGTCTGCCTGCTCTAAAGTGGAATATCTGGCTTTGCTGTCCAGCCATTGTTTCTTACTCTTGTTTTCTCCTCTAGATTAAAAAGCCCTTCAGCAACTGGTATTTTCTCCCATGGTAAAGTACTTACACAGTGTAATCAAGTTATCCCTCAATCTTCTTTTTGATAAGCTAAACAGATCAAGCTTTTTTCCACTGCTTGCTGTATGGTATTTTCTCCAGCTCAGGGATCATATCTGTGGCTATCCCATTTTGCAATATCCTACTTAAGCTAAGAACACAAAACCCAGGCGCTATTCCATTGTCTCTTGCGTACAGAGGGAAATACAGAGGCAAAATCCCTACTGCCATCCCTTCGAGCCACTTTAACCCCCAAGAGTCACATTCGGGCACAGGGCTTCACAAGGAAAATCTGTTCTGTTGTGTTTCTGCTGCAGCTCCTACTAAGTCCCTGCTCCGCCAGTCCCCTGCTCTCTAACTAGGAGGAATTTCTTGCTCCTTCATAACACCACTCACTGTGGTGAAGCTTCATTTTGTTTTAAAAGAGACAGTGTGCCAAGCTACTCAGCTTATCCTCTCTAGCATCTTTTTTCCCATTGATGCTTGAAAGTCCATCAGTCTCTGTGTCATCTTGCCAATTTTACGAGCATGTTCACCTCCAGGATGCTGGTGACAACAATCTCACTAGAAACACTTCACAGAGCAGTGACTGCCTGCCAGAAATGACTTTTTGGTACGTGCTGGTTGATCGCTTCTTCGCCTGTATATGAGGTACATTAGAGAACTTATAATGCTTATTTTCCAGTTTGAGCAGAGGACATCACCACACTGAATACAGCCTTATGAAAAGCTGAGAGGTATATGCTGGAGAGCACCTAAGCAAACTTGCTTTGAACTATTAGATAAAAGCTCCCAAGCCTGCTGATTTGGCGTTTGAGCCTAATATATATTGTTTTAACATCCTCTGTGGTTTCTTGGTCACAGGACAGTGGTAGCCCATCATAGCTTCTTTTCCAAATGCAGGATAATAGTGGTTACTGACCAGTGTCTTCTAAGTCATTATGAATGATGAATTCCATGGTCACTGTTTGGCTCATAACCATATTCCTCTTTGCTAATGTGTTTTTAGAGACCCTTGATTCTGTAGCTGTACTCAACAGGCAATTTCCCTCCAGATATCTTTATCCTGTTGTCTACACACCATAACTCCAGATGCACATGGATTGTTACACATTTTTTGCTTTTCTAAATTTGTTAAATTTATTATTGCTTCCAGTTACTGCTTTCATTGCTATCAAGCTAGGACAGCTATTAGCTAAACCTCATCCTCTTTCTTGACTCTGAAATCTCGACTTTCTTGGCCTCTGCTCAAAGAGCTCCTGGTTCTTACTTACATTTTCCAGTGAATGCTTTAACACCCAATCAACTTCACTTGGTTTTTCTCAGCCTTGGGAAATCAGTTCCTTTGAATCCTCAGGAGCCTCTTATATATATCTATTTATGATTATGACTCTCATCTGCCAGTCCATATGAATGAAAACCCATCATGGTCACTGGCTCCATGTCAACCACCAGTGATTAATTCAGCCATCAAAATCAATAATCGAGCACTTACCGGACATAATGAGGTCCAAACAGAGTTCCCTTGCTTTAGTGTGATAACTTAGTGTTAGACCTACAGAGTTTTGAAAGACTTTGATGTTTTACTGCTAGCTATAGCTCCCTTGCCAGCACACGTCTCCTGAATGGATGTATCTCATAAAAAACACATTCCCCTCCCTCCTTTTTTTCTTCTGCAATTTTATTTTCATCCTGAATTATCTTTTACAATGGGTTCCTTTACATGAAGGCTGTGGATTTTCGCTCCGTGCAGTCATTTCTGAAGATAAACTACAGTTCTTCCTCCACTCCAGCAGAGGAGTTAAAGACACAAAGTCTGTGTTTTCTTGGGATCACCTTTCCGAAGTGTTTGTGTTTAGCAGAGTTTTGTTAAAGTTAACAAGTGCAGCTAAGATGCTGCTCTACCTTTTTCCCTCCTTTTTTCAAAGTAATGAATAATCAAAGATTCCCTACTGCTGAACAGTGTGCAGAGGGTGAAGCTGTGCTCAACAATGCACAGCTCAGCTTCAGCATCAGAAAATGAAAATTGCAAAGTCTAAGAAGCAAAAGTGGCAGTGGCTGGCTTGGCCCCGCTGTCCTAAACAGCATGGGACATGTGATGGGAAGAAACAGCACCTGCAACACCCGATATGGGTATTTTTGTACCTCGGCAGCAATCACAGTCTCACCTGTGACAGACAAGGTATAATATATGCAGATTAATTTTTGCCTTGGCAGGTGTACATCTTGTACATCTTGTTATCTTATCCAGCTGGCTGGCACCTGTCCCAGGGCAGGGATCTGCCCCTCTAGATCCAGCTTTAGCATCACAGACATATGGAAAACATGCTCTCCTGAACAATCCTGATGTGCAAACACAGGAGCTAAATCCAGCAAGCAACTTCAGTCCTCACATGGCTACACTGACACGGTAAAACCTGCCAATGGGAAGGGTATTCCAGTTTGGTGTCCCAGGTGCCTCATCTGGTGGTCAGCATGTATTTTAATGGCTGTGCTCGCACAAGTCACTTAATACGTCATTCTAAAATAGCATTTAATACTTATTGCTTTAAACAGTCTCACGGAGAGTTATAACCTAAAACACTATCAACCTGTGTTTTTTGTAGTCTTTACAATTGCTGCATGGCTTTAAGCTTGACAGACAGGAAGCCTGTAATTATATGAGAAACTGAGCCATACGTTAAGCGCAGCTAATTCTTGCATGAAATGCAGCATACTGATTTTACAACACAGTGCCACACTGCGAGCAGCAGGTTGAGTTAACCAGGCAGTGTCCTTATCCTCGTTAGAATTTGCCTATATGCCAACCTAACAAGTTGGGCTCCTTATTAATCCCCAGGAGGTCAGAACCAAGATCAGGTGAAAGAGAACCTCCCTACCTCTTCCCTCACAGAGTATCCATTGCAGTCAGCGGCTGTAAAATACTTCTTTAAACAAAAATCCCAGATCAGCTCGGTGGAGAACGGAGTCCGCAGCTAAAAGAGTCACGCTGCTGCATTGCATTCTAGCTTCTTTTCTGGGAAGATATAAGGCACCACTCCCATGCAGAACAGCAGCGTGCTCTCCAGGGGAAAACTGTGTAGCTTGCAACAGCAAGGTCTGCATCTGGGAAAAAAGTTACTTATATAACACCCCCCCAGCCTGATGGAGATTGAAGAAAAAAAAGAGTGCTGACCCATCAGTGCTACCTGATATTTGCTGAAACCCAGACGGTAAACCCACTCCAGCTCCTCCAGTCTCTAAATTTCAGAAGCAAAGGCAGGCACGCATGCTCCACAAACTTCTGAGGCTGTATTTATGGCAGCAATTTTGGGAGCACAATGACCCATTTTAAATCATGGCATTTTCAAAAGCTCTCGATATTGGCTTAACTCTGCTCTCACTGGCATCACCAGGAGGTGGCCATCAACTTCTGGGGAACCTCTGTGTCACATTACATGGTCCATCCTAGAACTGTCAGCTCCTGTTTAACAGTGGAGTCGACCCAAAATTGGTGGTAGCCAGACATACTTACATGTTATTTCTAGATAAACAGAATAAAAGAAGACACAGTAGGACTGTACCTATCAGCATCCCTTTGGCTTACCAAAGCAGTCCACTGGACAGCATTTCTCCATGACTCTGTTCCTACAAAATTCTGCAGACTTGACAGAAAGACTACAACACCATGAAAACAGGAAAGCTCAGGCTCTTGACCCACCTTGAGCTGGAGATATGCAGAATCCTACCAGCAGGTTCTCTGAAGCAAAACTACTGAAAAACAGTACAGCCTTCCTGTCATGGCTCTTCAGAGAGCACCTCCAGGACCAGAGTAAAAAACAAATCCTGGGGGATGTTGGCACTTGCTGGATCATCAGCTCAGCAAAAGCTGTGCTATAGGTTTATCTGTTGGATCCGAAAAGCTGGGAAAGCTATTTTTAAACTGAAAATACCATCCTTCTTTTTGCACGTCTTGCTGCCACATCTTTTGTTGCCATGCAGGAAAAAAACAAAACAAAACAAAAAAAACCCCACGCAACAAATACAGCTATTTATTTGTCCAATAAGGGCCCAGACAGGTTCCGTCTGACCATCTCCTGATGTCCCTCTGTTGCACAAATGGCATTTTGCCATGCTCGTGTTTCATATCTGCACACTCCCAAGTCCAGCCTAACCCCCCACTGCACATTCAAATGCAGCTCCGAACAGCACAGCTCTTCTGCATGATTGATTAGAGACCTGACCCAGCCAGCCCGAGTGGGGCATTTCACGTTGCATCTTTTCCTTTTCATCGTTATGGAATGAAATCCTCACCTTGACATGATTTATGACGTAGCAGTTATCTTATAACCATACACATTTTTGCTCACAGAAGTGAGCTTACGTTATCAACTCGTATTGAAACCCAGCTAAATTTGCTCCTGAGAGCAGGCAGGAAGACGAGGCAGCCAGTGCTGAGTGACCTCCTGAAGATGGCCTCTCCCCACTCCTGACACATTCAGCAAGCCCACCTCTTGGACGCGGGGTCACTGCCAGCTTAGATAAACCCCAGCCCTTGTTTGCAGCTGCTCCATGTGGGTCCAAAGCAGGGCTAGAAAATGCTCCACTGCTGGAGAAGATGGGTGCCTCTGTGGGGCATCTCACACAGGAGCCCTTTGACGTTTGGATGCCCTCACACGGCAGCAGGCAGGACAGTCGTGTGGACACTCCTCGTGACTGTGGGTGCTCCTGGCCCACCACAGCCATGACAGACAAGTCATGGAGTCTGGACACAGGCTTCATCCTTGCTTTGAAAGCGGCAGCACCGAGGGCTTGTTTATGACCATGCCTCAGCTGATGGGCTTTAAATCACAGACTTACCCTTTCCTTCCTGCAAATTGAGGCTCCGAGGCTGCTCAGAACAACCCAAACTCACTAACTGGCCTGGGACAGCTCAAGTTACTGTGTCCGTGCCCACGAGTCAGCCCTGACACCTTAAAAGCAGAAGTCAGCTCCTTGCTGAGCCAGCTGCCCCAGCCCTCAGAGTCTCCAAAATCCTCCTGGACACTTCTCATCCCATCTGCCATTTCCTTGAAAGATTCCTCTTTATTTCCATTTCGTCCTCCTGCCCCTGCAATGAACAGCAATCTCCACATGAAACCAATGAACAGAGTGTTCTTCATTCATGCCTCAATCCTAAGCCTTTCAAGTACATCTGGCCAGAAAAGGCCAGGAAGTTTTTGGGGAAAATGCCATGAATTCTTACAGTCTCTTTTTCTAAATGCAACTCTGCTGAAGTGCTGAAGGCCCCAGCAGGTTATAGCCTCCTACAAAGAAATCAGAAAGTTGCCTTTAGGAGTGTTTATATTTAAGTGATAGCATGAAGCCTCTCCCCCTCGGCCCTTCGCCTGCTCGCAGGGTCAGTCTGGTGCTGGAGGAGTGGAAGCAGAGGCAGAGCCCGTGTGTGTGCAGGAGCTGTAACGAGAGGCATTCTAACACCTCGGTTGCTTATCTGAGTGGATCCAAGAGTGATCCTCTGCTGAGCACTGTGCCAGGCCCATGCACAACCTAGAGGAGCCTATAGGACGTACCGCTTACAGACCGTCACTCTTAACTTGTGCATTCCCTGATCCGGCATTACCCCTCCCTGTCGCAACACCCATATATCCATTAGTTCTTCAGACCTACAGCCTAAAGGCTGCTGCCCAGATCCAGAGGATGTTCTGCAAAGATAAAATGGATCCAAAGCCACGGTCACTTCCCCAAGGACAGAAAAGGCACATTGTAAGTTCCCCCAATCAAAAGAGAACTCGAATAGAAGAAAGACTGGACAGGAGACACTGCGGCCACTTGGAGCAAGAATAATCAAAAGCTGCTCTTGTAGTTTCTGGAGACCTGATCTTGGGCAAGAGGCTGCAGGTAGGACATCTCAGACGTGTAAGAGCTCACAAGGCTCCATGAAGCAAGAGGATTCCCAGGCTCATCTCACCATATGTCCAGCTTACCTCTGGTTCTGTGCGAGCACCAGAGAGTGCTGGTGCAAGGTCCTACCAGTGACATATCCACCAGATCTCACTACTCGGAAAGGCTGAAAACACCCGAACTCTATTTTACAGAACTGTTTAAAAAAACAATTAGGGATTACACCTCTACCTAAAAGAAAGGGGTCTTCCTCATAAACCTCTTCTGGAACCTTAAAAGACCAAGAAAAGCACATACAGCATCACTGACTGCAATGCTGTGGGTGGAGAGTATGATGGATGAGTACATTACGAAGGGCAGGTGCTGTTCTGTGTTGTATTTGCCTGGTTAAAATGTGCCTGAAGCAACAGAGTAATTGGATCTGCTGCATTTGATTCAATGGAGGAGATGCTGTGGGTTAACCCCGGCAGGCAACTAAACACTACACAGCCGCTCGCTCACTCACTCCCACCCCCCGTGGGATGGGGGGAAGAGGAAAGGAAGAGTAGAAGCAAGAAAACTTGAGAGTCAAGATAAAAATAAAATAATAATAATTGTTTTATAAGTGAAGGATAAATAGAAGAGGGAAGAAAACAAAACAGTGATGCAAAGGCAATCACTCACCACCTCCCATGGGTAGACCAATGCCCAGCCAGTTCCCAAGCAAAAGGTGGCTAACCCTTTTATTGCTGAGCATGACATTATATGGCATGGAATATCTCTTTGTTAGGTCATCTGCCCAGTTGTGCCCCTCACAACCTATTGCACACACCCCCAATCTATTCACTGGAGAGGAAGAGTGAGAAACAGGGGCAGCTTTGATGTTATGCAAACACTGTTTAGCAAAAGTTACAACATTAGTGTGTTATCAACATTATTTTGCTCAAAAAGCTAAAACACAGCACTGTATGAACTGCAATGAAGAAAATCAACTCTATCTTTGCCAGGCCCAGTACAGGATAGCATCACAGAGCCGTTCAGGGAGGGCACTGATGTTCACATCACCTTCCCATGCCGGTGCTACACTAGGGAACACGCTCCCCTGGGCAGGGTCTGCTGGCACTGACACCATGGCTATCTGTGCCATTACATGCTTCGGGTGGCCAGGGGACAGCCACGGAGCTGGGCCACAGCTGCCAGCTCTGCTCCTCCTGCTCCAGGGAGAGAGACGGGCAGTTGAAGCATCTGCTGTTGTCTCCGCCCATGGGAGAAAAAAGGGAGGGAGCTCAGGCAGCCTTGAGAACAGTTACATACTCTCCCTGGATGGGGACCAGAGAAGCCAGGTGATGCTCAGCACGGAAAGCAGGCTGCAGAGGGGATTCTTCCAGGATGTGTGGGGAAGAAGGTGGAGTGGGAGGTCCTTGGTGATTTCCAGAAATAACTCAGCATGAAAAGGCCTGAATTAACAGCACCGGCTACTCAGCCAGGTAAGATCAGCCTGCAGGGATTCTAGGCAGCCCTCTGTCCCACAGGGACACGAGGCAGCTAATCTGCGCCTTCTTCTAGGTTGCTTTAGGATTAGGGCTCTGCAGAGAGCATTTTCTTTGCTTCTCTAATCCAGAGACAGAAGACCCTGGGGAATGGCTTGTGATGTCACAGCAGGGAAGAAGCAGCAGCAGATCCACATTACTACTTTTGTCCTTCCCAACACGCTGCCTGTTGTCCAGGTGTGAGAGCACAAAACACAAGAGGAGCCATCTCCAGACTTTGATTCACTCCCTCTTGTCACAGCCACTCCATATATTTGGCTCCTCCAGGCCGAAGGAAGGCCTCCTGCCCTTCACCAGCCAGACCCTCCTCATTTTGGGTCATTTCCAGTTCTCCTCTGTCTTGTTCTCTAATGCACAGTTGAGACCAGAGTGGCCCAAGGAGACACCACCTACTGCTGCCTCTCCCGGTGGATGGCTGGGAGCAGAGAGCTCAGCACCGCTTCGTATTACAGCCTGCTGTCAAACTTGTTATCTGCTCACGCAGCCAGGGCTCTCTCAGCATTACTGCTTTCCAAACAGCTCCTTCTCATTACATAATTCTGCCTATAATTGTTCTTGCCCAAAGGTAATAACTGTGTTTCTCACAGATTGTAACCAAGATTACGCTTTTCTGCTCACTGTCAAAACTCTCTGTCTTGCCTTTTATTCTCTGCTCTCTCCTCTCATTTGCATTATGCCTTTTGAGAACCCAACGTGTGGCTTTTCCACACTGGTCCCCCACGTTACCATCAGCATGTTACGTAGTGAGAGGAGTGACTATTCGCCTGTGCAGCATCTCCTCTTTCGCCCTTACCAGATGAGTGCTCGGCCTGGCCACTCATCCCTCCATCAATCCTTTCCACATATTGCACGCTATGCCAGCTAATTGGTGCTCCAGTCTCCAACAACATCTACGTCGCACCACAGCACACTGTGAAGGGTTATCCACTGTCTTCCTCAGTCCACTAATTGTGTAATTATGCAGAAATGGCCTGTCTGGTACAATCTATTTCTCATACTCCCCTGTGGTGCTTGTTGCTTACAATGCTCATTATTCCTCTAAGTATTTGCAGACCTTCACCCTCCATCATATTTCCACAAATTGCAGTTCTATTAACAAGGGAACAATTCCTGAAGTCCTTGCAAACATTGTATTCATTTTCTCAACTGCTCCCTCCTTTCTGGTCAGGAACAGATCTAGCGCTGTCTCCAGGCTGGCTCAGACTCTTCTGCGGTATCTGTTCAGCAAAGGTGCCTTTGCTCTTGAGTCTCTCCCATGCAATTTGCTCCTCTGCAGACTCATGAGGCTAGGCTGTGCAGGACCTCAATACGTGGAGCAAAGGGAGGTGTGCTGTCCCATGCTGACTGCCTGCAGGATTGACACACCTCACCCTCTGCTATGGGTACGTACTGCTGGCTCTTTGCTACTCGGTCCATCTCACAAGGAGGAGACAGGTGGGATTTTTGCTTTATGCAGTATTTCTGCCTGGTGCCAGACTCATCTGTGCAATTAAACACCAACTAAGGTCTGTTCTTCAGACTCAGCTTCCTGCCACAAGCATGCACTAGGTCTGAGCTCAGAGCACTCCCACTCCAGAGGGAAGGACTATGCACGTTAGGATGCAACCACTGTCCCATGCTTTCATCTGCCTGATGTGGCTAGCAGCATGCCTGGACAAGGTTAGCACCAGACCTCCCCAGCCTGGACCTTTTGAGCTAGAGGAAGGCTAATGGACAGAAACCCAGCTGGAGATCCTGACATGCTTCAAGGTGGCACAGCAAGGGCAAGCAGCAGATATGAGCCACTGTTTTTTGGGGACAGGGCATTGGAGGCAGGCTGGGCAGGCTCTGGACCAAACACTGAGTTCCCTGGGACTGTGGGTCCTCTAGGGTGATGCTGAAGGTAAAGGATGGCTGCAGGAGGCCAGGCCAGGCTGGTGTAAGTCAGCAATAGGGCTAGAGGGAGCTGGGGCACAAAGGTTGGCCCATTGCCCAAGACTCAACATGTCAGGAGACCTCCTGGCCCTGAGAAGTACTTTTTCAGGTAATTTCCCTCCTTGTAGACAAGAGGAATCAGAGGGACACCAGGACCACCACCCGATGACTTCTTAAAAATTAAGAGCCTTACCTTGTGTCAGCACTACCACAGGCAGGAGTGGGAGTGGGAGCACCAGACCCAGCAGCTATTTTCTGGACACAGTACTGTTGAGCAGAGGTACTGTGTGTCAGCATATCCCCCAAATCCCTCATCCCTCAAATGAAACCTTAAGTGAGGTCATGTGAGAACACCAAAGGCCCAGGACTGAAGGACACTGGGAGATTGCACTAATGCACTTGGCACCCCTCTGGCCAAGTACACCAGTAGAAGTACCTTGCCAACAAGGAGTTGTCAGAAGGACCTCTGTCTCTCTTGCTGTAGCAAAAGCAGATTCTCAGGGTCAGCTGGGAGTTGAGGGAGCATTTAGGATGGGCAAGAGGATGCTTAGGCTTGGTGGTAATAGTTGGTTGGGTTGGTCTTTAGTTTTGGTCCATTTGTTCAGCTTCCCTTCCTGGCCTATCCCTGCCCCGGCTATCCTCTCTGTCCTTTCCCAGTTTCTCTTCAACTTGCTGGTGCTTCTCCCTTGCCTTTTCCTTTCCAGCTCCAAGTAGCCAGCTTGGTCCTGTGACACCCATGTCCTGAGTACACACCAAGACAGAAGGCACAGAACATCTCATGTGACTGACTCACCCATGCAGTTAGGACCTGATGGAAGAGCTGGAGAGGGCTGGGCAAGGTAGACCCAACACACATCTGCCAGGAGCACATCCACACTGTACACCTTGTCTCCCAGAAGGACTAAGAAGTTGCCTCAGCAATGTCTAAGTTATCTTTAGGCACTTAAGGTCCCATCACAGTTCCTTGGCAAGCCACATCCAGAAGCCAAATGACATCCAGACACATAGAGATGAAATATTGCTTACATGCAAAGGGTGAACCTGCAGCATCAGCCCTGCAGTTGTTCTGCTCCTTCATTTCATGTCCCCCGCTCATCATGCCCCAGCTGCCTCTATTCCTTCTGCACCACACATCACCTCCCTTCCTTGGAGGACCCTGGGATCCACCCTACACACAGAGTTGTTGTACCTTGTGCATCACACCTCACAGAGAACAGCAAAATAGGGATGCTCATGCAACAGACAGGCTCTAATGAGCCTAGGTGGTCAGCTGGCACATAATACATCTTTGATCTTTTCTCTCTGCCAGCCACAATGCCTGTGTAACCCAGTCTTCTCACTCACACCCACACCTATGCGTCAGACCATGCAAGCAAGAGCTCATGGCAATAGTCCCAAGTTGATCATCTGCCCTTATCAGCAACAACCCAGGGAAGGGCCTCAAAAGAGACCTAAGGGACCTTACTACAAGAATAAATTGGAGTTTAGCACAGAACTGGATGCCCTGGGCAGTCTGGCTATCAGCAATATTCAGAGGAAACGTCAGGCTTAATTTCCATTTTGAATTTCCAGTACAGCTTTTGGCTTATTTGACTTGTGCCACAGACACAGTGCAATAAGAACTGTTACAACTGTTGATCATGGTAATAGACCAAATGTGTTACTAAGCCTCACACAGGGTTATCTCTGGCATAGTATTCCACAAGAGAATTTAAATGTCCCTATAAAATTTAATTCTAACCATCTTTCTCCTAGATATTTCTGAAAGGGGGTCTCCCATGAGAGGCCTGGTGCTCTCTGCTTTCATTAAGTCTAGACATTTCATAAAGCAGTCTCTCCTTTTACTGTTCTGGCTTCCTCATTGTAAGCCAAGAGCTGATAAGATTTCACAAAAGGAGAAGAGGAGAATACACCAAAAAACCCAATTTGAGACCATTTGGTCAGCTCAGTTGTAGACCTCAGCAGAGAGTTAATGGAGGAGAATGAACATGCTGCTCAGTCAGACAGGACTCCTCCATCCTACTTTAATGACAGACCAACTGCTTTTGTAACTACCCCCTGCAGATATTAAAGCTGAGAAAAATCCTTCTCATAGCAAACCACAAAAAGAAAAGCGTTTTTTTTTTTCTGGAATGGTGTGTCAATTAACAGGATGAACTTCTTAGAACTAGTCTGAAGCTGCCGTATCTTAGGCTTCTCAGTCTAGGAGACCACTCACAGATACACCTGGATCAATTATGCATTGCAAATAAATTCACTGAAGAACTAGATATTTCTTCCTGTTTGTAAAATGTTTCTTAGCTGATCTTACCAGCTAAAGATTACGAATACATCTATAAACATCTGCTGAATAGTTTACAGGAAGAAATGTCAGGCTCTGACGCAGGTCATGTGTTATGATCTGCATTATGTCTGCACGGCAATCAAAGACACAGTTGTTGCAATCATGCACATAAGCCTGTGGGCTTTTATCTGACTAGCACAGGTGAGTGCATCAGTGAAGAGAGAGCTCAGGGCAAGCCACAAACCCAAGTACACAAAATGCATCTGCTTTTGCACTCCGAATAGGAGACTCACACTGACTCCCTGCAGCTATCTTTTTTTTTTTTAATATATATATATATATATGTAAAAATTTGCATTATATAATGTAGCACTTTGGCATGTGTCCTGTTCAGGATTCCTATGTGCTAGGCAAAGCAAGGTCGCAAGTCCCAGCAGTTCCCCTAACCACCAAGCACAGCCCCATTAATGATGACCTACAACTCTGGCAAATGCAATGCTCAAGAAATTGGAGGAGGCACCCAAAAGTCCAGCCAACCTTGTTCAGCCTTTGCCGACAATCTGTCTTAGACCAACCTTTTAATAGCACTGCAGAAAAACAAGCTGGTTGACAAGTCTGCCTGGTCTCCATTGGCCTCATTCAGCCCCAAGGGAAGTTTCCTGATGGAGGCCCTTTGCGGTACACCTCCATGAGCACAGCTGAAATTGAAGCAAGCAGGAGGGAACCCTAGGGAAAGGGCCAGGGTCTCAACTGAAAGCACTGCAGGCATGATTCAAGTGCTCGAGCAGTGGAAAAGTGCTGCATAAGGACTAGTGAGGACCATAGACTGGCACACTGGAGATTAAGAGGGTACAGGGCAGTGTGTGCACAATCCCTTTCTGTGCTGTTAAATGACCCCTATCCTGACGAATTACTCTTTTCTCTGTCTCAGAGACTTCTGTTAAATCAGGTAAGTGTGCACAGAAATTGGTGTCTTTCTCTATAAAGCACACAAGCAGACATGGCAGAATTTCTGGCAAAATAACAGGTTTTGATCCTGTACATTCCCCCCACTTGTGGGGAGAAAATTCTCCCCCTTTCCACCATTCCCAGTCAGAGTCTTTGCTTTAGGACTCCGCAGTTCTTTGGTCTAACATAATGAAGTGTTTTTTCTGCCTTCTGTGCCATAATGAAACGATAATGACCTTCTCTGGCAATCATTCGGCCTGAATAATTTGATCCATAAGCAATGGAAATGCTTGTCCCATCTGCCTCTGTTTAGAGCACAGCCAAGATGTTCTGCTTCTTTTCTCAGCTAAGGCATAAAACTTAGAGTGACCCCACCAATCAGTCCTGTCCTTTGGGTTCCCCAAAGGTAAGCTGGTAATTTTAAAGGCAAATTCAGTGCAGATGACTAAGTTAGTAATGCCCATAAATAACCCAAGGCCCCATCCTGCTCTGAGACATCACACATTGCACATAAAAGCAGAGTCCCATGTGTTCCCTCAGTGTCCCAAACCATGAGCGAGATTCCCGTGGTTCAGAGGCACGGGGTGGCAGGAGACAGCTCAGAGCAGTCTCTGTCCCTCTTGGCTCTTTCAGTCGCATGCATCAGGGTAGAGAGCTGGAGCCAGACGGACCAGCCCCTGCACCCCCTCAGCCCTTTGGCACTCTCCTCCAGACCTCCCCCATTCAGAGATGTCTGACAAGCAATCCATCTGCCACTGGCCCCGGTCTCGGAGACATCACGTTCTCCATCCCAGCATCTGCCTCTGCTACTCCTGGGACAGGGTGACTTCAGAGCCCCATCACGACATCTGCTACATCCAAGACTCGTGCTTCCCAACTGAATTTTTCTCACAGGAGGTCTTGTGTGGGAGTGCTCTGCACTGTCACCTCTACACCTTGACTCACAATAGGCTTTGCCACATAAGGCCATATGACACACAGCATGGCAGCTAGAAACCAGTGGGGAAGTCAAAGGACAATGAGTATCCTCAGGTCACATGAGCTCGGAGTCACCCCAGCTGGCCAAGGTGGCGCAAAGTCCACGTCAGTGACTCCAAAGGGCAAGTCAACCCACTTCAGATCCATGTCATCCTTCAGACAAACTTGTTTCTCTTGTCTGTAGGAAGGGCCTAGGACACAACCTCCTTAGACAACGTGGTGAAATGAAGTGCCTAACCATGGTCTCTGTGACAGAATTAGGGTTAGAGGCAGGGTTCTCCACTCATGACATTTTGCAGGCAATGCTTGCCCACACTTCTATCACAGCAGTCCAGTTCACAGACCAGGGAATTGAGGTGATACCAGGAGAAAATCAGAAATGTGACATTCTCCCACACAAAGTTCAGCAGGTGAAGGGCCAGCAGGGCCAGGAGCACTCCTTGGCAGGTATGAGGAACACAAGTCATCTAGCAGTCATGTTCACTGGCTCAAGCAGAGCACCTGAAAGTGACAGAAGAAGCAGCAGGGACTTCTGGGCTGGTGAAAACTCAGGTGTTGGGTGGAGGACAGTGGGGAAGAGATTAAAGCCAGATACATGTTAGCCTGGATGGAGGATTTATGCATGGTACGGATATTTCTGATTATGCCCACAGTGCAGTTACACTATTTTCAAAAGCAGAAGCCAGTTCTGGTGCCCACATCCAGGCACCTGGTCTCCTTCCACCACCTCTGTGTTTGAACAGTCACCCTGATGATGAACCCATCTAAGACTGTTCAGGGTAATTGTGAAGGATGAATGGCTTGGGTTTAAAAGCCTCTACCTGTTACCCTTCTCCAGCTCCCAGAAGGAAAAGTCCTTAGGAAAAACAGGCATGGATGTCTTTTTTCATTCTTTATTTGCATGCCCTATGCTTCTCTGGGAACTGCCAGACTCTGACCCATCTAGAAACACCAGCTGCTTGCCAGCACTTAGTGTGCTCCATATTAGTCCCTTTCTATAGAGTAAGGCTGAATAGCGCAACCTACAGCGGGATTTTTTAATTTTTTTTTACTTCCTAGCTGGCTTTCTTGGCTGCCTGGACAGAGACAGTAACAGGTCAACCTCATGCTGAGAAGCCATGTTTCTTAGTGGCTTACCTCTGCTGAAGACCTAATAATGACTTCTGCACGTGCCCTGGCTCCAAAGATTTGGCATAAATCAATGACTAACTCCCGGGATGCATTATTCTTCTAACTGCTTGCTGGGGAATTATCCATGTTTGATTTCTGAACTGTTGCAGATAGCCGAGAAAGCCAGACTTCATGGCTGAGCAGCTAAGCTGCTCAGGAGACTACAGTCCTACTGGGAAAAAAAATTTAGAGCTCCACAATTGAAAACCTCTTCTCCCAGGGTTTTATTCTGCTAACAGCACTTTCTACCCCATATGTCAAGTTGTCACAATTCACACTTGCCAGCAGCTGCCTGACCCTGCTTGGGTGGTGGCAGGAGTAAAGCAGAAGAAACATGGAGCCAAGTGTTTAAAGGAACAGAGATGTTCTTGGCAGAGATGAGGGAAGAACGCAAGCCTGGCAGCCTTCAGGCTAGAGAGCTGTGAACTGCACCAAGGTTCCAGCTGTGTTCCTCGGGTCTTCCCAGAAGGACTAGTAAACTCATGCCCTGGAGGAGCTCTGACGAAGACCATGATCTAGCCCTCGATCCACAAAGATCACTAGTATGGGGTAGCTCAGCTTTATCCGGGCAACCAGTGCCATTCGGATGGACCTCAGCTGTGGTACCTGCTGACTGTAAGCCTCGTTATGCCAGTTTGATATCCTCTGCTCTGTGATATCTCCACAGAGAGCACAGACCTTCAACACTCCTAGTACTGGCTCTGCATGCAAAGATATCGACAGGCTTGCTAAGCATGTCTGTGTGCGCGTGTGTGTTCCTCCCTGGTCCAAGTGGTGAAGCATGAGAAGAAACCTTGGCACCGGCCCAGAGACATCTGAGCTTAGTAGCAGCATTTGACGACAGATGTGTGTCTTGCAACATCGCTACTGAAGTGTCTTTTCCTTTCAAAGTAGGAATCATTTTCCTTCACGTAATAGTCCAGGCAAATATAATCCTATTAACAGGGCTATTAAACTAAACAATACTTGGCACGCCATGACCTAAAGAAACAATCCACCAACACCGGCAGCTTGTAAACAGCCCTGTCCCTAAGGCAAAATGGGTATTTCCTATGCCCAAGTGCCCTCCTAGCCAGCACACTCCCACCCTGCTGCTGTCTTCATAAAAATGTCTTTCCTGAGATGTGGGCCACTTTCCATCCCGCTCTCTTTACTCCCCAGCCCAATTAGCATTCACCCAAGTTTACACCAAGACAAGGCCTGGATCTTTGTTGGCATGTCTGCAACATCTCTAGTCTTTTGGGTTTATAGCTCTTTTGCTCTTACATATACCAGAATTCCCAATCCAGTCATGCCCAACTTGAAAGCCCGGGACCACATGTCTTTTTAGTAGGGCTGCCAATAAAAGTTCCTTCTCCTGATCTGGTCTCTCCGCTGAGGTAGTCCTAATTCTTGCTTCACCCCCCCAGGGATGCAGCTGGCCCTTCTCTGCCCTTGTTTACAGCTGTGACAGGGAATGAGCTCACTGCCTTGGGAGGCAAGGAATGCTAGGATGCTCAGCTATTCCATGTGCAGCCCTGGGCACCAGCTTCATCTGTGTAAGCCTGAAAATGGCTATCATTGCCATGGTGCTGCAGCAAGCAGAAGAGCAAGGAGAAGAGTTTGGGCTAGGGAGCCATTTGGGGCTACTTAAAGACTTTTAGCAGCATGAAGTCATGCACTTGCCTACAGGGGGCATGGGGCACTAAACTGCTATCAGCAAAGGAGGAACCCACAGAGACCAAACACCAATGCTGATGACTGTCTTCTCATTGCTCCTCAGAGCTACTCACACAACAGGACCTCAACAGATTGGCGCACTATGTAAAACACTTCCCTCTGGCCTCCCAGCACTACTGGACTTCCCAGGTTGTTCCAAAAACAGACATACCTCCCTATCAAAGCACTGCTGGTTTCCTTCCCCTGCAGTGAGCTCAAAACAAGACTGGAGCAATCACCTTTCTCTGCCTCTCTGTCCATACTTCGCCCCCTGCCTCTGTCTCCACAGACGTGCCCGGAGTGCCACTGCACTGAGTGTAAGAAGGCATCATCTCATTGGTCCTTTCCAGCAGTTCATCCTTCAACCCCTTGCTAAGCAGCTGTTCTTTCCATGGGCTGAGACCAATTGCAGAGGATGCATTGGCAGAGACCATTTACCAGAAGGGTGAGAGATGTTTTACCATCTTATTTTAGACTGGATATTAGGAAAAATTTCTTCACCAAAAGGGTTATCAAGCACCGGAACGGGCTGCCCAGGGAAGTGCTTGAGTCACCATCCCTGAAGGTATTTAGAAGACACGTAGATGTGGTGCTTAGGGACATGGTTTAGTGGTGGACTTGGCAGTGCTAGGTTAATGGTTGGACTTGATCTTAAAGGTCTTTTCCAACCTCAATGGTTCTATGATTCTATGATCATCCCAAGCACTTCTGCAGTTCCATGAAAAGAAGCAGTGGTGTTCATCCAAATGACATCCTTGGCTACATTATGTGTTAGAGCTGGGATTTCCAAAGTACCACCCTACCACTCTGCTTTGGAAGGAGATCTGTTCCAGCCCCTCCAACTTATGGAAATCAGATTCCCCTTGAACCTGGGGAAAGACAATCCAAAAATCACTAGTCATTTTTTAATTCCTTTGTTATTCCTTAGAAACCTTTGCAGAATAAGTAATGCAAACAAATCCAGACCAGTTCCTAATGAACTGTGTGGATGTCCACAGAGTCCCAGCCAGAAAATCTAGACTACAGAAAATGACGTATGAAGCCGTATGGTGAAAATTGCTCATTGTCACTTGACTCTTGCACAGTCCAGCTACTTCATATTTTCTCCCAGTGAATTTGGCTTTCCTTGTTGCTTCACTTTATGGGGAAGGTTTTGATTATTGCAGCTTAGTATCTCCCTCATCTGCTTTTAAGGGGAAAAATGTATTGAAAATTCCCTCTCACACAAAACTCCAGCACAAAGTGAAGTAATGACAAATAGATCTCAAAGGACTTCTTGATCGGCTGTTTTCTCAAGGCTCTCTTGTGGGCTGGGTCTGAGATAAGGTTAAGATGAGCAGTCCAGCAGTAAAACACTGGAAGGGATCTGACAGGATGAAGATCTACAAATGTGCCCCTATCAGAAAGTACAATCAAATTACAGGAATTCACTCAGGTAAACAAACAATCCCAAAACGTGTCCAGATACGTACAGGGTGATTCAGTCCAATGACAAATAGACCAGACATGGCTCCAGCAACTTAAACTGACCACAGCACTTTTCACTCCCCCCTCCCCCCCCTCCCCCCAAATTCCCGGAATAACAGACATTCTGTGTTGTTCAAACAAACAATATTTATTTTATTCTTACGTAAAATTGTACGAGTTCTGCAGATATAAACATAAGTAAACATTACCTCCTTTCCCCAGTGCTGTAACGCATAGCAATATCACAGAGAGAGGAGGAGGACCACGGTGCCTGCATTCACCTCCCAATTCTGCCAGACTTTCCCAAACAACTTTGCAGTGGTCAAGCATCTTGGGTTTTGGTCTTCATCAGACCAAGCACCTAAAGCCAATTTCATTTTAACAACACAACCCAGTTTTCAGAGGTGTTGGACTGCAGTAGCTGTAACCAGCATTTTCAGCATTTGACAGCCAGGCCACTTCAATTTATGTAGGTAAGTATTTTAAAACATTGACAAAACTATTATGTTTAGTCACCTAGAAAGAGCACAAGATAGTTTTCCTAACTGGAAGGCTGAGTTAGGATCTTGGTGACAGTAAGCGGAGGACAGAAAGAAGCACAGAGCATTACAAAATGAAGAGCAGCAAGTGCATATGCTGGATTCAAGAGGCTGATTTATTTCTCTTTTAGCAAAAGCATTCAGAAACTTACATCTTTGTCTCTTCACAGATGGTGCTAAGCCAGATTGTCCTGCTGGAACCGTTATTGACAGTGTCATTGAATCATCTCCATTAATTCCCATGAGGAGGCATGGGTAATTCTGGAAGGCTAGTGCAAGGCAAACCCCAGTGAGGCTCATTTAGTACTTTATAAACACTTTTGGAAAGCTAAGTTCCTGCTTCAAGCCTACAAATCAAAGATCAGATCTGGCCAAGGCTAAGAAAAAGCCCTACCTAAGTTTCTGCCAGGAAATTTTATGCAACTTGGCTCCACCTTTCAGCCAGCACTTTGAGAATTGCTGAGCTTCACTGGGGATGAGGATCCAAGATCCATCCTTCCACAAACTCATCAACCCCAGGAGTAGGGAAAAACCATGAGAAAAAGTGATACTTGAAGTCACACCACAATTCTTTGCTGCAACACCAGTTGCAGGATGTAAAAAGAACACGATTGAAGAACCAGTCATCCCAGGGAAGGTTATGAAATAATGACCAATAAAGAGCACATCTAATTGCTCCCCAGTGCAGACCAACCCTAAAGGAGAGCGATCTCTTCCAAAGCATCTTCCTAGAGGTTATGCACTTGTGCACTTGTTCTCTGAGCGTGAAGTTACTTGTATGGGAAACACATGAGAGGAACTCGAATATATTACGTAAGTCCCTACTAAAAAGGGAGAGCCTTTTGGCCACCCTCTCACCACCCTGCATGAAGCCAAGGCTTGCAGAGGCCCTGGAGCACTGAGCACAGGCAGACAAAGGGCAGAAGGAATGTTTGAACAGGTGATTTTCAACTAGCACTGGGAATTTGCCCTGCTCCCTAAGGCCCTTCCCCAGTCTTGCAGGATTTGCAGTTCTCTGAAAGCATTGGGAATCAAGGACCCTATTACGCCTCGTGAGTCTTAAGGATTTTGTCTCTTCTGAAGCACCTTGCTACCAAGGTAATTTCATTATCCAAAAAGATGAGACCTTCTAATGAATTTCAGATGCAACAAGTCATTACATAGCTCCCCTTCATCCAACCCTGTGTTGTGACAATGGGTAAAACTATTTATTTATTGTAATTTTAACAATATATTCTGGAAGAGGCAATAGCATTACGGAGAGGAAACTATGAAGAAGTTACAAAAAGAAGCACGATGTCTTTTCTATCACATTTCTCTGTGACAAAAAGCAGGAACAGCAATCAGTCCAAGTTGAAATATTGCCACATGGGGTCAGATTTCGAGGGCTGCATCCACTGAGAGCAAGGCAGTTGAAAACACCCTTTTATCTGCCCTTGGTCTCTATTCACATAGCGGTTAAGCACCTGCTTAAATCTCAGAGCAGCATACATGCCTAACCATCACAGGGAGAAGGTGCCTTTCCTGGACCTCTATTCACAAGATGACTCAGAAACTTGGACTTAAGAAAAAAAATTACTCAGTCGTCACTGGGATTGGAGATACACCAGCTGGAAAGAGCTTGGGGGCACAGCAATGATTTCGGGGGAGAGCTATATTGTTATCAGGATACTGGTTTATCGTGGGAACATATAACAGCTCCAAAGGAGCTCTGATTTCAGATGGGGCTATGTCCTTCCAATATGCTTACAGCACAAACAAGGCAGACAAAAGAAGGACTCTGCCTGTGCTTTGGAGGGGACGAATGGCAGAAGCGGGGTACACCTAGTCCCAGGTCATCAATGACATTTCAATGTGGGATGTAGATGCTTGAGTCCCACCAGGTCTTCTGGCCTGACAATGCAAGTACTTTGTAGATCTGCTGGGACTCAAGCATCCACATCCCACGCTGAGACTACATGAGTGCACGCAGTGGTAGAGGTAGAGGGTGTGCCAGAGCAGTCAAAGGAGGAGTTACAAAGTCTGGCTGAGATATGCTATCTTTTTAGCACGCAAGGGAAGCAAAATCCATTTTCAGTCCCCATCAGCTGCAAAGCCAATCTGGAACTTTTTGTAAATCAAATCAAGCTTGACTTGAAGCACTGCCAGCAGATCTAGCCCAGCACCTTCTTGCTGTAGGACAGTCCACAAACACCAAAAAGAAGTCTGGCCACCACAGAGATGGAACCACTAACGAACAGGAGACATGGTGAGCAAGCAGCCAGCCAGTCAAATTCTAATTAACTATAACAGCAGCACTGGACAATCACACTGGCAGCCCCAGGAAGTTCCCAGCCCCAGATTTACACTGCCAAAAGCACATTATCTAGGCAGCTGTGGCATGACCAAAGCCTTTCTCCAGATGGAGAAGTTCATGGTACCTCCATTTAAGGACAGAGCTGCCTCAGGTGGTCCTGCAGGCTGATTTCTTTAAAGCCTGAAAAACCTTGGGAGTCTTGAGAAACACTTATTCACGTAGTGAGTTGGATGTACAGCCATCAGTATGTTTGGGGGTTGCTATAAATTGCTTCTCTGGACCTGTGTCATTTGTGGCCTTATTTCCCCAGGCACACAGAGGTGAGTTTGTGACACAGCAAGCAGTGGCTGGAGACAGCATGGTGATCAGACCTCTCCCACAATCCTCACCTCAGCTCCCTGCAGGTTATGACCTCTCTGCAGTTAAAACCCAGCCTGGTCATCCAAAGCAGGTCACAGCTTTTCTGTGCAAGTGGCAGTGGAATTGCTGGATGTCACAGCAAGAGGCCCAAGCGATTTGTACTAACAGGAGGGTGGGCAGGCTGGGTGGCCCAGGGAGGCCACCCCCTTTCACTAAATGAAATTCAGGCACTTCCTTTCTCCCATGAGAACTTCCTAGACCTAGCAAAGGTCTCATCTGCCCTCCCATCAGGTTTTGAAGCTCCCAGTCAGTTTAGCAGACAACCAGGAGAGCGTCTCCCCTCCCTTCTGCAGGGAATCACAACTTGGCTGTCCTCTCCTCGTTTGGGCACTGCTTTGAACTTGGGCCCGGGCTGCTGAACACTCCTGGTTCCAACAGGGTCCCTGATGTCCCTCCAGCTAGATGACATGCACTGTATGCAAAGGGCAATGCCAGGCCCAAATTTACCCAAATTCACCTAGCTTCCCTTTCCACCATTTGCACTGCCAAATCCTCTGCATACTTTGCAGACCCAGAGCTGAGCCACCCCACCCGTGCTTTGTGCATGCTAACCCTCCAGGCTTGTTAGCAAACAGCTTTCAAATCACACAGAAAAATATAAAGATAGGGTTCTTGTTTGGGTTCTTATAAAACTTGTTCAACATGGTGAGCAAGGGAGAGCTGGTGCGGGGCTCTTTCTTGATATCAGTAAGAAAAGCCCCACAGCAAATCCTTAATTCAACAGCTGCTTTAGTAAGACAGAATTAAAGAGAAATATTGTTAGCGAGTAAATCTTACATCCCTTCAGATGCTGGGAGCCCTGCATTTGTGCAGCATCGGACAGGACCCCAGATGAATTTTTCTACAATGCTGCACAGATCCTGTCCCTGACGAAGGTCTCCTTTTTGGTCACTTGAGCTATTATTTTCTTATAAGAAAACAATTCTGTTCACCATGCGTACTGTCAAACAGAAAGGTTGTTCTTGCGAGAACTCCTTGCTGCACTGTCAGATAACCGCAGGGCCACGCAGGTGGCGTAATCGCCGGTACCAGTGGGAGCTGCCCACGGGCTCCTCCGTTTTCATGAAGTGGCTGAGTCTGTCCTGCACCCACGGGGTCTGTGCAGCACAGCCCAGCCTGAAGACCACGCTGGACACCAGCACAGCACAGCACGGGCCTGGCCGTACTCAGGGTCAGGCTGATGTGGATCACCGACTTCTCCATGCGCAGTGGCTCTGGATCAGGATCATGGATTCACCCCTTGATCCAAATAGAGTTTTCCTTTCCAAAGGAATGGTAAATTACAGATTATGTTAATAACATACAGGCTTCCCTAGCCCTAAGTACGAGGTGCAATAGAGCATACATGGCATGTTCAAGATCACTGGCTCCTCCAAGACAATGACTTCCACAAGGCTCCCAATACAAAACCTTAAGATAACCAGCTGTGCAACAGCAGGGTTCAGGGGCATTTCTGCCAAGTGCTGCTGAGCTCTTTTTATAAGGATCTTGCTGCGATTTATACACTCTTGTGGAATTTTATTTGTCTTTGCTGAATATTCCATTTGCCTAAACTTGCCCAGTGGGAGCTGAAGATGCCCAAACATTTCTTGTAATATTACACCTGAGTGACAATGCCCGCAGCTCTGCCCCAGCCACCTCCCATCCTGCTTCTGCTTGGCTGGCAGTGGTCGACGGGCCTTTGCCTCTGCACCCAGATTTGTGCGGGCACATGTGCCCACTTGCCATGTTTGACGAGGACACACAGCTCACAGCACCAAGCCCTGCTCCCTTCCAGTCAGCATCGCTCCTTCGGCTCCCCCGGCACAGAGTCAGCTGGTACCTTCGGCACAGCCTGCTGAAGAGTGAGAACTCTCCTCCACCATCCAAAAAAGACACTCCTCCTAGGGCTTTAGTCAACAGACCTAAGTTTTAGTGAGAAAGGGGGACAGGTAGAGTCAGATATCCAGGTTTTGATCTCATTTGTCCAGGCCTAACAACTCCGGGAGCAGCTTCACAAGTGCAGAACACCCAGCAGAGCTTGCAGAGCAGCTCAGCAGCCTGTCCACACTGGGAGATGTCTGCCTCTCCAACCCAGAGACACGACAACTTTGTTGTTTTAACAAAGTTCCTCTTCTTCCTGGAGGAAGCCAATGTCAGTCTCAGACTTGCATTCGAGTCGTAACAACCCTTGGGTCCTAAGAACATGTAAACTGAGAGGCTTTTCTAGCGAGAAGGACAAAAATGCAGTACGGGTGCATGCTTGTACAGCTCACAAATGAGTGACAGCATTAAAGTCCTGCTACATTTTAACATCGGTACTCAAGAAGGAAGAAAAAACAATTTATAACTGATCATTCAAATATACCTGAGTCATCTTCTCCTTTGCATAAAAATCTCTTCTAATCCCGACATCCTGGGCAGAGCTCTCTGATTCACACACATCCCCTTTGCAGTCACCGAAGCTCTGAGCACCACAGTTCCTTAGTTCTGGTCTTACTAAAAGAGCCAAGCTACATTTTGCTCACATTTAACCTCCTCCTTCCTCTCCTCACAACAACTTCCCCAAAAGGGAAGCTGAGCTGCTGCATACACCAACAGGCAGAAATCACCTTGGGTAATCTGGGTTGGGATCAGCCACCAAGACACAGCTGCATTCAAATGACCGTGGATGATCAAAGCACAAAGGACAAACATATTTCTCATCACAGCACCTAAGTATCTAGCTGTGGAACATGACTGATGCTCTAAGTGTCAAAGCCTTGATGTTCATCTCAGCTGCTGCTCCTCAACAAGAGTAAACCATGCAAAGGGCACACATGCACACCAGTGACTGGCTCTCAGATCAGCCTCTCTTGAATCAATGTGACTTCCCAGAGCACATCTTTCCTATTGGAGCAGGTCCCTTTGCTTTCATTCACAGACAGTTAACAGCCCTCTGGGCATGCCTTACCTGGAAAACGTGCCATTGGGAAAGCACTGAGAATGTTCTGCTGCCTTTGAAGGCAACTAAGCAACTGGAAGCAAGAGGAAGTCAGCAGCAGCAAGCAGACAAGAATCTGAGAATCACCATTTTAACAAAATTCACAAGCAGACTGTGATGTTATTCCTCATGTTCCAGCCAAACGGAAACTAAATGCTTCTGAGTACAATGAACACAAAAGCACCATGGGTCCAAAAAACCACACCATCACAGAGACCACAGGCTTGTAGCAAAGTATTAGAGGATGGGGCTTGGCAGGCAGGCACATTGCAGTTATTTTGGAGTTGATGTGGTTGTTCTTGGTGCCACCACCAGAAAAAGCAGCATGCATGAGTCCAAAAACAGTGTAGAGCACTGCAGCCGTTGGAGGTTTGCAATGGAGGTAGCAGCTTGCTACAAAAGTCCCCTCCTCCCCCAAGCAGGGTTGCAAAGGAAACAGGTCTTTCTCAGACCTGAGGTTGTCAGACTTCACTGCCATAACCCTGACGCCTCCGTAGCAATGGCCTCCTGACCAGAGCGCACCTCGACTCGAAGCCTCTCTGCTGCCTTGGATGCATGCCCATGTCGCACCCAGGGAGATGTCGCATCCAGGGAGATGTTATGTATACATGCTGCTGGAACCACTTTTGCTAGCAAATGGAAATCCTCCCACGTGGCTGCTGAGCCCAGCGCTGCAGCCATCACTCACTCCATGCCAGACTGAGTCAGTCTGAGTAACAACTACTGATGTTAAATCGATCTCTGGGAGCCAGTTCAGCTATGCACAAGGCAAGGATCTGCTTACTGTAAGTCACAGCGGGGCAGAGCAGTACCATCTGACCTACGAGTAGCCCCACAGGTGGGATTGAAGGCACTTTTTGATTTACACTGACAGACATTTGCTCAAGTAAACAATCAGAAGATGAGCCAGGTATAGGGGCCAAACACCATCAAAGCCCATTTCTCCACTTTTGTTACAACCATTCAAAATGGGTATGCCTCCATGGAAATCAAGGGGTGATGCTGATGCTGAATCAGCCAGGTGAGAAGCATCAGGGCTCTTTGCTGATACTCAGCTATTGCAGAGGTGAAGCCTTTACTATGCCCAGCCAGGGCACCACAGGGATCTAGGGCAATTTAGTCTACAGCCTGGAGGCTTTCCAGAGGCATACAATGCCATACAGAGCTGACGTGCTGCCGCAGCCCTGCCCAGAGCTGCACCACCCTGTGAAGCAGCAGCACCCACCCCAGCCCCTGCTGCCAGCCTGACCCGTTCCCTGGCGTGCGTATCCTGCATCAAGCTCTGTCACCCTGCGCGGCAAGCGCAGCTGCGTGTGTTTAGTTTACCCAGAGTGGCACCGGGGGTGGAACAGTGACCTTTCTCATGAAACTGTATGGGAAATGAAATTCCCTCTTTCAAAACTTTGTCATGTCTCAACTAGCTGCTCTGCAAGTAATTTTTACAAAAGAAGGAGGGAGCTGTCAGCTGAGACCTGTCAGTGACCGAGAGCACAAATCACACTACCTCCCCAAGCCATGGAGACAAGAGGAAAGCACTTGGCAAGGCGACTGGTAACCCTGCTGCCTTGGTGCCAAGCTACACAGGCTGCCTCCTCCAGTGGGCTCCTTGGAGCAACGCAGACGGGAGGAGCTGGCAGCCATCGTGACAAGCAGCAGGGGAGGGCTGGGAAATCAAAGAAGGGCCATTTCCACACTGAGAAACATTCCCGTGCCTTGAAGCAAGCAGGAGCTTGTGCCTAGAAGCGCATGTTCCATCCAGCCTGCCTTGCTAGCGTAGCGGAGCCTTGTTGCTCCCGTGCACCCCAGCTTAGCAACATGGGCAGAGTCAGTGCTGCTGGGCGAACTGCAGCTCCCATCCTGGGGAGTGAAGCCACCCAAAGACTAAACCTGGGGCAGGTCTGGCACCTTCTCCCCTCCAAAGAGTCTAAAACTCTGTCTCCATTTGTCAGGAACCCTGGTCACAGAATTTGTAACTTTGTAATAGCAAAGCTCATGGGTTATAACTGCAAGCAGCACCCTTAGGAGACACTGGAAGACAGAAAAAATCTTTGGCACAAATTTAAAAAATAAAGCAGCAGAGACTATTGCCTGCATAAGAGAGGTCTGTCTTTGGAGGGGATTTCCCGAAGCATCACACTCAGACTCTCTTTCAAAAGCATGTGTTGAACAGGGTATAAAATCCTTCTCTGCAGTCAGATAAATACATGCAGGGGAAAATCACCACCTCCAGCTTCACCTGACTCTGGGCTGTTGTTCATGGCATGCTGACGCTTTCATATCTGGGGAAATCTGTCACTTCAAAGTCACGCTGACATATGAGGAGCAGCCTCACATTTGCATGCTGCAGCTAAATAAAGCAAGTTGCCAAGATACATTTACTGCTCTCAAGGTATGTTGCTGAACATGATCCAAGTGTTAGCCACAACCGTTCATCCTTAGCACTATGATGCATTCATCATTCACACACTGAGACCTCTCCTTTGCCAGGGTCTCCCTGGATTTTGTCCCACTACTTCTCTGCCAGTTACCTGCATGCAGAGTTCAGAACAAGATCACTTCCTGGCCTTCAAAGGGCTTAGGACTGGATCTTCCCAATCATCAAAAAAAACCACAGCATCTTCCTCTCTTTAGATCAATGCATCTGTGTGCAGAGGATGAGTAGCTTTACTTGTGCTTTAAGACACTCTTATGGAGGTTTGGGAATCTTGTACTGGACTTTCAGAGGTTGATGGCACAAAATTCTGCTGTCGAGGGGAGAACACACCCTTCAGCTTAGGCCTGTCCTTTTTTAACAACTCTTCTCATCAGCATTAATTACCTGTTTGTAGCTTTGTCCTTTTTTTAATGGGCTCTTTTGGGAGACTATTACAAACAAAAGGAATTCCTAAGGAGTTAGAGACCCTTTTGAACAGGTGCCTTTAAAAGCTTTGTCAGTGCTAACTGAGGGCAGATGGAGGTACCAGCAAAACTTTCCTTCAGGTCAACAGCCATAGTAAGGAGATCCTGCTCTAGCAGTGAGGGTGGCAGGATTAGCCCCTTACATCTTCTGGCACTGTAACATTAAGGTTTATGTGATGCCCTAGACACATACTGAGTCAGTTCTGCATCAGATCTCAGCTCTGCTTGGAACACCAGCATCCTATGATGTAGGCCCAAAAATCTGTCCTCAGCATCTCTGCTCAGGTCCCAGAGCCTCAATTAAATTATTAGACCTGGCAGTAAAATCCAACTCAGTCTTTTATCAGAGAGTCACTAGCACTCTCCAGCTATGAATAGAACTTTTCCGTGCAGTGCCCAGGTCAGATTTCAGGTCACTAGGAACAGAGCATTAAGATGTTCTTGATTGGGAGTCTCCAGGAAGAGATTTGGAAAGAGAAGTTTCCAGATGGTGGTATAAAAGGAAGATTTTATTAAAGCAGCACAGGCATTGATACTTGTCAAAACTAAGGAAAGCAATTATCCAAGACCTGGATATTTAATTATGGACAATTTAAAATTTACATTGGAAAAAGATGGAAATTTTGGAAATGAGTTAAAGATGTCTTCAAAATATTGGCTCTCTTCCACAGCACAACTCACCATGGCAAGTTTCTTCCTGTCCCCCTAGAAGGGTCTTTCCCAGGCTCCTTCTCCACCCAGGACTTTGCTTGCTTTTCATACTGCGAAGTCAAGTTCTAAGCTTGTCCCCTTCAGTTCACTCCATTTACTGTCCAGAAGCCAGAGAAAAGTGCAGTCACATCACATACAGATTCCCACTGTCCAGTTCAGGTCTTTTTTTTCCCTGCAGGCCAATTTACTTCAGAATCTCTTCTGGCATCTCCCCTATCTTTTCCCACTCCTGCCTTCCTCTCCTAAGGGCCCTAGAGGACACTCACAGGGGTCTCTAACAAGTGGTTCCACCAGCCAAATTCAGAGAACCATCCTGTGCTTCAACCATCCACTGCAGTGCTTCCACATGTTCTCCACACAGCCCATGTGCTGTGAGGTGGGGAATGAACTTGGCAGGTGAGCTGGAGTGTCACTAGCCATCTTGGGCTAGGACCGCTTAAGTGCTCCCACCTGAACACTCAGGACACTTCACCACAGCAAGCCAAGTGGGGTACCCAGGCTCACCTTTTGGGAGTCAGTCAGGAACCTGGGCAAAAGCCTTCCTGCCATCTTTTACCTTCTAAGCCAATGTAGGGTTCCAAGGGGTGGTGTTTTCTCTGTACCTCTGACAGGTGAGAACTCCCAAAGTGGATCAGATACCCTTTGTGAGTAGAAAGCCATTACAGGAGAACCAGTGGTGAGTATATTCCTCCCATTTCTGGAGTTTGCATAGGTTCATTATGTTAGTTAATACCTTAAGGAGACTAAGAAAAAAAACAATCAGAGGTTTTCCAAATCATACCATAGCATGGTATGATTTGGATACTCTGAAGGCAAAGACTGTGTTGTGCCAAATCAGCCAGCACCCTGCACACAAATCATGGTATTCACTCCTGCAGAAGTAGCTTACAGAGATGATCCCTTATCTGCAGAACCCACAGGGTAAGATGTCTTGTTTTCTTCTTGCCAGAGAAATCCAAAGGGAAATGAAGAACTAAACTTCCCTACACACATATACATGTATGTGTCCTCATTGCCTTCCTCCAGCCTGCATCAGGACCACCTGGCCTTTGCAGATCACACGACACATCCAAAGTACACCTAGGACAGGTTCCTCACCGCAGGGAAAGACTGCCCCCAGCAAACACTAACTGACAGAGAGTTTGTGCAAAAGGTTCAGCAGAGTTGCAGGGAGAGTTAACACTTGCAGCACGTCCCCTGGCAGGAACCTGGCAGATTCTCCACGTTACCCACCCCATCTTGTTTTCTGAGCAAGCTGCTGACAGGGCCCAGTTCACAGTACACACTGTGCCATCACAGATAGGGAGCATGACAGCCAAAAAGCAGTGCCAGGTAGGTGTCATGGAGCTGTTCTGGAAGCCCAGACCTGCCCCTCCTAGATGACCATGAGAGTATCATGCTCTGCCACTCACAGGGCATCATTAACAGGGATATTGAGGCCAGCCCCAGTGATCTCAAGCCAGAAAAGCAGTTCTCCTCCATGGGCAGGGAAAGCTTCTGTTTTGTGGTGGCAGAGCTGATGTCAGTGCCTGGACCAGTTGCAAAGTTGATTCAGATTAGCCCATGTGGCTCTACAACAGATCCCTGCACCAAGAAAGCAAGGGCTGATGTGACTCCAGTAACCAATGTGTGAGCAAGGATCCACCAACACTTACTGGAGCCAAATGCTACCCAAAGCATGTCATCAAAGGGAATTGGCCAGGAACTTAAATTCTTACTCAGACTTGTTGCCACAGACATTTGGGTGTAAAGCAGGGAGCCCCAAAATTAAACATTTGGTTAATCTAGATGCCAGGTTGTGGAGGCTGCAAGATTCAGTGAGTGTGGAAACAAGACCAACACAAGCAATCCCACATGGGCCAGGATCCATGATGCACTCCCTCCAGTAGCAAGGTTGCCACTATTGGACCATACAGACCAATAGTAGATCAGTGCTTTCACCAGGGCACTTCTGTGGGTCGTTTCTAATCCCTCCCCACCCCTTCCTTTAATTCTGTTCAAGCCTCTCCCTCTCTGGCAGAACTGCTCTACACTGGTGAACAGCAGCTGTGGTGGTTGGACCTACATTCATATAAGGAAGAACTTTGCATTTCTAGAAACCAGAAAAAAAAAATTTCCACCTTTTTACCTAAGAAACAGGTCTAGTTAAACTTCTTGATCTGTCCATGAATCTGTATTTCTCCTTCTAGAAACTTCTGACTCTCCTGTCTGATTTCAACTCCATTTAAGCAGATGGGCAGAAATGCAGAGATTGTGGTCAGGAGGCCTGAAATGTGAGCCACTGTGGACATAGAGAGCCAGGCACAAAGGCTTTCATGTGCCCAGGGAGCCTCTAACCCTACTACTCACTGGAGTAAGTGTGGCTGCCTAGAAGATGTCACCAGGATGTTCCAGAAGAGAAAGAAATGATGCCTCCACAAAGCTCCAAAGGATGCAATGTGTCTGCAGAAGCACCCACAGGCCTTGTGGGTGATGAGTTTCCTCCAAAAAGCGGCTACCTAATGCCAGAGAAAAAGGTATGTTAGAGAGAGAAGAACAAGGTAAGGTCAGGAAAGAGCAGATGGAGGAAGAGAGACAGCACAGAAGCCTGTGAGTGTCCTGGAGAGGACCAAGAGAGAGCAGAGAGACGCAAGCTGCTGCAGCTGTTAACTGTGACACTGCTGTCCAATAAAGCCCTGAACAACTCTGTAGCTGATGGGGAAAATTTCTTGAAGACTAATTGCAATGCTTGTCACAAATCAGACCTTCTTGAAGCAAGCTGGTGTCCACTGGCCGCAACATTCATTTCTTCTAGGACGCAGTTTCTTCTGGGACAAATTTGTAGGTAACTTTCTTCCCACACCCACCACCTACACAACACACCAAAGTCAATAGAGCTACAGAAGGAGGGACTTGTGCCCAGCCCTACCGAGAAATTTTTCAGTATCTCAGCTGCTAGTGTAACCGTTGCAACCCCATGCAGCCAGAGGGAAGATGTACCAACGAGAAAGACTTGCAGACACAAGGAGAGGGATGGTGGGGCAAGGAAGAGAGAATGCCATTTAGATGTTAGATTGGGCTCATAGCTGGGATGACATAGTGTGGTCAGTGCAAACCTGTCAGCCCAGACTTGCAACAAAATGAGACAGTCCACTCCTCGGAGCAGCTCACAGTTGCATTGCTTGCCTCACTATTGACCTGGTGTCTATCTGGCCTCTGCAGAGTACTCACAAGCTCCATTACCCTTCCTCGACAAGCTGATGGCCTGGAGTACTGGTGGCCAGATCTGCATCCTGACAGAGCAGAAACCTCTAGAATTACAGCATCTCTCCACAAAGCATGTGTGTTTCCAGAGAGCCTTCATGGGGTTTGGAGGATGGGTAACAGCATCTCCTCCATCTTAAAGGACCTAGGAATATCTGCAGTCCCCAGAGCAGAGATTCTCCTCCCTGTGGTGTCTTCTGCTTCTTTCTGGTTCTAGACTCAATAGGAGCACCTCTTCTGAGGACTGCATTTTCTACCCAGCTGGGGTAACACTTTACAGAGATTGGCATCTGTATGCATGCACTTGCTAGACAGCCAGGTTTGTGCAGAAGGGGGCTGTTTGTAGCTAACAGCTTCTGAGAAAGCAGAAAGAAATCATCAGCACTGCTGAGAAAGCAGGCTAGTAAGGAGCCTCTTACTATCTCCTGCCCAATATGCTAGGACCTGTCCAATCCATCCTGGAGTTGAACTCAGTTCAATGCTTTTCTTACAATCTTCTGAAAACTACAACATTCCCTTGCTTGCCCTCCTCAGTTTGCTTGCTCAGCCTTGCCTGCAGTGCTGGTGTGAACTCCCCTGGTGAAATTGCTGCCCAGGACAGTGGGAGTCAGAACCTGTTCAAATCCACTTGATCTCTTCCACTAGGAAACTTCTGATGCTAAAGTATTTTACGCTAATTGCATACCAGCCAGTTATAAAAAAAAATGTAAACGGTTATATATGACACACTTCAGTGTCTTCTACTTTTATAATGTATTTGATGACACCCCCCGGGGAAAATACTCCTGCATGAACAAGTAACAACACAAGAGGAAAGCATAAGTAGGGCAATCTGGGTATGGATGATAATTACCAATGCATAAAAATATATCATGAGATATGCTTAAATAACTTTACATGAGGCGGCAGTTCTGGCTTAGCAATTCCTTTACCATGATATCATTTCTGTGCTCAAAGGCCAACTAAAAGTAGCTAAAAATGTCAGGACCAAATGGACCAGGGAGTCAACAGGGGTGAGTCTGTGTCCTTTCTCTTTCCTGTGTCACACTCTCACTGGCATTGAATTTGGCCCTAGAAAGCTAGTGCTAGTTTTCCCTGTGCTTCCTCCTCCTGGCAATCCAAGCCTCAGTTCACCCTGACGTTCCTTCTTCACAGCTGACCCACAATTTGCCTTGGAATAAGAGACTGACCAAGGTCTTTGAATGGGAAGCAATACCTTCTATTGGTCTGAGCAAGAGACTCCCAAACTGAGATAATGCGTCGTAGAAATAATTTATCCAGCTCTCAGGAGTACAGATTCCCCTTACTGTAATGCCTTGGGAGTTTCTGGAACTAACTGTGCCCTTTGGGCTGGCCTGAAAAGACACGTCCTGCAGTATTGCTTATCCCTGGCCTCCTTCAAACTATGTACTCATGTGCTACTTGACAAACTGACACATCTCACTGAGCAGCAGAGTCTGAGACAACAGAGAGACCCCCTGAGACATCTCCCAGTTCAGCAGAACATGCACATGGTTTTGTTTCTATTTACATCTCTGCCAATGCACTGAAACTCATTCTCTGCACAGGTCTCTTGCAGACTGCCTGGAAAGTCTGATGAAAAGGGGCAACTTGAACACCGTGGTCTGCCAGCACTGGCCATGGGAGGTGCCACCACAAGCTCAGAAAGTCCTAGACAGCAAACAAAGCTAAACAAGCATTACAAGATGATGATGACTGGGCATGTAAACATTGCAGGCAGGAGGCCTAGCAAGTAGGCAGGAACTCAAGCTCTCCTGGAGACAGCACACCAGGCAAACACATATGTGTTCTCCTCCAAGCTGCTGGATCCAGGAGAATCCAGAAACAAAAGACAGGCCTGGAAACAGGGACTAAGGACAATCGAAGTGTTTTGCACCATGGCAGGTGCATGCATCTTGTGTAAGGGTGAGCTGGTAGGGTTGAAGCACAGACTGCAGCCTACATACCTAAGCTTTCTACCTAAGCAGCAATGCCACGTCCCTCAAATCAAAGCACATGTTCCTCAGGCCCTTGACTGTGTTTCTGATATGTAATTTAATGGCTGACCTATGCTTTAGCTTGGGATAAAGCTAAGCTTCCTTGCACGAAAGATTGCTGGAGGGCTATAAAGTGCTTAATGATGGTCCTGCCATTTTCCATTCAAGACAACTGCATCTTTCTTTAGCCCACACAGCTAAGGCTCTTCTCCAGAGAGAGTCACAGGACCCAAAGCCCCTCCTTGCATCCTCACACACACAGTGAAGATCCGAGAACAGGTGGTGGTGGAGAAGCTCACAGGAGGGGACTAAACCAAATACTCACAGCACAGTGACAACCAGCTGATCTACCAGACTGGGAATGGATGTCTAGCTAAACAACCAAGAAACCGTATCTGTAATGCTTCATACAACTCAAGTTTGCCTCCTGGAATAAACAGCAACAGTGAACTTTGTCAGTCTGGGGAGAAATGAAGGAAGCCCCTACCCACCTCACCATATCCCAAATAGCTCTTTGCTGGGCTACCAGTCTGGATCTCTGAGCAGTTCTGTCCAATTTTTCTGCTGCCCACAGCCAGCCTGAAATGTCTTTTCTACCTGAGTCCCTACCACACTGTTATATTCCTTCCTTGCATAATGTATATACAGTAGAAATAGCAGTGGCTTAATCTGTACTTTCCACTCCTATTGTTCTCTAATGACCTGCTGTAATTATCCAACTGAACTCTTCTGGCAGAGCACAGCATAATTCCTTAAGTGGCTCGGTCTGTTCCTAGTGGGCTACTGACCCTATCTGGAAGCATTTTCTTCTGGTGAAGTGTCCTAGGAGCCAGTGGTCCTCTCAAAAGGGGAAGTCCGGCACCTCTGGGCTGAGATGGAAATGACTACTATTGCATTAGCAGCAGAGGGAGAGCTCTCCCAAATGTTCTCTCTCTCTAGAGCTTCGCACCCTGAGATGGAGAGAAACAAACATACTATCTTCCCTGAGAAAGGGAAGAAGGGAAAACAATGACAATATTTTCCAGGTGCCCTACTACAGACAAGCACACTCGTGTTGAGACAGGAAGCTTCATTAGCAACCTGTTAGCTTTGGTGGGGTTCTGCAATTTGTTTTGGTTTTTAATAAGACACATTGCCTCTTTCCAGACTGGTCTGTTTTGGCTTCCTGTGCCAGTAAGCCAGGAAAAAAACCCAAAACCTTATAAAAAATATGATCTTTTTCCCCTGGTTTTCTTTTTTAAAGCTGCTGAAATAAGGTGGAACAACAACAATTACCACCCTGTCCTTAATCCCTAGTTTGGATATGGGAAGTGAAACTGAATCCCTGGGAGCACACAGTTAAATGAACTATCTCAGCAGAGTGCACACTCATCTTTTGAAAGCCAAGAGATCAGAAGGAGGTTGATCCTTCGTTTTCTATCCTGGCAAAACTGCTATCGCTACCAACAAATACATGGTGATTCAGGGACCAAGAGAGTCCATTTGAGAGAAGGTTGTTACAACTGCTCATTTAATTGCAGATTCCTCACCGCTGCACTGATTTTGTTGCACCTCCAGCATCCATTACCCAGGATTCTCCAATGATGGAGATCCCCCACCTCCCTGGTAACGCTGATGACCCATCCCTGGGCTGCACCACCCTCCTGGGGAAAGAGCCGTTGAAGGCATACAGACCCTTCAGGCTGAAAGCACACAGCAGTCTGGGCAGCACAGGGACAATAACCACCATGCTCCCTTCTGCACTGCCATTCACCATATAAGCACAGCCCACCCTGCTTCCCAGAAAAGCAGCTGCAGTCTCTTCTGCCATGTGAGCCCACAGGCTCTGGCACCCTGCCGAACCTTTGTGTTGATGGGGGAAAAAAATCAGTATGCTGCAGTGTTTACAGAGATGGAGAGAGGATTAAAGCCTTTTGTGAGCAGCTCGTAAGGCAAGCAGGGTAGAGATTGTATGTCATGGCACCCAGAGTATAGAGTGGGATATTAAAGGCAGATTAGGATAATTTCATGTGCCAGACACCAGTAGAGTCCTTGCAGTCCAAACATGCTTGAACTTGCTGATAAACCTGTTGCCTTCAGTGGATAACCACCAAAGCAGGCTAAAAAGCTGGGGCTGCAAAGCAAACACCAGGCCTGATAACAGGCATTTAATATTTATTAGTGCAGAGTTATGAGCCCCACTCTCTATACTTCTACCTTCGCTAACAGCATCAGCCCTTCTGCAATCCCACCAGTAGAGAGGCCTTTCCCTGGTCAAATGGTTTGTGTCAGGCTGACACCAGACGCCTCTGTGTCTCACTGAAAGGAGCAGTTTTATGGCCAACTGCCAAAATTAGTTTATAACCTGTGACTGGTACCAGCAATCGCTATGTCTGACTGAAGAGAAGGTGCCCCGATCTCAGGTCTATGATTCTATACATCAGGACAAGAGCTAGCTGTACTATCATGCATACTGTTTTAGGGTACCTCACATTATCATATTAACCCCTCAAGCTCAAGGCATGCTGCAAAGAGCACCTGCCCTGAAGTGCACAGTGAGGAGAGCTGCGGACGTGCTGGGAAGTGCCTGTTCTATTGCTATCACAGTCTGGGCGTTACAGGCCAGCGGTCTCTTTTCATCAGATATAGTCTCCTCTGCAACTACATCCTTCTGTCTGGCCCTGGGCAGCTATTTCTGAAGACTTCTACAGTTTGTGGTAGAACAGCGCTTTACATCTCCTACCTTACAGTATTAAGACTGCTCATTGCCTACACCAACACTAAAATACCAGCCCTGTTTTACACATTCATTGTCATCATTAAATGATCTCATCCCCAGGAGGTTAGTGAGTGTATGCAGCCAAAGTGGCACTGAAAGTAACTGGATCCCTTAGAGGAAGAGCAAATAATAAAATGGCAGAAATTTTCTTTATGCTAGAGTTAGATCAAGGTCAGATTCACCAGCCCATGGTCTATGGATCTACAGGACCACATTTCCTAGCATTTAGCGCCTTCACAGAGAACAGGATGCCACACAGATATGAAGCAAGTGAAGGACTGAAAACTACAAGAAGAGTTCAGAAGCGTTCAATCAAGGGCAAAGGGGAAAATGCTGTAATGGAATAAGAGAAAAATCTATTGGATTGAGTCATCATAGCAAGCAAAACAGGCATACTTTAAAATCACTTGGTGTACTAGAAAGGAGAATGCTATTGAGCAATCATGAAATAAGAGGAAACTCACATTGAGCAGTCAAGGTCTGGGGAAGAACTTCAAAGGTAGGAAAGCCTTCTGGCAACAGAAAGGTAGTGGCAGGAAGATGGACATCCTTGTGACAGTCAGCTCCTGCCCCTGTGTTTTTTGCTATGGTAATGGAGATTGGACTTCCAAAACGAGTTGTTGGCACACAAGAACCGCACATAGTAGCATCCTGGTAGCACAAGAGTCTCCACCACTATTTCAGTCTCCATTGCATCCCAGATAAAAATTAGTAGATGCCCCATGATCACCACTGCCTCTAGGACACTGGCCTGGATATCCTCTCATAGTGTATCCTCACCTGGCCCAGCTAAGCATCAGCAGGCTTTCAAAAAAACTATACAGACAGGAAAAAGAGAATAATTTTGTCAAGCCCTTCAACAGAAGATTACCTCTACTCATTTCACATACAATAAAGCAGCCTTTCTGATCCACTAACACCAGCAGAGTAGCTAGTGTCTTTGCTAATCCCACAGAGCTGCACCACCATTTCATTCCAGCCTGACACCCATTACATTGAATGAAAAAGAAGAGCACCAATGCAGTAAAAAAAAAAGAAAAAAAAAATTAAAAAGGCTTCTAGTTTGCTTTAGAAGGATTTCTTGGTTAAACGGTTTCACCACAACTCTCCCATGCAGGAGCAATGGTTACTTGTGCTACATGATCTAGACATCTCCATGTCAAGCGTCCTGCAATCCCCTAGCTCTGTTAGGGGGACTCTGAGAAGCCTTCATTGCCACAAGCTAGATGTTAACATCCTCTTGGGCAATAAGAAGATACATACGAAGACCCCAAATATCCTGCAAGTCATCTGGTCAACACAGTGGAAGGACCATAGTTTGGTTGAGTTTGACCATGCTTCTGGAAGATGTAGCAACAGTACAATAATGAACACTTGCAAGGTCATCTTTGCTCTGCAATGTGTATCGACTATACAGCTAGCTGCAAGATACCACAGGGTAAATCAGGAAGGATAAAACTTTCATGCATCCCACATTCAAGTGATAATAAGAGACAAAAAAAAGAGTTGAGAGCTTTAATCCTAAAAAATAACTTTGCAGGGGTGTCTATAGCAGAAGCACAGCAGGTCCAGACAATGCCATCCAGGAGGAGGCTAACAGAGGAGTCACTGTTGTCATAGGAGGCACACAAGGTATCTTGCATCAGTTTGCCAAATGCCCTGGAAATGCTACCTTAAAAATTATGATTTACTAGGTGCAACAGATTGTCTGGGAGAACTCAAATTGAATCCAGAAAAGTATCAACCTGTTCTGGAAGGACAAGTGACACTATTTGTGTGTTTCAAGGACATAGGCACTTGCTGCAGGGTCCAGGGAGAATGGGAAACTCAGACCTACAGAAAGTCCCAGCAGTGCAGAGATGCAGCTTTGGGGACACAATGGCAAACTGGAACATACTGAGGCAAAATTTCTGGGACAGGAACAGTGCAGATGACTGATAGGCTTACTCTCAGGAGTGACTCTGTGGAGGACTGGGGAGAACACAAACATGGAAAGCAACACAGGTGCGGGTGACTGACCCAAAAGGGTTTGGGAGCCTTCAGAGGGGTACCAGGAAAGCTGAAATGCTGGTTTCAGAAAGGCAAACCACCATAAGGTCTGAGCTTTGGTATGAATGTCTTGGGAGGCTGAACTACAGAAACAAAGAGCAGCGACAGATCTGCTAGTTTGTTGAAGAAGCAGGCCTTCAACGAGCTCTCTCGATACCAGGGAAAAGGCAGGAATAAAAGGAAGGGACCAATACAGCTGAATCATGAGATCCTTGTGGATGAGGAGGAATTGACACTAGGTTAGATTACAATAGGCAAGAGTTAAAAGCAGTCTCACAAGCACAAAAGGACAAAGCTGAAAAGCCAAGCCAGGTAGCTTTGGAGGAACAGCAAGGGAGAGAGACTGCTCTAAGCCCATCAGTCATGAGAGGGAAACATGGCATGTCCACTGCTCAGAGCTGGAAGGCTATCAGCTGTCCTGGATACATGTTGAAGGTCACAAATACCAGTGTGAAAAAAAAGCAGCAGCTGATGCAACACAGCTATTATCAACTACAAGAGGACAAGATTTAACCCTCAGACAAGGCAAGAGCAGAGTAAGGAGTACTTTTCTATGTGAAGGGTTTCCAATGAGATGTGCCTGATAGCCTTATCTCAAGGCATTAATGAAGGTTGCTGGGTTTTGGGCTCCAGAGGCAACCAAGTAGCCTTAGAAAGCCACAGAAAGGGCAAATAAAGTGGTGCTTTACAAAATTGAAGAAAAGAAAATCTGGGAAATTACAGACCCACTAGCTTAGTTTTCATTACCATAAGCACTAGAGGCAAGCAAGGAAGGGTACAGGAACTGACACAACCTCTTCAGACCAACCCAGCTTCCCTGGACAGCCAGGGAAAAGAACTCTGTAGGTACAGAAAAGCAACAGTTATCACTTCTTGATGTTAGTAAGACACCTGATACTTGTTTGGTGGTAGCCTCCTAAGCAAGTTAAGGGAGCTTCAAATGGCAATATAATGGGAGAACATCTAGAAAAAACATATTCAAAGAGTAGTAATAAATGGCTTACTGTCTGATTGAAAATGCATCAAGTGAGGATTCAGAGAGGTGGATTTTAGGTCAATTCTAATTAGTCTTTTTACTTACGGCCACATAACAGAAAAAGAAGCAGGTTTATTCATCATGCAGATGATGCCAGCACAGAAGAGGCTGCCAGTGTATCACAGGACAGGATTTGGATTCAAACCAATCTCAAGAACTTGGGAGATGCCGTCAGAAAAGAAGTGAGAAACAACTGAGTCAGTGTGAACACACCATGCCAGACCTCAGCAGGACAGTCAGCCCCACATGCAGAAAAGGGGCAGAGAAGGATCTAGAAAGCATTGTCACAGCCTGCACATGAGTCCATGCCCACTGATGGACATGGGGAGGAGAAGGCATGATTCCCATGGGTTTTAAATATGTCCACAGATGAAGACTCCACATCCTCTCTGGGCAACCTGCACCAGTATTTGATCACTCTCACAGTAGAAAAGGATTTTTTTGTTCAGATAGAAGCTCCTGTGTGCCCATTACCTCTGGTCCTGTCACTGGACACTACTGAGAAGAGTCCAGCTCTCTTCTTCATTCCCTCCCATTAGGTATGTATAAACATGGATAAGGTTCCCCTGAGCCTTCTCTTCTCCAGGCTGAACATTTACAGCTTCTCAGCCTCTCCTTGTATGAGAGATGCTCCCATTTCTTAAGCACTCATGGGTCCAGTTTGCTTCAGTGCTCTCTAATCTGAGAGTAAGTTTTCCTTGTGCCAGACTTTTTGCCTGGTCTCAAGAGTTTAGGATTGCTGAAGGCTGGTCTTATGGGTAAAGACTAAAGCAAAGAATGCACTGAGCACCTCAGCCTTTTCCATGTCTTTTCTTACCAGGTCCCTGGCACCACTCAGCAGCAGGTCCACATCTACCTTAGTCTTCCTTTTGCTGTTTACGTACTTGCAGAATCCTTTCTTGTCACCCTTCATACTCCTCACCAGATTGACTCTATCACTGCAAGATCAGACAGCAACTCTATACACCTCCTAGGTCACCTTCCCCTGCTTCCACCTCTTGTATGCCTCTTTTATGTCTGAGTTTAGTTATGAGCTCCTTGCTCATCCATGCAGGCCTTTGCTTCATTAATCTCAGTTCTATCCCTTCAACTTTGGTTTATGTATGAACAGTTGCTTCTTCTTCAAGTCCTCACCTAGGTCTCTTGATGGGGAATAGCTTTGTTTCTCCAAGCTACATTGTCTAAAACCAACCTCCAGCCTAGCAGCTAGATTTTTCTGTCATATGGATGTTGAGCTCCCCATCACAACAGATCTTCTTATATCAGCCAATTGTGGCATTTGCCTGTGTTTGCTATGTAAGTGGAGCAGATGGAAAAACCACAAAGGAAGTAGCGGTAGCTAAGTCTCCCCTCTTACCCTATTCACCCATTTAAAGCCTTGCTGCACAACATGATATGTTTCATCACCTGCAGTGATAAATAATAGCACAAACCAGGAACAACCACTCGGTCATGTTTATTCTCAAGTGTTCCTTGGTCTCATTGCAACCCACAATAGCATTCGTTAACAAGTGTTAGAACATAGTTACAAATTGCAGCAAACACAAATGCTCCGTCAGTGTTATTGCAGACTTCATTAAAGATGATCCTCCGCATTTCAGCAACAGCCATTCAAGGATCTGAAAACATTTATATGCCTCTGTGAGCCAAGTGTCACGCTCCATGTGTGAGCCAGATGTTCACAACATCGTTTTACAAATGAGGGAACGAAGTTCACAGGACTGACTCCAGACCCCTTTCCTCCCACTGAGTAATCCACTGCCCACCAACTAGTCATAGGGGAATTATCCAACTCAAGGCAAGGCAGGATACCATTACGATCTCTTTGTTTCCTTGCATTGTCTCTATTCCCTTGTTCCTCATCTTGTATTTAGATTCTAGGCCTGGAAGGGTACCTCTGAATGTGTCCACTGCAGCACAGCATGGCACAAAGATGCAACTTAGTACTACTCAGTAGAGCAATGCAAGCAGCAATGGCATCAGAATCTGGATAACAGAGAACTCTTGAAGAAGATGTCCATCAGCAAACCAGGCCCCTGGTAACAGAGCTAGCCCGGTTAATTCACAGTAGCAGCAAAGCAAACTAAATCCAACATCTCTCCCATTCCAGCCATCTCCTCTGCAGAGCATACAGTGCCTGCACTTGGCAGGGCCCTGGCTGCCTTCAAAACTTTACACTTCAAGAGACACAAGGAGAGTCAAGAAGGTGATTCCCACTTAGCAAACTGACCTTTTTAAGGTGCTTAGCTCCTCCATCTCCCCCCAGACTTTGCAGGCTGAGTTGGACAAGAGTCCTTGCAGCTAGAGAAACACCTGTGTTTAAGAAGCCAAAGAGACTGCAGCATTTCTCCTACATCCCTCCTGCCAAACCGCTCCACCAGCTGGGTCTCTGCATCATCTCATTTTGTCACGATTAAGGAAAAATCACATGCTGCTCCCTCTAGTGACAACCTGAGCACATTTAAGCAGTCTGGCCTCGAGTCGCAGCACCACTGCAATAGGTTTTAGGCACAAGAGACAACATTTTTACAGAGACCCACTCTCTGGCATCCATAGTCTTTCTCTCATGCCTTTGGTGTATCTGAACCTACCTTAGTTGCTCTCTCTGAGGCTACCACTCTGCAACCACAGGTCTCACCAAACTCAAGAGGCTGCTAACAGGATCTGCAGAGCTTCACCAGTCCTCAGTTAAAATCCAGTCTGATCTGAGAGTGACCTCAAGGTAAAAGCACTGGGCGGCCGCGGTCACCTGAGCAGGGTCATCATGTGTGCACTCTGCAATTGGCACTTGTTGATCAAATAAAAGCAAGTTCAGAAATTAAAAGCAGCTACACAACAGAGAACAGCCATAGCTCAAACCAGCATTGTAGCTCCCGCATTTATTCCAGGGACAGCAGAAGGTTGTTAAACCCAGGTCTTGTCACTGTAAGCTAGAAACAAAAATGGGTATTACAACTTCATGGATAAAAGCAAACTGCACTGGGCAAAGAAAATGAAGGGAGGTTGAAGTTACCATAATGACTGCTTTTCTACTAATTCTAGACCATCAGGTAACACAAAGGAAGACCCAGGGCTCCAGCTGAACAGAAGTAGCATGTACACTGCGACCACCTCACTTCTGCACATCCTGATGCAGGCAGCATAACAGCTCTGCGCAAGTCCTTCATATTTGTTTCCAATCAAGAAGAAATACAAACAAATAGCTGAAGAGGAGGGGGGTCATTTATTTCTTGAAATTCCCCAGTGTGCTGGTTTTGGCTGGGATAGAGTTAATTTTCTTCATAGTATCTAGTACAGGGCTGTGCTTTGGATTTGTGCTGCAGTTCTGATACCACAGGGATGTTTTTGTTCCTGCTGAGCAGTGCTTACACAGAGCCAAGGGCTGTTCTGCTCCTCAGCCCACCCCACCAGTGAGCAGGCTGGGGGTGCACAAGAAGCTGGGAGGGGACACAGCCAGGTTGGCTGACCCCAACGACCAAAAGGATATTCCATACCATATGACATCAGGTTCAGCAATGAAAAACTGGGGGGGGGAGAAAAAGGAATGAGGGACATGGGCAGTTACAGCATTTGTTTTCCCAAGTCACCATTATGAATGATGGAGCCCTGCTTTCCTGGCAATGGCTAAACACCTGCCTGCTGATAGGAAGGAATGAACAAGTATCTTATTTTGCTTTGCTTGTGCGCACAGCTTTTGCTTTACCTATTATGCTGTCTTTATCTCAACCCATGAGTTATCGCTCTTTTACCATTTTCTCTCCCATGCCACTGTGGGGAAGTGATCAAGTGGCTGGTGGTGCTCTGCAACCTACCAGGGTGAAACCACAACACCCAGCTTCCCGGTTTACCTGTCTCTCCCATTGCAAGCAAAAAACCTGCTGAGGTACCAAACTCCCCTGGCCCGGGAACTCAGCCATGTGTGGAGAAGCAAAGTCTAGCAGCCCCTTCCAGGGCTGGCTGCTGCACACATGTGTACCTAACTGCCTGCACATCTTGCCAGTCCCTTTCACCAGCTCTAGGTCATGTCCTTGCAAACACAGGCCTGAATCACGCCATTGACTTTCCCCTGCAAGGGGAGCAGTAAGATACTTGCCCTTCGCTCCCACTCACACCAGAGCCCAGGCCAGCACCAGCTCACAGAGAGGAAGATGAAGGCACTGGGATGACAGTCACACAGCAACTCACTGGCGAGGCGAGATGCAGGCAGGCAGGGTGCCGGCATTCCCTAGCCCACCACCAGCCACATGCAAGGGCCTAACCCTGGCTGGCTCTGTGCTCCGGGACTGGCTCCTCAGTCCCTGCACGTGCCTCTATGGCAAAGACACATGCTTGGACTTTCTCGGAGGGGCTTGCCAGGACCCCTGGAAGGAACCACTGTCCCCTCTGTCCCGTCAGCCCCATCACACCGCCACACCCAACTGCAGTCAAATGACAAACACCAGCAGGATAAAATGAGATTTTTCTCTTTTTTTTCCTCTCCCTCCAGTTTCACAAAGTCTAGAAATTACCCCAAAGCACTGACATCTATTTCTGAGTTTGCAGGGAACCTGAGAAAACCACTGTAAAGGGGGAGAGCCATACTACCAGGGCTTGAGCCTCATCTTACCCAGAACATGGCTGTTCAGGGCGAGGGGGAAGGAGGGAAGCATCACATAACTGCTGTCAGCTCTCACCAACTCAGCAATGCTGGCTGCTTCAATTCACACTATCTGCCTTATACCAAAGAATCCCAGAACCTCGGAATGGTTGAACTCTGCCTCTGTCCCCATGGCATCATCCTTCCCCCAAGCATCTCTCTGCAATGTCACCCACATGATGGCCGCCTTATTCCCACATCCCCAAGAAGAACAGCCACCAGCCAGGGTGCTGGGGGAGTGGCAGGATGATCGGAAAGGCACCAAGAGTACCTGAGGCCTGGACATGGAGAAGAGGGGAGATTTAGAGGTGTGAAGTGAGCAGGTGTGGGCGTGTGGAGGCTCCCTGGGGGACACAGGCCACAGCAATGGGGAGCTGGCAAAGGGAATCAGTGGGAAGGCCCCATAGCCCTGAGGGAAGCCTTGAGGCCTGAGGGAAGGGCACGGGGCATGAGGGAAGGGCAGGGAACCTGAGAGAACCCATGGAACCTGAGGAGAGCCATGGAGCCTGACGGAAGGCCATGGAGCCTGGGGAGCTGTTGAACGGCAGGACGCAGCACGCAGACGGGGTGGAAGCAGCTACCACAAAACCCCACTTAGCGCACCAAGCGACCCTGAGCAGACAGGCTCTGTCCCATGGAGCCCGCCCCTCCTTACCGCGTGGCCGGGACCCCTGCTTTGCTGTGCACCCCCCTCTGAAGCAACACGGCTGAGACCACCAGCTGTGCCGCCACAGCCATTCCCTCACCCGCCACCATGGCCTCCGCAGGGCAGGGTGCTGCACCCAGCAGTGGAGGCAAAGAGGATCCCTGAAGGCTGGGGAAGGTCCAGCCGCTGCGGGACGTGGCAGGCAGCGCTGAGACAGCAAGGCTGCCGGGGCAGGCCCCAGGCGCAGGGCACAGTGGGTGGGAGAGAGACAGACAGACAGCAACACCACCACCGAGACACGCACGAAGAGACATCTGTCACCTGCTACTGCTCCTGGGAACAGCGGCAGAGCATGGCAGGGATGCTGGGTGTGCTTATTTAATGCTATTTAATTCCCAGTGCTACAAATATTTAAAATAAATTAATGAAAATAACCACAGTGCCATGGTATCCGTGTGTCCGCTACAGACAGGAAGTCTTCAGCAGAGCAAGCTGTGGCCGGGTGTCCTTGATCCTCGCCATGGGAGCAGGAGATCACGTCTGCTGGACAGGGGGAGAGGAGACCAAACCGGGTAATGGGCTGCTGAGGAGGGGACGCTGTGTGCAATGTGCTGGCTGCTGTGGTGACAGGGACAGCATGTGACATGCTGACTCCTAGTGAGGCAGAGCAGGAGAGCAGAGTCCTAGCATGCCCGTGATGCACCGGCTTGCAGCAGGACATGTGAGACTCACTGACTCCTCATGAGGAACGGTCAGCATACCTGCCACTGCACTGGCTCCTAGCAGGGCTGGAGGGCAATACAACTTCCAGAGGGACACGTGGGACCCATTAGCTCCCAGCAGAACACATGTGACATGCTGACTCCCAGCCAGACAGCGCTATCATGGGATGTACTAGCTCCCAGCTGATGCCCGGACTGCCAACAGGATGCACGCGATGAACTGATGCCCGGCAGGACACTTGTGACGCACTGGCTCCCAGTGGGGCTGAGCCCCGTAAGATGCACCAGCTCCCAGCAGGACACAAGGGAATAAGTGATTCCCATCAGGATACGTGCAGTGCCAAGACTCTCAGTGGGACACACCTGACACACCAGCTCCTAGCAGGACACAGGCAACACAACAACTCCTAGTAGGGCAGAGCCAGTGTGCAAAGTACCAGCTACCAGCAGAATACATCCAAAACACACTGAATCCCAGCAAGGCAGAGTCACTCTCACCAGAGTGTGCATGCTGCACCAACTGCCATCAGGACGTGCGTAATGCACCAACTCCCAGCAGGGCAAGGCCTGCCGGTGACGCACTAGCTCCCGGTAGGACACTTGTAATACACTAACTCCCAGCAGGAGACGTGCAGTGCTGCGGCTCCCAGTGTGACACACATGATGCACCAGCTCCCAATGAGACACGCAACGCACTGACTTTCAGCAGGACACGTGTGATGCACTGACTCCCACCAGGACACTCATAGTGCACCAATTCTCAGTGAGACACATACAATGCAATGACTCCTAGCGTGGCTGGGTCGGTGTGTCACCTACAGGCTTCAAGCATAACATGTGAAGAACTAGTTCCTAGGAGGACAGATGCCATGTGTGAGACACTAGCCCCCAGATGACACGCCAGCTCCCAGTGGAAAGGGCTGGCATGCAATGCACAGGCCCCCCTGTGCCCTGCTGCCTGTCCCGGAGAGCTGTGGGTGCTGTCCCGGCAGAGGAGGGGTGCAGGGGCAGGCCGGGCTGTGTAGCGGGGCACAAGACACCATAGCAGGGCTCCCACTGCCACCTAGTGGGGGACAGGAAGCTCTCAGGGACCACCCGTCCCTGAGACCTGGGTGCTGCTGGGTGCGGCAGACCTTCCCCAGCCAGGCCAGCCTCTCCCACCGCCCTGCCAGCCCTGCCTGCCTCCAGCAGCCCCCCAGTCTCACACACTGCCCTGCAGCAGGCCAGCGTGTCCTGCCAGCTCACCTCCCACACTTGCTCATCCCGGGCCCTGGAGAGCATATAAAGTACCGCCGTGGGAGGGACAGAGGAATTCACTCCAGGTGCAGTTTGTTAATCACATCAAGTACAGTCCTGTCGAGTTACTGGGTTTCCATCCTGCACAGGGTGAGCACAGAGACCTGGTCCAAGATCCATAGCTTCGGCCCATGAGCTGCAGTGTCCAGAAAGCATTAGAGCCACTCTCATAAGATGTTTCAAGAAAGCCCCCCAAAAAGGCACACACATCTTCTGAGGCACACGCTGATGCTCAATGCATTTTTTTATCTGCACAGCTACCTGCGAATTATCCTCCATCTGTGTACATTAACTCTGACGCACACAGTCATGCATATACAAGAATGCACCGCAGACACATCAGCCAAAGAAAACACTGGCACAGCAAACAGCTTGTGTGACTGCACAAGTTTTATTTTATAGGCTTTCTCCCCCGAAAACAGGCCAGAGGTTCTGGGAGATGGAAACAGCAGATGGGGCCATAAAGGTGCAGTACAGAGCTGTGTGAAAGTTTACACATGGGAAGGCTAAAACCGAGTAACAAACGCAATTTAACGTGGTGGGGGGGCAGGGAGTGGATTTGCAATCCTGGTGCACGTGAATCTCTCCACCCAGCAGGCGACCGTCAATCTCTTAAGCCGTATCTCCACTCATCTACAGCCATTTAATCACTTGGCATTTTCTTCCATTCCATCTGCATTCTCAGTCTCTTCCCTTCTCACACGTCCTCAGCCTGAAAACAATCCCTAGGATATTAAAGAGAAAACCATGACACCTTGTGGAACAGATGGAGCCTTCTCCAGATAAAGGCACCCTTATGAATACTGGTGTGTCACCCAGCAGGTCTGCCCAGCCTAGGCAGTGAAAACAGAACAAGTAAGGCCCAAAAAACTAGCAGCTCCCAGTAGATGCCCCAGGTTCACTTACTGATCAAACACAGCCCCTCTCTGCTCAGAGGATCAGCTACCCGATTTTTGTTGGCCTTAATCATGATTAAGCTGAGCATCTTTCTAGGGAGTTTTTCCAGGGAACTCAAATCCCTGCAAAAATTAAATCAGCTGCAAGATGCTCTATTATCCTCATGATCCACCCTGAGATCAAGGCAAAGGGCGAGGCTAGAAAATGAGGCCCATCATGGTGATGATTGCAGCTAGGCTGGATCCCAGATAGATCTGCAGTAATACCTGACACAAGTCTAGAAGTGGGGAGAGAGGAAATGCATTTGAAAAGAGATAGCCACAGAGTTCAAGGCAGCAGGAGGGAAGGAGCTAACGAAAAGTCCTGTCATTAGGAAGTCTATCAGTACAATCCAGGGCCTGGGCAAGCTAACAGGTTGGGCACATCGCTCCAAACATGAACCCAGTACAAAGCTGACACCAGATGAGCAGCTCAGGTATGTCCAGAAAGGCAAATGACATCCCCCTGGGGTCACACACTCCCAAGCCCCTGTTCCCTAGGACAGCCCCTTCTCACCTACAGCAAAAACCCTGCAGGATCCCAAAGAAACACCAGCTGATGCCCAAGCACTTAAACTGAAGGCTGTCCTCTTCCCATGAACTCACCTCCTCTGCTCTCACATGTCCCAGCTGCCAGCCTACTGCCTATTTTAAAAACAGCAGAATTTGGGATCGGAGTAGTCAAGTGAGCTGTGGTGGTCCTCACAACTAGCATCCTCCAAGAGCTGCCCTCTCCTCCCAGAGCAGCACAGTCTGAAAGAAAGGAAAGAGATGGGGGCAAACATCAGTCTCAAAGCTGAACTTCTCCAGCTGCTCAGGATCAGATCATTATTTTAAGAGGACTTACATGAGAGAAAGAATAGCTTGGGAACTGCTAAGGAGAGACTTGACTAGGTCCTCTCCGGGTCACTGAGCACACGCAGGGCAGCAGAAGGAGCTTCAGGCTCTTGGCTCTGTCAAATTTTTGTGGCAAAACTGAAAAATGTGGTAGAAGACATTTTCATTTTGCAAATTTTGCCAAGCTGTCAGGACACGATGGTGGTGATAAGCTGCAGAGATCTGGGCAGGCAGTGAGGGGAGCTAGGCTCGGCGAAGGTGAGGATGGCAAGTACATTGTGGGGAAGGAAGGAGGAGACTGGGAGAGACATGAACATAGCAGGGCTGTTGCCAGGAGAGGGGAGAAGACTGGAGGAAGGTGTGTTTGGGAGTGGGATTATCAGATCCTAGAAGAGGCCAGGAATAGTCAGACCCATCAGATTCTGAACAGCCCAAATGTTCACAGCAATCAAGCCCCTGATATTTACAGGCCCATCCCAAGGCACAGAGAATGATGTGAAATACAACAGGAGGCCAGAGTGTCTTCACACTACCTGCAGGTCAGGTAGACCAGCTGGCCTTCAGTGCTGTACACTCAGGCAAGCCCTGCAAAAAACCCTGAGGGCTGGTGCCACCGTTCTTGAATGTGACAGCTGGCATCTGCATAGGAAAGGGTCCCTCAGCATGACACATCATCATCTAAACCCCAAGAAAAGTATTAACATCTGCCATCTGGCTCCAGAGAGGCTTTAAGGGTCTTGAGGAATGAAACAGGTAACACCAATGTGACTCGAGAGGAGAAGGAGCTTCCCTCCTGCCAGACATTGGCTCTAGATCCTAGACTCTACATCAAAGTAAGTTTTGGGTCTCAAACTAGACCCCTCCATGGAAACTGAAGTCTCCTCAGACCTGCTTGCCCAAGCAGTGCAGAGCAATGCTCATCAGGGAGGCAAGAGGAATAGCTGGGATGGACAGGAAGGAGAGGTCAGACAAATGTCTTCGGAGAGTACCAAGGCATTGCTAAGCTCCTTCTGGGTACGCCCGCACTGCCCAACAGCTTTGCTGCCTGTCTTGTTCCCAGCTCTGAGTCTCTGACTGTCCATCCACACTGCAGGTGAAGCTTTTTGCACATGGGCTGTAGTTTTGAGGAGATCAGTTTGGCCTCTCCTAGATGATGGATCACTGCACATGATGGATCATGTTTGGGCTGCCATACCTCTTGAGATCACAGGAATCTGGGACTGCTGAAACCCCAGCAATTACTGGTGGTGTCTCAGAGCCAGTGAGCCCAGAAGGGACGTGAGCCAAAGATTAAGCAGTGTGGAAGTGGTCATCCCCAAGCACTGTGGACTTAAGCCACTCTTCATCATGTGGCATGGGAGTCAGGGACTGCTGATAGAACAAACTCCCTTGGCAGTAGATGCTGAAGCTCTGTTCCCACCACTGGAGGAAGCTCAGGCACCTGTACCCATGGTGCAATTTGTACTGGGTCAGAACAACAGTCTGCTGAGACCAGTGCTCTTCGCCAGCAGTGGCAGGCAACTTGGTAAAGGCCACAAGAAACAAGGTGAGTATAGAGTGATCCCTCCCCTGATGGTGCCTTCACAGCTGCCTGCAAACTGCTCCTCAGCCCACCTCCTGACCTGGAGATTGTAGTTGCCCTGTGATGTCTAACAGCACTGCTCAAGAGGTTACGACAGATTCTGACTCCTGCTTTTCAACAGAGAGTGAGCAATCCCTACATATCTCATCTGTAAAGGATGGCAAAGCCTCCTGGAAAGATTTTCAAAGAGAAGGTGCATATAAATATCTCCCAGTTTAATGTTACTTCTAACCAGCATGCTGAAACAAGCAGTGTGCCAGGCTGACCCATCTTTTCTCTGCAGTACTGGAAAGCTGCAGACAAAGAGCAGACCACCTCCAGATGGGCAGCTGAGTAGCAAAACCTGAGACTGATGTCCTCCAAACCAACGTGCCGCAAACTCGCCATGTCTGCAGGGAATCCCAGCAGACAACTCAATTTATGTCTTCTACCTAGTGACCACTAGCCAAAAAGGATAAATGCTGGCCTTTACCTCAATATCTGTGTCTCCTCTGCAAATCAGAGAAGCACCAATGTTTGCACAAACACGCCACCTCAGACCATTTGCAGTTGACAATATTTTATTCTTGCCTGTTGAATACTGAGGACCTGCTGCCAAGGTCGGCCCCAGCTCACTGTTTTCTGGGTATGAAGGCAAAGAAACATGAAGAAAACTGCAGCTCAGCTTGAACTGTATTTTTTCTGAGGATCAGTCACTCCCTATAATTAATTAGATCCCTAAAATACACAAGAAACTAAGAAAAACAACAGCCACAAGCTAGGATGACTGCATTCTATCAAAAAAGCTTTTATCTCTATGCAATGAATAAACAACTCTGACGTAACTACATACAGCAATTCTTCATCAGATGTCTGAGTATCAAACTCCCTTTCCAGACCTACTCTGATACAGCTCTCAGCAAATGTGCTGATGGAAAACCACTGGCCACATTCACAAATGTGTCTAAAATCTAGCACATAAAGCCAGGAGAAAATGTTCCACGGATATTCCACACCACCGCCTCTTTCTATAGCAATGCCACCTTGCAAGCCTCAGCATCTGTCCGTGCACTCCATGGGCATTTTAGCCCATAGCCTCACCACAGAAAGCACAAATACTGCTTTTTCAAGGTCACACAAGAGGTCAAAAGCTGAGTCAATATTCCCAAAAGCCCTCAGACATCTTGAGGTTGAAAAAAACCACCCCAGAGTGTTCAAATGAAGCTTTCCCAGGTGTATGGCCAACAGACTCAGTCTGTACCCAAACCAATGCTGGTAGCTGATGGACGTTATTCATCCCAGATTCCTACTCAACTGGAGTCAGAATCTGGTGATTTCATGTGCTACCGGCCTCTGACTGCAGGGCATGCAAACAATTAAACAGGCTATTTCTGCACTAACAATTGTCCCTTTTCGGGGAAGGCTCTTTCATATCAGGCAGCCCATATTGCCACTGCTTAATCAGGCCGAGATTTAAGGAAGCCTGCTGTGAGATGACACAGATTGCTTCCTCCCTCAGGAGCTGGCAAACACCACGGTCAGTGTGTAAATGGCAACCCCTGCAAAGAGTCCCCATTGTATACAGCAGCTGAGTCCTCTTCTTCCTCTGCTAGTGCTTGGCCTCCACAGACCTGGACTGAGCCAAGGGGGTCCGTGTGCTCGGTCATCTCACATGCTGACCCCTCTCTTTACTCCTCAGAAGTCTTAACGGGCCACAGCAGTGGGAAAGCAGGCAATGACAGAGGGAATGTGTAGCTGTTCAAGCATCTCTTCTGCCTCCCATGTCAGCCCCGTAGACAGTGCCTTGTCTGGGCGTGGATGAAACCATCTGCTCGGTGTCTGGCAACTCCAGGCAGGCAAAGGGCAGGGAAGGCTGCCGCGTCCAGCTGCCCGCCACCCAGGCAATTCCTGACTGTGCTGAGCAGCCAGAGCAGGGGATCTCTGGCTGAAAGGGACTGCCAGCAGGGGGGAGAAATGAGGATGGAGCCCATTCCCCAGCACAGGTCTGGAACAGGGCACCAGGATCAGAACAAACAGTTCCAGATAGCTGAGACCTTTTGATCCCCCTCCTTCAAGGCCTCTGTGAAAGACCCAGCAGATGCCCTACAAGAGGCACTGGTGAGGGATTGTGCCTCCCAAGTGTGCAATTCTGCTAGAGCCCTGGATTTACTCTCCTCTCAGGGTGCTGGAGCTAAGAAATGTGTCTTCTCAGATGGACCTAGCAGAGTTCAGCAGCCTTATTCCAGCTGGGGTGTTAAAGCTGCTGTTGAGATACAGAAATTATGCATGCAGGACCCCTAGACACAGGTATCTCCAAACCCTCTTTCATCCTAGTGGGGGAGATAGGGTGTCCCAGACAACAGCCTCATTAGCACCATCACCACCACTCACCTCAAGACACTTCCAGCCCTGGCAGTTTCTACCTTTGGGTCCCTATCCCAAAGCTCAGCTTGTGTCTGGGAAATGCTTTGCTTAGGTCAGAACTTGCCATTACTCCATGCCTGAACTGTCCCCTGATTTATCAGACCAAATCCTCAGGCTGTACAAATGACTTTGCACAAATACCACAACTATAGCTATCAGTGTGAATGTCTTCATTAACCTCCCCAGCCCAGGATCTGCTCCAGGATCTCCTGAGATACAGCACCTCACATCAGGCACCTATGAATGGGAGGTTGAATTGGAGTCCTCCAGATCCCCTTCCACATATATTTTGCAGATTATTTACCCCCATGAACGTAAGTTTAGGCAGCAATCTCTCACCTGCAAGGAGATCTTGAATGCCATCCAAAATCTCCCAGCCCCTCTCACGGGACTGCCTCCAGGAAGGTATGGGGCAGTCCCTTGTAAGATGTGCTGCTCTTTCAGACCCCTCCAAAAAGGTGGGGACAAGGAGGACTACAGACCTGGTCTGCAAAATGGAAATTGCTTGTGCTATGGCAGAGCTTTTGCAAGCCTCCAGGCCTGTGTCCAGACCCACTGCTGTTACAACTTACTTGAGCACTGTCTTTTACTGAGCCACTCATTAGCATCCCTGCATGGGATACCTCTGCAGCCTGGACATCAAGACCACTTTGTATGGCAGGTGCACAAAAAATCAACTGAAAGTTGCACCAAGGTCTTGACAACACTGCACAGTAATAGCTGCCCACCATTGGCTTCCTTGTCCCTGGAAAGGAATCCCATGGGAAATTCTTTGAAATCACACAAAGAGCAGAAAACATACTTTTAGAAGGGAAAATGTCAGCAGCTTTCCCTGAGGACATTGGTTATGATTATTTATATATATATATATATATTTACAGGGTCTGCACATGGGTGTCTACACAGGCATGACCACAAAGCAGACAGGTGAGTGTCCAGCCACTTCCTGTGGCAAACGAAAAAAAAAACCCAAACCCATTGGTTTATCAGTGTCAGCTCTGCCAAAGTAGAGTTGGGCTAAAAGTGATGGAATGAACAGGACTGTGCACAAATACACCATCCAAACTGCAGAAGGGCTGCTTCTATTTCCCATGCATTTGTAAAACTTACACAATCCTTTAATCATCAAAGGAGTTAGGGATGTACATTTTTACCACAACTCCTGATTGTTTCAGCTTGCAGAATAAGAACAGGACATGTAGGAGGCCTCAGACCTGTTCCCAGGCTGCTCCTGCATCCCAGACCAGTTTCCTCAGAGATCCCGCACCAGCATGCCCAGCCAGGCTCTGCAGGAGCGAGACAGCTCCGACACGGAGAGCTGGCTACACAGGAGCCAGGAACCAGCAGGAAACTAACGGGGCAGCACCAAAACTGACAGCTTCTCTCACCTCCTCCAAACTGGGGAGATGAGGGAGTACCACAGGGTGGAATAAAAACAAGGACAAGTGCACTTGATTTCTAAATGTTCCATGAATTCACCTCATCAGCTGTGCTATTAGAAACAAATGCAAGGGAACACATTATTGTTTCCAGGTATGATTTTAATCGGAGAGTCCCTTTCAACACAAAGTGGTAGTCGTGTTACAGCTGAGTATCTCATCTCAGGCAGGTTTCTCCACAACACTGTGGCAAGAACAAGCTTCACTCTGAGCAGGTCAGAGCTGATATGGATCATTTCAGAACACCATCATGGCCCACCATTAGTAACAAGTGCTGCCTATTAACCTTAATTAAGACACAGGTGATGCTAATCACTTAATCGGTACTTAATTAGGATCTGAAAAATTTTTAGGCATAGAAAAAAAAGCCATTTGGCCCAGCTTGAGATACCAGCCTTCATCCTCTCTGCCTTGGTTTCCCCTCCATGTTTTTCCAAGCCCATGGGGAAAAGCCACACCAGGCTCAGCCCAGCAACTGTACGGGAGCTGGCAGACCTCATCATCTCCTCCCCATCTGAGGTGGCACCACATTCGAGCTGTCACCAGGTCTCTTCTGTCCCACTTTCCCGTGACTGGATATCACTACATGGGAGCAAGGGCCTTGGAGACTCTGGGACTAACACACGCAGTTTTCTAGGACAGCATGTTCCAGTTGTGAGCTCCAAAGAGCATGTTGAAGGCAATGGAGAGCCAGCTCCTGTCCAGGGGCAGTTTGTAGCACCACCAAAGTCAGCTTTAGGCCCCTGCTCTGCCTTGGCCACAGCAAACCACTCTCTGTGCAGAGCCCGTTGGCAGAGCTTGGGCCCTCCTTAGGGATGCTCTCCCTCTTCCAGACCTTCCAAAAGAGAAGGACTAAGCCCACTATGGGCTGCCCTGCCTTCCCAAAAGAATACCTTTGGGGTTTGGGGGTTTTGCTGGGTTACAAGCACCACAGGGGAGCAAAGGACAACCACTAAGAAATGTTCATCCAAGTCCTAAGGCTCAGTATTTACATCACTGAGCACCACAGAAGACTTGGTGCTGCTACTATCTGTGATTTCTTGAAAACCAGACACTAAGATATAACCATACCAATACATTAAACTGCACGAGGATAGTATGAGCATCTGCACTCTCATGCTGCTGCAGACTCCTTGACACTGTTTTATCCGGGATGAAACAACTCCTGGTCACAGTTCAAGAGCTGGCATGACTAAGAACCCATCTCTACAGGTAACCCTTTTTCAGTGGTTGTGTTCAGTAGCATGGACACAGGCTGCATGTTTGGTATCTGTGCCACAGAGCAATCTCATAGCAATGAGGCTGAGGGATTTGGAGATGAGCCATGGCAAGAAATGTCCAGCACCTGGTGGGACAGAGAGCTAAGTTTTCCCATGGCCCTGCAGTACTGCAAACCACATGTGCTAGACACACAACGGAGCTAGCGTGCAAGAGAAACAAGAACTACCTAGCTGAGCAGCCCAATTCCTGCCTCAGTTTATCATCTCCAGCAAATAAAGCATCAAAAAATTGAGTAGATCCAATAAAATGCAGGTCAGTCCATCCCTCACCCTATCCTCCAACAGCAAGAAAACAACAGCCAGCTGGAGCTGGCAGTTAAATGGGTATCTGAATGCATGTCACAGCCTAAAAGCCTTACTCAGTGCAATGAGGCCTCAGCATCTGACAAGCCCACTGACAAATTGCTCTGTCACCTTGGAGCTTTGTCAGAGGCTGTCTGTGCTGGACACAAGTCTTTGGTGGAACCCTTAATGGGGAAGGAAGGGCCCCTTTGCACTGGGCTTGGCCAAAGATGCCCAGAAGCGCATAAGAACTGCGCTGGCTTCAGCCCTCCCTCCCAGGGAGCCTTTGCTTCATGACCTTGAGGTGAGCTACTCCAAGAATCAGCCTGCCTGGTTGACCCTTCTGTGGAATCAGGGGAGGTCATTATCATCAATTCAATAATCAGAGGGTTCACGTCTCCACCAGCTTTCCTACACCCCTCTCTCTGCTGCTTCCTCACCTGTGCTGCCCCTGTCCTCTTCCCTCCTGTCTTGCAATCTTCTCCCAAAGATGCTGCCTGAAAAGCAGCAGAAGGCAGAGCAGAGATGTTCCCAGTGCTAAGATCAGAGCACAGGACCACCTCCAGGCAGAGCTCTGGCAAGCACCCTGCCAGAGCTTTCACTGCAGACCCTCCTGGGGACAGCAGCAATGAGAGGTTTTCCACGTGACGGCAGGTTTCTAGCCTTCCCCACTCTATCCCTTACTGCGCATGAGGGAAACCATGCCAGTGCACCACTGCTCAGCAGCTGGGACATGGGACACTCACCCCATGGTTTTAGCCTCTGCATTACACAACTGGGGTGCAAGCCCCGTGGTACCATCCAGCTGCATCCTAAATCCTTGCCTGCCAAGACTGACAAGCCCTGTGATTTCTGAGTGGGCAAGTCCTGCCAGACACCACAGGGAGCTCAGAAACATCTCACTGATAGGTTGGGAGTTCATTACCCTGGAAGGTGAAAGTGGTCTCTTTGCAGCAGGCTGAGGGCAGCNCTGTGAAATGAAACTGCTCCAACAATTCGCCCCAGCTGCTGGTGTAGAGACACAGCTGGCAATGACAGCCAAGGACCTGCCCAGGCCAGCAGGATGTTTGCCATAACCATTAGCAACCAGAGCGGTGGGGATCAGCACCATGTCAGCCCATCAGCCTTGGCCTCCTGTCCAGGCAGGTCAAGAGGAAGAGATGATGTCTGTGAGACCCTAAAGGTTCCCATCATGGTAGATTGCAGCCTGTTCATCTTGCCCACTGCCTCATCACACTCAGCCAGCACTGAGGAGCCAGCTGGTCAGCCAGGAGGGACGATGCTGCACAACAAAGCTTTGGGACAACAGACTCTAAGCTACTGATGGCAGATGCTGGTACCAGCAACCATACCATGGTCTAACAACTGGAAGCGAGCTTTAACTGGGAGAAACCTTGGGTGAAACATGGATATTTGTGTTCTCCTTGCTGCTAACCCAAAATAGTGCAGAACTGAGAGCTGGACACCCTCAAGATGGGGGGGTGGATTTCAAGCACACAGAAAAGATAATAAATAAATGCTGGGATGTTTTCACTCATCTCCTGGTGGGATGAGTTTTGCTCATTCATATTCTCAGGCTTGTCTCAGTTACCATAAAACTGCAAGGAAACCAAGATTCGTGTGCAGTCCCATAACTCTGGGAACTGGGGGTTTAAGAGAAACCTTTGTGAGCAGCCCCGTTGCCATCATAGCAACTCCTCAGGAGCCTGCCCAGGCAGTGTGCCTCTCTGTACAGCCCAGTGCCCCTGACTCGGGCCAGGCCAGCCATGCCTGTGATTTCCTCCGCCATCATAAATCCCTTCTAATTCCCTCTAAACCGCTCCTTGTCTCCATCAAAGCGCAGCTCCCTCCCTGCTTTGCCCAGCAGGGATTAGCACAGCCCTGTGGAGCAGGGACCGCAGGCAGAGCGAAGGCAGAGCAGGACTAGCCCTGCCTCTGGACAGGCTTCTCCCCACATCCCTGCACCCCTGCCCCGATTTCATGGCTAATCTGAACCTGCCACAAGCTGGGAGTGGGGCCACCACAGAGGCTGCCATGGCATCAGCCTCCTCTGCTCTCTCCCAACTGTGTCAGCTCTTTTCCTGTCCTCTTGCCCACCTCCCAACCCATCCCAGCCACCATGCTCCCCTGCTTTGGGAGCTAAAATTACTTCTCTTGACATCTTCCAGACCCACATGGCAACACCCACCTCCTCCCAGTCCCCCACTGCGTCTCACCCAGGAGGCTGAAAGCAACCCGGCAGTCTTCAGGGCTTTCACACACTGGCTCCAGCCTGCAATGCAGCATCTGCGCACAGATCTGGGCTCATCCCTTCCACCAGGCAAAAGGAGCAAGCAGCAGGAGAGGCTGCTCCACCAAGGGGACCTGCTATTGTTTAGATGGGAGGTAAGAGAGATGGCTCCATCCCCCAGTGCTCTAATCATTCAGAAGTAACCATTTCCTTACACAGTAACCCCCAAACCCTTCGTCCACCTCCAACTCACTCCCTCCTCCAGACTGCTGCTGCAGCCTCCTCCTTCACTGTCTCTGCAGGACCATGGGAGCACACCTTCTCCACTGGCAGGGGAACAGCACCAAAAAACAGCCTTAAATGCGTAGTGGTACTTGCAGTCCCGTGGCTCCCAGGAGTTAGAAATTCACAGACACAGCCCAAGTTTTGGTGACAGCTCAATCAGTTTGATGAGAACAGGTAAGATGCCAGACTAGCTCCCTTTCTTACTCACTAGCACAAGAAGGTTTTGGACCTCAGGGCCTATGCTGGAAGCAGAGCACATGCTGAAGCTGAGGCCAGGATGAGCCCAAGCTACGTGAGGAGGCTCAGGTTTGGTGATGGGCAAGCACAGCATCTCACTGGGCTGGAGCCTGGAGCACCCAGCTGCACCAACAGGGTGACCAGGGATATTTGGAGGAAAGCACCCCACATTTCAGGAGCACTTCAGCAGCAGCAGTGTATTGATCCTGACCAGGAGACCACTGTGCATCGAGGACTTAGTGATGCATCTATAACCTGAGTACGGCCAGGCCCGTGCTGTGCTGTGCTGGTGTCCAGCGTGGTCTTCAGGCTGGGCTGTGCTGCACAGACCCCGTGGGTGCAGGACAGGCTCAGCCACTTCATGAAAACGGAGGAGCCTGTGGGCAGCTCCCACTGGTACCGGCGATTACGCCACCTGCGTGGCCTTGCCGTTATCTGACAGTGCAGCAAAGAGTTCTCACAAGAACCTTTAGAAATAGAGTTGTTTTCTTGTAAGAGAATTGTATAGTGGTTCAAATGACCAAAGGGAGAGCTTCTCTCCACAGATTGGACCTCATCTGCACCATGGGAGAAATCTATCCAGGGTCTGCTGCACAAATGCAGGATGCCCAGCATCTGAGGGCGCGTAGATTTACTCATTGTATATATTCCTTATTCTGTCTTATTAGACTTGCTATTTTACTGTGACAGTTGTTGGGATTTTCCTGTTGAGAACTGACTCGCTCTCACCTCACCCCCACATGGTGCAGAACAGAGAGGCAGAGAGGACACACAGCTTCCCTGGCAAGCACAGGCAGCATGCAGAACAAGGGCTCGAGGTACACGGGGCTAGTGGATGGAGGCGCTTGAAGTACACAGGGGTGGGGAAGTTGGGGGAGCAGAAAGCTAAGGGACGCCTGGTGGGGCTGAGCCAAATCTATGCAGCTCTGCCTCAGGCAGCCAGGACTCACTACTGCACGCACAATGCTTATTCCTGCGTATTGCTCTCCCTTGCCATGGTGTGTCCACTTCGGACACAGGCATAAACCCAACTACAGGTTCCAGCCAGGATGTCCTGGCCTGAGCCTGGACCACTCTTCACTTATTGGCCAGCCGTGAGCTTAGCAACAACCAATCCCAAGAGGTTATTTCTGGATACTGGGTAGAAAGATGCTGGGATTTCTCTTCCTCTCTGTCTCCAGCACTGATCATTTCTGTCTCCAAAGGAACCCTCTGGTACAAATGCACAGACAGACATACACTTACTTCCCCAAGGCCCCTGCTCCAAGAGAGGAGCATCCCATGGCCATGCCCACATCATCTTACGCTGCAGCTTCCACGGCAGCACGATGCATCCCCAAGGCAGGTCCCAGATAAGAACACAGATGTGGGAAATCAGAGAGGAGAGGAACAACTGCATCTACCTACAGCTCCCCCACAAAGCCTCAAGGTTGTTACACCTTGTCCACAGGCTGTAGCTGGGACTACCACCTCACACCGTCAATCAGGGATACCCACTGGTAACACTATCCAGGGCTTTCCCCACTGCAACAAATACAGCCTCAAGAGGCTCCAGAATGAGCCTCCTCTCCCCTGAACCAAGAATATGGGAAAACGATGCAACTGCAAAACATTGCCCACAAAACCAACTCAACTGAGCCTTTTCCTGCCACTCTTTCAGATGGAAACTGCAGAGGAAAGACACAGGGTCTGGTGGAAATCCACAGCAAGGCACCTGGAAGAAGAAATGACCTCAGACTCTCCCCACTTCATGAGACCAGTGCTGTACCATCAGTCCTGACTGTGACTGAGAGACCTGAACCTCCCCAGGGGGATCGATCTGAGGCCTAAATAACTTCAAAATTCTGCCTTCTGCCTGACAAGGGGTTAATATGTTGAGCACGCAGGGGCTGACCTTGTGCACAAGGTGAAGCAGGCCAGCAGGACACACAGGGATGAACCGGCATTCTCCTAAACCCTGGTTAATCTCCAATTCATTGTCAACTCTGGAAAGAGTTGAAATTTATGAAAACCCAATGAGGACCCTGTCAGGAGGTGACAAGTAGGGCCTGAGCCATCCCATAGCCACAGGGTTTGTAGCCGTCACCAGGACACCTTCCCTTTTCAGTGGCACAAACCCTGCAGCCCCGGCTCTGACGGAAGGGACAGGGCAGGGAAAGGCAGGAGTGGGACATGCTGGCAGACTACCAGTGGCTTTCATTCCTAGTGCAGCACCCTAGAAAGCTGCTTCTTCACAAGTACAGGGCATTTCTCGAAAAGCATCCAACGTATTTTGGATTTAATCTCGCAGCAGCTGGATAAAAGTGGGGAGGAGCTCAGAAAGCAGCTGGACATGGGAGTGAGTATCTCCCTCTGGGCCTGTCAGTCTGGCACACAGGCACAAAATGGCTCCAGCGTGGTGATGTGAAGGACACGCGCTGGGGTTTGTCCCACTGCTGGGCTCCAGAGCCAGAGCCCCGGGCAGCCCCCTGTGTGTGTGCTGGGCATCACTGCGGAGCACTGGGGTGAGCAAGCCACCAGGTAACTGCTGCTGCTGAGCAGCCCGCCTGCGGGGGCACGGAAATCAGTCAGCTCCAGCCTCGACCCTCAAAGTCATCGTATGCATGGTGAATTTAGGCTTGGGGACCTTCCATCCTGCTACTCTCACAGAGGCAGTGCTGGGGAGCATGCTGCCACCAAACCCTCTAACAGGCTGCTGGGTCTCAGCCAGACCCTCCTTTGGGTTACAGCACCAACCCATGGATAAAAGCCCAAGGTCAGAGCTCTCACCCTCTCCATGGCTTGGCCACTACAGACGGGTTTCCCCAGCCAGGCTGTCACAGGCACATATGCTGCTGGAAGGACATAGCCATTGGGATGCAGCCCTCAACACACCCAAATCCGGGCTGAAGGTTCCCTGGGATGAACCAGGATGTGGGGAACCATCCTGGAGGTGACTGGCACTGGGTCAGCAAGAAAGAAGCAGAGCAGAGGACCTCAGACCAGCTTTGCCTCCTGGCAGACTGTGAGGGAGGAGGGTGTTTTGCCGTGGTCAGACCTGAACTGATGCCCCAACTCTTTCCTTTTCTCATTGTACCAGCATGGGACTGGGGATCTCACCAGGGCGTTTGCTGTAATGAGTTCAGCTCCAGCAGTTAAAGTTAGAGCTCACCTCGACCATCTGTCTCATGCTTCTGTAATTTAGTCCGACAATTCATGGTAACTTTTAAGGACCTTGTACCTGCGCATGTTGCTGCTCTCAGATCTCAGCAGCCACGACCGCTCTGCTGACAGGCGTCCCAGGCTCCCAGAAGCGTCTGTCGTCTTATTAGAGCCTCCACTTGGGATTTATTTTCCATCCAGAATTTAAGCTGAATTTATGTATTAACTAAAGACTATTAGTGCCAAAAATAAGTGGAATGCCACTTGCTCAGCAACACAGGCCTTACGAGAGACCACGTGGCACAGCCAACCCACCCAATCGCAACCCCAGAGAGGCTTTTTATATACACCCACGTCTGATGGAGTGCAAATGATGCCTGGCTTGCCGCAAGCATCTGATTGCAGGGGGAGGGGAGGGAAATATCCCTACATCCATGGGCAGGAGGCACAGTTCCCTCCTCTCTGCTGACTGGGTAAGCAGCCAGGTAGAACTGGAACTGATTGGGGAACAGGTAGTGGCAGAGCTGCCTCATTTCCCTGCCACAAACACCTGCACATGCAGCACACAGCTTCTGACACATGGCACAGATGCTGCTGAGTGTCTCAGTGCAGTATTTCAACATCAAGGGTCCTCCACTTCCCTCTGAGCAAGACTGCTGGAGGGAGAAAAATGGTCACCCAACGTTGCACAGCTCTAGCTGATGGCGAGTTCTCCGTTTCCCGGGTTGTCCCCAGGGTATATTTCCTTTGAGTACACCCACCCGCCCCACACCGAGCTGGCTCAGCCACCGGGAGAGCAACACTGACGTGACTCTGACAGCTTCTGCAAGGGCTCTGGCCAACCTCTGCTGCCGCTGCCAGCAGTGCCAGGAAGCCCACCCAGCACGAGTCGAGGCACAGAAAGGTCAGTGGCAGGAGGCTGGCAGCCCCCACGTATGATAGCTGCCTGCTTGGCATGACCTCTTCCCTTCCACTGCTCCCTGTCCTACCTCCCTCCAAACCAGCCATCTTGCGCCCTTTGCCAAGTCAGACTCAGCTGCTGAGCGTGGGATGGGCAGTGGCCAGCGCAGGTTTGCTGGTCTGGTATATCCCTGCAGCACACCCAGTACGCTGGGCTGGAAAGGGGCTGCTTCGGCCACGATGCACCATGGGGCAGCTCACAGACAAGCCATGGGCCATGGCTCGGGCCAAAGAAGCATCTGGAAACACAGGTCGCAGGCTTGCAGCAGAGGTCAGCAGGGCTGGGGCAGGCACAACTCATCTGCACAAACTTCTCTGGTCCAGCAGCTGCTTGCAGAGGGCTGAACAGTAGCTTTAGGCCGTCGGCTGGACCAGAAGCCCCCAGGCAGGCTGCTGGACTCCCCCTCCCTGCTTGCCTCAGCACCTGGTGTGCTGGCAGAAGCATCACTATGCCCGCAGTCCCACCACAAGTAGGATGCTTGATCTCCAAGGTACAAGGCAGAAAGGCCAAAAGTCCACCCAGCAGCCTTCCCGACAGCCGTTCTCTGCTACCTCAGTGCAGTCATTTCTGCGTCACTGATCGGTGCTGCAAGACAGAGCAGGGAGAGCAGGCAATGGCACCTGAGAAGAAGGGAACGGGCAGGCCTACAACAACAAGCCCAGCACCAGGCCTCACTTCACAAAGAGTTTGTGAGATACGATCCAGTTTGGCAAAGACGTCAAAGAGGTGCTTCCTGCTATTCCAGCTGCCGCTTTGCCCAAGAGAGAGTTTGGGCAGAGCTCAGCCCACTGCTGCTGCGGCCCCGACCTGCCCAGGTACGGTGCCCAGCCACGCCGCTCCGGGTGGTTCCCAACCTCCAGCCCTGCTCTCCACAGCCTGGCACCTCTGCTGCGTGCTCACTGGAGAAAGAATTAAAACAAAAGCATAGTTCATCCTGGGAGCGTCTGGAGTGGGCTACAAAGAGCAGCTCAGAGAAGCAAGCCAAGATCAGACAGGGCACGTGCAAGAGGGGGCTGCAGGCAGAGGGGGCTGGGCAGGATGGATGGAGTCTGGAGGTACGGACACGTGCTGTCAGGTTTCAGACACAGCCCAGGGAGTTTGGTCCTCAGCCCTCCCAGGACAATGGTGAGCTGAGGCTCCCCTGGGAGGGTGCCAGGCATGGCAGGACAGTCTTCAAGAGCGTGCGCAGGGCTTTTAGACTCCTACCTGTCCTAAGTGCCTTTGGGGAAGAACAGGCAGGGCCTTACAGAGCACTGGATGAGACCGACAGGGAGGGAGAGAAGGAAGAGCAAGCTGTGAGCGCATTCTGGACCTGATCCAGAGCAGCCTGGGTGATAGGAGCCCCAAGGAGTCAATGGCATGGTTGCACAGGAGCCTGTGCATGTGTCCTTGTGCATTGTTTTGGAAACAGTGGAGAGACCTCTGTCCTGTGAAGCTGAATAGGGGAGATGCTACCCCTCCACAGCCCTCACTCTGAGGGGATGGGGAACGTGGGGACAGCATCCAAGGCTGGAGGAGCATGGTGACCACACATGGACAGTGCTGGATCCACACTCTGCAGGCAAATACAAGGCTGCCTGCCTCCATCGCTCCTCTTTTATGGGGAAACCTCCACTGAATTTGCCAGGAAGTGAGACACCCAACTGGAGTGCTGGCCCCAGTGCTTGGCCAAGGGTCTGTGGCACCCTGTTACACAGACACTAACTCACAGCCCAAAACCCTCAGAAAAACCCATGGGGGATCCACACATCCACCAAGTCTCCAGTTGTCTGCAAGCCTTTGGCTACAGGTAAGTGAGAACCACATGGGCAAGAGGTCCTGGGGGGCCTTCCACACACAGTCACAGAGTGGTTGAAGTTGGGGAGACCTCTGGAGTTCATCTTGTCCAGCACCCCTGCTCAAATAGGGCCACCCAAAGCAGGTTGACCAGGACCTTGTCATCAGCTTTTGAATACCTCAAAGGATGGAGACTCTACCTGGGAAACCTATGCCAGTGCTCAGTCACCTTCACAGTAACAAAGTGCTTCCTGCTGCTCAGAGGGAACCTCCTGTGTTTCTGTTTGTGCCCATGGCCTCTTTTCCTGTCACTGGGCAGCCCTGGAAAGAGCCTGGCTCTTGTCCTCTTTGCACCTTCCCTTCAGGTATTCACATACGTTGGTGAGATCCCCCTGAGCCTTCTCTTCTCCAGACTGAACAGTCCCAGCTCTCTCAGCCTGTCCTCGTGAGAGATGCTCCACTCCTTTCACCATCTTGGTAGCCCTTTGTTGGACTCTTTCCAGTATATCCATGTCTCTTTTGTACTGGGAGGCCCAGGACTGGACACAGTACTCCAGGTGTGATGGCCTCACCAGTGCTGAGCAGAGGGGAAGGATCACATCCCTCGACCTGCTGGCAATACTTTGCCTAAGGCAGACCTGGATGCCATTGGCCTTCTCTGCCTCAAGGGCACATTTCTGGCTCATGCTCAACTTGGTGTCCACGAGGACACGCAGAGCCTTTTCTGCCAAGCTGCTTTCCAGCTGGGTGGTCCCAGCACATACTGCTGGCCGGGGTTGTTCCTCCCCAAGAGCAGGACATTGCACTTCTCCTTGTTGAACTTCAGGAGGTTTCTGTCAGCCCATTTCTCCAGCCTGACGAGGTCTCTCTGGATGGCAGTACGACCCTCTGGCATCTCAGCCACTCCTCCCAGTTTGGTGTCAGCTGCAACCTTGCTGTGGGTACAGTCTGCCCCATCATCCAGATAGTTAATGAAGATGTTAAACAGGACTGGACCCAGTATTGACCCCTGGGATACACCGCTAGTTACTGCCCTCCAGCTAGACTGTGTGCCACTGATCTCCACCCTCTGGACCTGGCCAGTCAGCCAGTTTTCAATCCACCTCACTGTCTGCTCATCCAGCCCATACATCAACAGCTTGCCTGTGAGGATCTTATAGGAGATAGTGTCAAAGACCTTGCTGAAGTCTAGGTAGACAACATCCACTGCTCTTCCCTCATCTCCCAAGCCAGTCACTGCATCATAGAAGGTGATCAGGTTGAACACAATGGTCTTACTCCAGGTAGTCTCAGACTTTTGTGACTTTTCACCTCAAAAATCGCTGAATTTCCTACAAAAATGCCTGTGTCTCACCAGCAAACTCCTGCAAGAGGGAGACCTAGAAGGAATGCTTTCTTTCCCAGAAGGTAGGTCTCACCGCATGTCCTGCACATTTAGTGGCATCAGAAAATTTCATATTCTCACTTCTGATCTCAATACTAAATTTCTGGGAAATTTCCTCCAAAAATAGGTCTAAATGGAAAAAAAGGTCCTTGAAACACCTTCACGTTTTCAAACAGGGTGCAGCCTCAGAGAACACTGCAGAAAAAGGAACCAAAGCCATCATTTAAATCATGTTGAGGTTTTCTTAGCTCAACTGCAATTATCACTCTGAAAGCTGAGGATGTACGATAGCAAAGAGTGTGTGTGGGAGGGAGGAGAGGAGAAGGGGGAAAAGAGAAAGACAACAGCAGCATGGAAGGAAATTCAACACTGCCAAGTGAAAGCCACTGTGACAGGCAGAATTTATTTCCTTGCAGAAGGGTTTTCCATGTCATCCGTTACACAGAGAAGAAAAAAAACATTATTTTGAAGAACATCAGCCATAAAGGTAAGACTTCAAGGAGGGGGGTTTCCCTCAGGTGCTGCAGCCAGGAGATTACCCCCATGCATGCCATTCCTTCACCCTCCAACAAAAGATGAGTTTATACCAGCATAAAATCCTGTTATTAACCTCACTTGCTGGAAGGTGTGTGTCTGTTGCAGCAAAGATCTCCAAACCTCCAAGCCCCACGGGGACACGGATGTGTTTTCTACAGGCTCCACACTGGCTCCCTTCCCACCAATCTGATAACACTCCTGGGAACATCATTTGCCTGGCAGGTTGCTGACCGTAGTTTTAATAGGAGGTGCATGGTCCTCCCACGCAGGCGCTCTCCATCACCGTGACCACTCTTCCCTCCTCAAATCTGGCTGCCGGCGTGCAATGTCTGGGAACCTGTGCCGTGGCACAAGGTTTCACCTCTGGCAACAGCAGGCAGCAGAGCTGGCAGGAGCCGCTGCCTGATGGAGCATCACTGACCCTGCTACTCACACCCTCAGCCCAGAGGAGACAGAGACAGCAGCTGTGCTACCAGCTTTGACTGCACTGCTGGGATCTCTGGAAAGGCCCCCGGATCAGCCCACTTAATAAATACTTGAGTGAGACAACTTGGACTCTGCAGCCTCTTCGGGCCAGAACTGGAGGCTTGGCAGAGCTCGTCTGTGCTGTGCCTCAGGTCAGATTTAACCTGGCACCCCACAGGCCCAGGAGGTGAAGTGCTGCCAAGGACTTTATTGCCTGCCCAGAGAAGGGAAGGGCTAGTGCTGCTCTCCTGGCTCTGGGGCACAGCCTGACCAGTGGGCAAGTGCGAGGGGTGGGAAATTCCCTGAAGGCAAAGTGATGGGAAAGGGCACTGAATTTTGAAAGAAATGATGGGAAAGGAAACTCTGCGCCATGTTCCCTCCCAGCAGATTCACACAAAGCTTTCAGTAAATCTTGTGCAACATGAGGAAACATCCCAGATGGAGACCAGCCCTATCCACAAAGCCTCAGCATCCCTCATCCCAGACACGAGCCCTGTGGGAATCTGTGCAGGGGCAGAGACTACTTGACCTCTCTCGGAGCCCGACCTACACCAGAGCACACACAGCCACACGTCTCCCTGTGCGTCAAGAGCAAAGGACAGAACAAGACCTCTCTCTAGCAGCAGAGCTGCCCAGCACCATGACTCGAGGAGCCACCTCCAGCCCCAGGAGCTCCTGTTGGCAAAGGTGGCCTGGAGCTCAACTCCAACATGCTGGCAGCCCGTGTGGCCAGCCAATACCCAACATGGGCAACGGGCAGCTGCAGTCCTGCAGCCGCCCAGGGCTGCGTGACACCAGCCGCTGCAGGAAAACCATAGCCACTCTCCCGGCAGGAAGGTTTCAAAAGGTCACAGTTTCCTAATGGCACCTTCTGGTGCACCTATCTGTCCTTCTGAAGCCAGAATCCTCTTCATGTTTTGATGATTTCAGAGTTCCCAGCTCCCCTCCTGGATGCTTTAACACCTAAACATGAGTTTTGCTGCTCTCATCAGCCAGTTTCAAAATTCGCCCTCGAAAGGTTTTTACTTTCCTTCCTCAAAGAACCGCCCGGAGTGTCCTTCCTGCAATGGCCATAGTTTTATTCACAGTTACCAGATTACTGTGCCAGCATGCCCTTTCTTGGCAAATTAAGCTGTTTTTTCTACAGGTGTATCAACACCGTGGGCAGGATTTCCTCCACTTCCTTGCACCTGCGCTGTCCTGGTGTGACGGCTCTGGTCTCCGTGCTTTTGCTCTGATGACACGGAGCAGAAGGTGATTCAGCCCGCAGTGCTTGGGGAGGAAGGAGAGGCCTGAAACCGTCTGCAACCTGAGGCAGGAGGGCTCCCGGATTAGCTGTCTCAGCACAGGCGGAGAGTGCAGTTGTCTTTCCTCTCACCAGGAAGACTCTGCAGAAGTAAACACGCACACAGACCCCTGCTTGTCTGGGTTTGGATCACCTCCCAGTAACATTCACTGGCACATAGCATCCCAGAGGGCTGGGGAATGGGCCCTGATGGCAACTCACAGGGTCATTTCAAGCCACCAAACACAACCCTGCTCCATGCAGCAGCTACAGATTTGCAGAAGTTTGCAAGCATCAGCAGACCAGTCACTCAGCCTGCCTCACCCGAGCATCCTTCCATCACGGTGTGCACCACAAAGCTGCTCAGCCCTCTAACAGCTTGGGAAATCCTCTCTCCACACCATCATGCAGCATTAAGCGCCCTCGGGGACCCGTGCTCACCACCAGCACTCCCAGCTAGTTCTGAGCACCAGAAAAACAGCCTGGATGCCACAAGCCTGCATGTCACCACGCAATGGACTGACAGAAATCATCTCTTCACACGTCACAGCTCCCCCACGCAGACAGAGCGTGCTGCTGCAGAGCAGAGGCAGGTTTGGGGACCACAAGTTTATGTCTTTGTGGATCTAACACCTTTGCTGTGAGCTGAGCTTGGCTGGGAAATGTTCAGAGCTGGATGGCCACCCAGGAGAGTCACCATGCTGCTGGCCGGTACCAGGCAGATCTCTTGCAGATCTGTTATAGGAACAAGCCAGAGGTTCTCCACCCCCAAACACCCACTCAGATCCTCCCGGCTGCACGGAGTACCGCTGCAGGGGCTGCCTCCTTTTCCGCAGGGTCTGCCACCTCCAGGGAACACCAGCTGGCAGCAGAGACAGCCCTGCACCCTGGGGGATGGACTGCTCTGAGGCCCATCAGTGAAAGGCAGTGGAGGGAGCGCCAGGTTTCATTACCATTTCTGCTGATTACCGCCACTGATACACTGATATGAACCCAGCACACTGCCAGTTTTTGCCTGCTCCCTAGCAGAGCGTGTACAGCAGCATCTTTCCTACTTGCCAGGCAGGGAATCATGGTGTGGGGATGCTAAGCAGCTTTCCTACGATCAGTGGCGCAGATGGGAACTGAACCAAATCTCCAAGCACAGCCCCCTTGCCTGCATCGGTTCCCTCCAGAGCACAAAGCCACACAAACACACCTCTCTGCAGCACACCCAGCACAACTGCACAGACACAGGGCTGAGACGATCCCGTACAGCTGCCTTCCCGTGCTGCACCCCCCATGCAGAATGTCCATACACTAGAAATGGGCTAGATACTCCACAAAGCTCCTTCTCTGCAGCGTGGTCCAGGTGATGGAGATGAGGCTCCACAGAGGAATTGTTGCTCAATAAATGGAGAAACGTGTCACTGCCTCCCTGCAGAGCACACCCCTCCTGGGGCTAAAAACACAGCACTGCTTCAGCCCCATACCATGCCTCTCCCCACCATAACCCACCCCTTCTGGCAACAAAGCTTCTGGGGAGATGCAGAATCAGCAGCTGCACCGAACCATGCTGCACACACAGGCATGGTCCTCTGAGAGCCTGGGTGATCCTTCTTCCCTGCAGTCCCAGCAGCACCCTGCAGTGAGGCACTGTGCGAAAAACGACCTTCTTTGGGTGACCCCATGCCTGCTGCTTCCCATCACTCCAGTTCTTGTAGGTTTAGGAGAATTCCTAATTTCCATCCAAACCATCCTACATCTACTGCCATGTCCTACCCAGTGCGCAAAAACCTCAGGGCCTTTCCCAGCATCTCACCTGCATCTGATACTCCCTCACCCCCTCTAGGTTTTCCCCTCCTTGCCTGTGAGCCCACTTGGGCTCCGGGGCACCATCAGGTCTGGGCGTCCTACAGCATTTGCCATGGGCTGCAGCTGCTGTTGTGCCTGAATGTCCAAGAAACAACAGTCATCCTACAGACCCAGCCTCTTGTGCCCTCCATGCCAGGAAGACCAGCTAAAATCACCAACCCAGGAAGAAAGGGTGCCAGAGAAGAGAGATCCCTCTGTACCACAGACCTCCACTCCAGATGCATCCCCATTTCCTGACATCAAGGCATCTTTCTGGGAGTGCTCAAGATCAGGGCAGCGTTGGGGCGGTGGGATCTGATGTCTGCCCCATGTGCTGGAGGCTGGAGGAGCAAGGCTGGGTGTGCGGATGCTGGAATGGGCACTGCCTCCTTCTGCCAGGTATATGGAGTGTACCAAGCCAAGCCAGAAGCTGCAGGAAGGACCTGGCAAGGAGAGACCTCCACCTCCTTCTTGCTGCCTCAGCTCTGCGGATTTGGGGAAATGTCTCTGGGACTCAGGCTCCCCAGTGCTATAAAAAGGGGTCTCCAGGTCTCCTCAAATCCAGCAGATAGCACCTTGCCATGCCATGTCCCCCCCCGGACAGGAATCTCCACTTCATTCCAGCACAGGACATAAATATGCAGCTGCCCAGGCAGGCAGCAAGTGTCCCACAGCCCCATCAGAAGGAACCCTGATGCTTCCTAGGTCACACCAGCCTCACCAGGCAGCTCCCCATGGAGCCCAGGGCCAGCAGCACAAGAGACAAGCTGGCAGCCAGGACAGGAAGACACCTCCTTCTCCCGGTAGGGATACAGGGAGAAGGTGGCTGAGACCCCCACATGGCAGGGGATTGCCCCAGGGATGCTGATGACTTCATCTGGGCTCCCAGCAGCAACCATCAGCCTGGCTCAAGGCTGAAAGCTGCCTAGGGGAGACTCAGCCACTGAAGTCCCTTCTCTCCTCTGCACCAAGCCACGCAGAAGAGCAGCTGAGGAAGACCGGAGGGGTGGAGGTGGGAAGGGGGGAACACCCAGACCAGCAGGCCCAGACAAGGGCCAGAGGCACCCATTTCCATCACTGCTGTTACTACCGTCCCACGGACCCATGGGGAAGATCCAACCCCCAAGCAAGGCATCCTGACGGCTCACTCATACTCCCTGTCATACTCCCAGGGCTAATGAATGTGTTGCTAATTGTCCTCCACACGCCCACACACCTCTGCATGCTGGGAAAGGTCACATTACATTGGTAGAGGCCAACAGTAGAGGCCATGCCTGATCCTGACCTCCCCTTGGCTTGACCCAAGTACAGCCCACCTCGAACAGCTAAAGTGGATGGTGCAGCAGCAGGGAGCCAGGATCCAATGGGGACAGGCTTTGGTGAGTGCAGCAGCTCTTGTATTGCTGCCAACTTTGAGACAGCCCAGAAAGCAGAGGTAATTCCAGTCCCCACCCTCCTGCCAAGCCATCTGCCTGCCCCGAGACCACCGAGAGGATCCTGAACAGCATTTCATCATTACTGAGCCATTACGAAAAGTGGATGAGCAGTGATTGATTATAATGAATGCAAATACCTGCCTTTCGACCCTAAATTGGCAGGACCTGACTAGCTTTCCCACTAAGTAGTACAGCATGTCCTTCCACAGGCTCTGCAAAGCCTTCCCATCCTCCTCAGCATTTCCACAAGACATCAGGCACAGCCCTGCCCGCCCAGACCTGCCTTAGAAAACCATCACATCCAAGATCTGCCCTCCATCAGCCCTGGGGTCCTGCTCCCTCCCACAGATCCCACAGGCTCATTTCCAGCACCTGAACCCATTGGGAAGGCTTTCCCGGAGTTCTCACCTTCATCAAGAGGGCAAAGGACAGTCCCCTCACACCAGGACAGGGTGAGATTGGGGGTCAGCAAGGTGGGAGCTGGGCTCTCTGTCACGAGCATGACACATCCCCACTCACTGAGCCTGTGTGTCCCATCCCAGAGAGACGCTGTGCCCAGAGACAACAGCAGCCAGCTCTCCTCCAGGAGGCCACCAACTATGAGGCACTCCTGCAAAACCAGGACACACTCTCTAGCCTCAGCAAGAGTGTCCTGGGTCTCCAGGGCAGCATCTCCTGTCCCCTTCTGACCCACTGCAGCTCTTATTTTCCCATTTCCTTTTTCTTCCCTAGCATGAACTCTCGCCTTCCCCTGAACAGCTTCAGTACCATCTGCTGTAACTTCCATACCAAACTTTTCCCCAAATCCTCCAAGCACAGAGGTGATTCCTCCCCCTGCCCAACCACATCCTAGGTTTCCCTGCCTGGACTTATAAAATTATTTCCATTCAAGCTGCAAATCATCTGCTCCCTTCTAGTACCTCATGTTCTGGGGAACCTCATGTTTTCCTCCTCCAGACCAGTCACCCGCTTATCCAGGACGGAGCTGGACCGTGGAGATTAAATGAAAGCAGTTTTCCCTGACCCTTCCGGCCAAGCTTTGCGGCACACAGCCCAGCACCAAGCTGCAGCAGCCAAGCACTGGGTGCACGGTCATTCGGCAGAGAAAGAGCAGCACAGTGATTCATCTTCCTTTTGATCTTTAGCCTACCCTTGCAGACTCAGTACTCTGTCCCCAAAATTTCTGGCAGTTGGCAGACTTCCCCACCTCCCCCCAGACCTGAGAAGGCAAGTGCTGAGAGGTTCTGGCACCCTTTAGGGGTTCGAGTGCTTCACACCCAATTCAGTAGGCGAGCAGATGCCTGGATGCCAAAGTTGCCAGGGAGATGAGCTTCCTCCGGAGCCTCCCCTTACCGCACACGTCCACCCGATCTCCTGCTGAGGACAGGCGTCCTCCGCCATCTGCACCGGACAGAGCACCGCACAGCGCAGAGAACATCTCACCAGGGAGCGGGGCAGAGCCTTCTCATTCAAATGGCACCATTTGGAAATGACAGAGCGGTCCAGCAGTTTGGGAGGGTGCGTGCTCGCATCCTGGCAGCCTCCTCTGTCCAGCAGAGAGAGAGGCAGGATTTACTGACATCTCTGCTACACCCAGCCCAGCTCCCCACCAGTGCGACCAGCACTGACCACGCTGCCGCACCCGGCACCAAGCGCCCACAGGAGGGCCGACGGAAGCTGCCAGACAGCCCCAGCGCCTCCAGCCTCAGCGGAGGCACTTCATCACTTCCCAGCACTTTATCACTCAGGCTGATCTACAGTCAGAATTTCTCAGACAACCAGTCGCCCACAGGCTCGCAGCCTCGCAAACCTGCTGCCCACCACGGATTGATCTCCTGTAGCTCCTCCTGGCCAAGCACACAACTCACCTCCGCCCTTCTCACTGTGTCTGCAACCTTGCCTGCCAAAGGGCAGCACGGCTTGCTGGGGGAAACCTGCGTGCTGTTCCAGGGCAGTATGGCTCTCCTCTGCGCTCAGCGGTGTCAGGCAATGACTCAGGAGGGGCAACAGAGACGAGGTGCACTCCAGCACCAGCGTCCAGTGCCCTAAATTTGGCAAAGCAGCAGCTGCTCCTCGTAGGAGCCATGCCACACTGTTCAAGGGAACTGGCAACTCCACCTGATCCTTCTGGGGTAGGGACCCTCACCCCAGCAGTACAGTTCCAAAACTGATCCCTTGCAGGACTCTGCAGTAGATTTGGGGGTGTGCCAAATGTTTTAAGGCTCTGTCCTGGTTTCAGCTGAGATAGTTAATTTTCTTCCTAGTAGCAGGTATGGCGCTGTGGTTTAGATTTATATCATGTAATGTTGATAACACACTGATATTCTGGTTGTTACTAGGCAATGTTTACACCAAGTCGAGGACTTTTCAGTTTCTCACACCGCCCTACCAGCCAGGAGGCTGAGGGTGCACAAGACGCTGGGAGGGAACACGGCCAGGACAGCTGACCCAAACTGGCCAAAGGGATGTTTCGTACCATATGACATCATGCTCAGTATATCACTTGGGGGAGGCTGGCCAGGGACTGGGCTGTAGCTCAGGAACTAGACAGGCATCGGTGGTCTGCAGGTGGTGAGTAACTGCACTGTGCATCACTTGTTCTGCATATTCTTTTATTATTGTTGTTGCTGTTGCTGCTGTTGTTGTTAATACTGTTATTATCATCTTCCTTTTCTGTCCTGTTAAACTGTCTTTATCTCAACCCATGAGTTTTACTTCTTTTTTTTTCCTGATTCTCTCCCCTAGCCCACTAAGAGGGGTGAGTGAGCAAACAGTTGCATGGTAGTTTTAGCTGCCAGCGGGGATAAAACACAACAGGCTCAAGGCCCTGGTGACCATGGTGCATTTTGCCTTACACAGCCCAAATCAAGTGGGGAGCTCAGCTGCAGCAGAACGCGGCTCCCCTTTTGCCTGATGATGGAGTTTATTGCTTCTGTGCTCCCAAGCATGCACCAGTTTCTGATCCAGATCCAAACCCAAGTCAAGGTGTTGCCTGTGATTTAGAAAGGGCGTTATGCTTCGGGGCCCGTATCTAAAGGTTATTAGCTAGCAGAGCACAAAGATGGCCACCGAGCAGCAGCTAGTGTTCAGGGGCTGTGCATGGAGAGACCCTAGATATAGAAACCAGCACTGCTGGGATCATGCAGGAGCCTTTTTAGTCTCCTGTTAGTCATAGAGGTCCTTGGGGATATGCTTTATTTAGTCAAATGTTTCTGCAAGGGGGACTGAGAAATTAGCCAGGCTTTGCTCCATGCACAGCACATGTCTGGGAGTGGACAACCTCCGCTGTTTCAGGTACAGCTAAAGTCACTTGGACCTGCAGCACCGGCTGAGCAAAGTTTCAGTTGCCAGTTCCCTGTCACGGCTGGCTCAGCTGGGAGACGAGGAGCTGATCTGGCCACAGGGACCCAGCTACCCCGGGTCCACTTCTGGGCCAAATCCTGTGTGCCAGCTAAGCAGGAGCAGACAGCACCCAGAAATGTGCCGTCCTTATGAGGGGTAAAAGCTTTCTGCAGCAAAGTGATCGTTGCCCATCTGCAGAAACTCAAGGCAAGAAGGAAGCAAGTTTTCACTCTTCAGCAAAGCAAAGGAAGTGTGATTTTTCTGAAGGTGGTGAGAAATAGTTTCAGACAGCTCTAATTAGCAGGGTGGCTTGTGAGAAAATCCAGCTTTGCTACTCCCTGCTCCACAGCTGTCCTGGGATGAAGGGAGAGCATCAGCATCAGTGGTTGGAGCCCACCCGCATCCCTTCCCTGTGTCTGCCTGGCTTGAAGCAAGACCAATGATTTGCAGGATAGCAAAGAGGGTTATTTTTGCATGAGCTGCTGGTCCAAAGTTGCCAGTGCTATTTCAGGCAGCAACACCTACACTGTAATCCAGAGGGCTGTATTTGCCCACGGGCACTTCAAAATCAGGCCTCCCTCCTCTCGCAGGCCAGCTGTAACCAACCTGGCTCCCAGAACCAACAGATAAACAGCTCCCGGCATTGTGTGGCCACCGAGTCCAATGCCACAGCTCCAGCATGTTCCTGATTCCCACCAAGACCAAGGCACCTTCCGAACGGAAAAAAAAAAGACCTCATCTCACAAGAAGTACCTGCTGCAACAACAGGTCCTCTGCCTGCAAATCTTCCTGGGGATCTGCCACCACCAGATTACTTGCCCAGAGTAAGCTAGCTCATCCTACAGGCAAGTTGTGTACTCTGTCCTGGAACTCTGCAGCATTTTCGGTGGAAAAAAGCTACTTTGCAACTTCCTGCATATGGAGGGAAAGCAGAAATCTGAGCCCAGAGAGGTTAAAGCCCCACCAGCAAGAGCCTCTCCTGTATACAAAACATCTGCAAAAATATCTTTTGAATAGGAAGCATGGACTCATATAGAGTGGAAAGCAGATGATGACATGAGTGACCCTGAAAGACCAGGAGGACCACAACCCCCTTTCTGGACTCAAATCAGGAGTGGTCCCAGCAGGAATACCCCTCGTCACACAGCCACCCCATCAGTGAAGAGCCAGCACCATGTCTTGCACCTATTTCTTCCTCCTTGGTGTGTGCATGTAGGCACAAAGGAGATAAGAAACCATCCAAAATTAAGGAGCTAAAAGATGTAAAGAAAAAGAGACAGGAGGAGAAGCAATAACAGGAATCATTATATAACAGTATGAAAAAAACCAGTAATACTCCCAGCGCAGAAGAGGTTTTATGACAGGCAAGTGGGTGATGAGACCCACAGGATCCTGGGCCCAGGGACCAGCTGCTCCCTATGTGCCAGGGGCACGCAAACCCACCGCTGGGCAGAGAGGCAGAGGCTGCAGACCTCTGGGGTTTGCAGGTAGGGAAGTTCCATCCTCCAGAGCCTGCCCAGCAGTGGGATGGCTAAAGTGCGAATCCCCCTCCCTGGGTCTCAGCATGGGGGCACAGACACCAAGCTGTCCAGGCGAGACCCCGCGCACACGCCAGCTGCACAGACCCGTTTTCCCATTCCGCCTCCCGCACTCCAGGCTACCCTTCCCTCTCCTCCAGCCTTCCTGGCTCTGCCCGGCGAGGGTCTGGGTCCTGTGCAAAGCCTCACCACCCACTTCCTCTCCTCCGAGCGCGTTGTGCAAATGGCAGAGACTCTTCCTTGGAGAGAGACACAGATGCTCTGACCGCAGGCCTAATCCTGCAGCGCATCCTGGACCTCGGCAAGCAGTGAGAGCACAGCATCTTAGCCTGGGATGAATCACTCGAAAACAGACCCAGGCATGGAGCCAGAGCAGGGAGAAGACAGTCCCGCGAGGCCTCCATCTTTGGGAGTGGGGGTTACTGGAGCGCTCAGAGCCACGAGGTCCCCCTCCACCCACTCAGACGTGGCCCCAGTGCCTGTCCCCTGGCTCTGTAATATCCCTTAGAAGGCTGCAGCCTGGCTGTCCCTCAGAGCGCACGTTGTGCCTGGGCACTTCACCCCCTGTCAACTCCGGAGTTGTCCACAGCCCCCGTCTGCAGCAAGGATGGGACGCAGCCCTGCACCCCTCCAAATCTCCTCTCCTAGCAGAAACCAAGGGACAAGAAGGCAGACCATGGCCTGGTTTCCCAGTCCACGCACCTTTCCAGCAGCTCGGGTGCTACGAATCAGAAGATCCTGCCAGAAATGTCACCTTCAGAAGTAACCTTCCAGCCAAACCGACAGCATGAAGTGCTTGGGGAACCACAAGTTCAGCAGGCTGAGCGGCCTTTTTAATCTTCATCACTGAACCAAACCACAGTTATGACAGTTCCCAACCACCAGCTTTTATTTTTCTTTTGCAATCTGCCATAGAGCTCTGCCGAGACAACGCTCCCAACAACCTGCAGAGTCCCTTAGCCAGGGAGCCTATTCAGACCGTCAGAAAGACAGAAACAAAAGCATCAGCTCCAAGAAGGTGTCACGGGCGGAATGACATCCCTTAACTTGTTGTTACATCAGCCTACACGTTAACACTTTGGGCCTGATCCAGGAAGAAATGGAGGAGCCTCCGTTCCTCTTAAAGTCATACTCTGCTGCTCAGAGATGCGCAAGTTTGGAATCCTTCTTGCTTTAAAAAAAAATAAAAGCCACGTACCTTTTGCTGTGCTTTCACCTGATGATGAGACCACAGTCCTGAGAAATTCCCCCATTTACCTTCCTTTAAACTCTGCAACTGCTATTTCACTAAATCTTCTATGTCCATGATGGCCCATATACAGAATCACATGAAATTAGTGTCTCCCAAATTAGTTTTCTTGTATGCAGTCCTAGCCCATTTTCCTCAACAACATATGATATGCAAGGTTCCACCTTTCTCCCAGGAAACGCAATCTTCTAAATTTATCTTTTGGATAACTAGAAAAAGAGACAGGTCTGGCTTTCAAAACCTGGGGTCAGCAGTCCCGACGGCAAAGTATTCGCCCCAGAAACACCGAGTTAATAACACAACAACAACAACAAAGCAGCACACATATGTTCATTACAGGGCTAAGAATATCTTGACAAGGCACCTTGCTTTTAATGAGGCAAAAGGCCAATTAACCTGACGAGGAAGTACAGCGTGCTGTCATTGAGTGGGGAACCTGGATTCCCTGGAGATATGCCCTGCATATCCTCGCGACCCACCAAACGTGAGAGATTCAAATCCATTTCTGATGGCACGGCACAGCACTCGGAGCTCTCCGGGTTAACACCGGCCTTCTCCGGATTTTGTGACACGGTATCTGAGCGTTCAAGCTGGATGAAGGGCCGGCCTTGCATTTTTGTAAGCTCAGATCCCAACCCTGGGAAAATGCAGTCATTGTCCTCACCCGGTCCCCCACCGCCCAGCCCATCGCAGGTATTCGCCCTGCCAGAGGACAGCAAGGAAAATCCAGGCACAAAAGGAGTAACACTTCCCAGGCAGGCACTTCCCCACCAAAGTCATTTCATAACCGTGTTCGCAAAGGTGGTGGAGGATCAGCACACAGCATGCACGAACACCGCGGGTGCGTTGACAGGAGGCATCTAAACGCGCTGAACGAACAAAAGAAAACCAACTTCACAACGTGAGGCCGTTATATTGAAGGAGGCAAAACTTCCCCACACTTAAGGCACACCTGGAGAGCCAGCATCTGCCCCAGGCCCCGCACCCCCCGGGGAAAGAGCCCCTCGCTGCATCAGTAAACACGCCCGGGGAGAGGAACGCATCAGGCAGCACCGGTGCGCACAGAGTTAACGGAGCCACCACCGCATGCCGGCAGCGGCTCTCCCAGCCGGGGGCTGCCTGCCATCACCGAGAGGGACCGAGGGAAGCGGCACCCGAGGCGGGGGGGCACTGGAAAAGCGCCGAGACCGGGGGCTCCAGCGCGCTGCCGCCGGAAAGCCAGCGGCCCCGGGCGCCCNCCGCGGCTGCCCGGGCCGCGGGCCAGCGCTCCACGCCGCCGCTCCACCATCGCCCCCCGGCCGCCGCCCCCCGCCGCCGCGGCGCGGCCCGTACCGCAGTCGGCGCAGAGGATCCGCGCCACGTCCCGCTTGAGGTTCTTGCCGCTGGTATCGAGCGGGGCGAAGGCGGTGCGGAAGACGAGCGGCTCCTCGGTGGGCTCCAGGAAGAAGATGTAGCGGTGGTTGCGCTTCACTTTAAAGCAGGGCGCCTTGGAGCCCACGCTGATGAGCTGCTCC
>VXBL01006853.1:447696-468424 GCA_013400195.1 Aramus guarauna
GGGGGGGGGGTCCCCGGGGATGGAGCAAGATGGTGTTGCCTCCATCTCAGCCACGGGAGCCAGCCCCTCACCGAGCCCCCAGGCGTTCACAGAGACACCCCCACACACACCCCTCCAGATGCCACCAAAGAGACATTCATGTGGGGGCGGCTGCAGGTGACACCGGGCTCCCGTGATGTGCAGGGCCCAAGGGCCGGGGGGTTCCGCTTTGCCTGATGTGCTTTTGGAGCTGGGAGGTTTGTGCCTGAGATTCCCCGCGCGCACCTGAAGAAAAGGCATTAACAGAGAGACAAATGGAGTAAGGTAATAGCCGAGGAGACAAAGGCTCCTTTCATGCCTTGATCCCTGCTGTCTCTTTTTAATAAACAAGTGCTCTTCCCCTGCAGTGGTTTCCAGGAGGAGTCAGTTTAATCTCCGAAAAGTGGCTTATTTGGGTTTATTTTAAAAGCTGATCCTGAAGCATCTGTACTCCCATAGCTTCGCTGCCCAGATGCTACAGTGTGGAAGGGATTTGAGATGCGAATTAGCAGCAGAGGATTTCATATTTGTTGTTGCACTAGATTCTGCATTGAAGGGGAGCAGCCATGGTCCCATCACGATGGAGGTGACCTGGAGGCAGGAAGGGTGGGCTCAGCCTTGTCTGAGGCAATGGGTCTGGCACACCCTGTAGCAGGGATGCACAGCCCTGCCTGTGCTACAATGGAGACACGGCCCCTGCCCCACTTGGTTTACAACCTCGAGGGAATCCCTCGGCACACCCCGAATGATGACAAGGTCCTTGAGCACATCGGTGAGAGCAGAGGAGCGCAGATGGCAGGACTGAGGTTTGCTCTCCATTTAAAGTGGTGCAGCCAGCATCATCAGGAAAAATGGGAAGAGAGCAGAGCTGCTGTGCCCGGCACGGGCACCGAGCGCTGCCTTTCCTCACGTTGCCCTGGCCCTGCTGCCCAGGGCTGGAGCCAGCGTTGTCCCATCGCTGGCATGACAGCACAGCCCCAGCATGTACACGCACACACACAGATACACACACAGAGCTCTGCAGCCACGGAGCGGCCGCGGCTCTGTGCTGCCAGCCGGGACAACTGCTTTTGCCCTCTCTGGAGAGGCTGACAGCTCTCTGAATAGCTCTGCCATTGCAGGACCGTGATGCATTGGACGCATCGGAAGCAGCGCAGTGTGTTAACAGTGGGCTTGGGGAGATTTCTTGTGTGCGTTTTCTCTTGCGAACTGCGATTCTCTGTAGCTTTCTGGTTTTAGATGTTTCTGAAAGCTTTCTCTTTTCCCCTGTTTGGTGACCATGCAAAACTGTAGAGGAACACAGGCTGAGGCAGAAGGGACCAGAAGTGTTTCCCACGGCAGAGGGAAGGACGGTATTTTGGATTCAGGAAGCTGCTTGGAGGAGTAGGGAAACCACCTGACTTCTCTCTGCTTTTGACACAAACCTCTGTGGAAATTCCCCTTTCCCTAACATTTTGTTCAGACAGCAGCACAGATTCTGCCTGAGAAGGAAGGAGACATGCGACAGCATAACTCGATCTGAAGCTCTCCCACTCTACCCTGCCCCTCACCAGAAAAGACAGTTTAATGCCCAGTTGATAGTCCTTGTCTTCTCCCTCTTTGCAGGTTGAAATCCCAGTGGGACCACAGTGGTTCAACCTCTGGGAGAAATTCAGCTCCAGACACCTGTGAGGCCTCTGGGGCAATTTTGAAAAGGGAGTTTTTTCTCTTGTCTCTGGTGCATTGAGTCCAGGACACATTGAGTCCTCATAAAAGGGCACTGGCCATGTCTTCTGGTAGCAGAATTTGTCCTGCTGTTCAGCCTAGCTGTTGTGAAGACAACTAGTCTTCACCGCCAGAGATGCTATTATCATTTGAGAAATGGCTTAGGACTAAATCCCTTCTCCCCCTTCCCTGCTGCTTCTCCCATATAAATAGAAAATCATTCTTGCCTGCGGATCCTTGGGCATTTTGACATACGAAATAAATAAGGCAAGGCCGTGGGTGCAGTCACCAGCCCAATATGAACACTGGTTCATAACAGGCTGTTTCATAACACTGGTTCATAATATCGCCTAAATAACATTCTTTTTAACATATCTCTCTTCAGCTGCCTCACAAAGACCTGACCCTCATTCACAGAATAACAGGACAAGGGGGACCTCAAGAGGTCTTACAGCAAGGCCAGCAAGAGTAGGTTGCTTCAGGTCTTACCTAGCTCAGGCTTGGACCTCCCTGGTGAACTAGTTCCAGTTTTGACCACCTGCATGGTTAGAAAAGCTTTTCCTTATCTCTAATGGAAATTCCCTGTGTTCCAGCTTGTGCCTGTTGCCTCTCGTCCCCACTCCATCTGCAAGGCTCTGCACCTCTACCACCACTCCCAGGTGGCTGCCAGCAGCACCAAAATCTCCTGTTCTCTAGGCTGAACAAAGCCATCTCGCTGAGACTCTTCTCGAACTCCCGATCTCCAGCCCCCAACCTCTGCTGCTCTCATTCCAGGCTGTTAATGTCTTTCTAGTGCTGGAAAGTCCCAAGCTCAACCCAGCCTCCAGCTGGGATTTCCAAATGTCACACAGAGCAGAGGGATCCCTTCCCTCACCCTGCTTACTGCACCCTGGCCATACAGCGGATTTTGTGGCTCTATGACAGATTCTGTTTATTAGTGTGAAGATGAGCAAGGAGCCAAAAGAGTCCCTCAGTGTGCTGGTATCAGGTGGCCAGTCCTCACCCGCAAGTCACGCTTGAGTTCACTACAGGTCCCAAGGGGACAGCTGGAGGGAGAAGGTCCTAATTTGTCCCTCAGGACTGGAGGGCGTTTCTCCCGGGGGGACGCCAGGGATGCACAAGGAGATGGCCCAAAGTCTGCAGGGGCAAGGATGACCATTATTCACCGGGGGCAATAAAGCCAGGCAGGAGGTAGTGTGGTTTTGCTGGTAGGAAAGTGCACGGTTAGAGTGATGGCTTACCTCTAGCCTGCCCATGGGCTGATGATACTGAGTCACATGCTTTTCTAACATCTTTCCCCAGGGTTTGCATTGCCTGGTGGCTTAGGCGGTGACCTGCGCAGAGTCTTTGCTTCTGGGCTGTACGACGCATTTGGTCCCTGACCGTGGCGGGGGTTTGGAACTAGACGATCTTTGAGGTCCCTTCCAACCCAAACCACTCTATGCATCAACATGCAGCCTCCTGGCCGCAATGTTCTTTTCAAAGCTTTCTAGAAAGAGCTCAGAAAAGCACATGTGCTGGGGCTAAAGGGTTGTGCCTTGTTGTCGGGCAGGGACTTGCATGGGTTTTATCTGCACAAGGAGATGGACAAAAACCTTTGGGCTCCAAAGCCAGTTTGCCAAATAGTACTTTTCAAATCTCACCCTTTTCTTCCAGATGTATTTTCTGCAGCTCCCATGTCTGTTCCTCAGGTCAGGGAACCCTATCCCCATTTCACTGTGTCTGCATCAGCAGCTATCGCATCTTTGCGATATCGCATCTCTTCTGCTACTCGTTTTGTCTTAGAGTTTCCTCTCTCACCATGGTTGTTAGCTGACATCATCCTTGCTTAGTCTCAAGGCTAATATTTTCAGTTTTTCACCCTGTTTAAGGATGGTCAAAACTGTGGCAAATTTAAATACTTCCCAGCTTCTTCTCTCTTCTGCAAAATCCACTGTGCCTTTCGGTAAAGAGGTTCTGTGTTTTTCATCAGCCTTTCTGCACCAACCATCTCAATGCAACTGCTCTGGAATATTTGTATCTCTGACCCATCCATACCTCTTTCCTTCTGGGATTTTATTTCTTCATCTTCCACATTTTCCCTTTGTCAACCAGAAACACTCTGCATTCAGGCACAAGCCAGGATCTCTCATGAAGAGCCATTATTTCACAAAAAACCTGCTTCATCCCCTGGCTGCTTTAATTTCTCCAAAGCTCATCTCTCCCCTACCTCCTTGCTGCAAAAACCCATCATATTTGCCACCCTGAAGGGGAGATGAAGCATCTGAGCTCAGCCCAGATTCCCCAAGAGCTCAGCAGCATTATCAGAGGCCTTTACCCGTCAGACAACTGTTGTGGGGTCTGGTTTTTCATTCACCTCTTAATTTGGCTCCTGCACTTTCCCAGACATGCCTGCAGCTCTTCTGCGAGGAGAGAAGTCGACTTCCCCCAACAGCACAGGCAGGTGGGTTGCACATCTTCAGCATCTTCTGCAGGATGCAGGTCCTCAGCCTCCTCCCCATGAGTTGAAGGCATGCTCCTGCAGATCTGATGTGGGCAAGTCCTGTCAAATAAGTGGGGCTTTTGGTATAATGAGGAACGGAGCATCTGCCCTTCCACCCCAGGGTATTCTGGATGGGGTGGTGTTATGGGGCTGTGCTAAGTTGTCCCCTGCTTTCGGTTAGCCTCAAAAGTATGCGTGCATCACAAGCATGTCCCTCCATCTCGCCCAGCCTGCCCCAGCACCAGGTCTGTCCTGGTCCCCTGCAGTGACCCTGGAGCCATGCTGGTGTGAGGATGGCAAGCTTAGAAGACATTCACCCATACCCCAGCAAGGGAACATAGTTTTCCTTCCCTGTGGGACATTTATTCCCTGTGACAGTCAAGTCTTTTACAAAGGCTTAGAGACATGCCCGAACACCAACAAATCCAGTGCAGGCATCTTTTTTCCCGCCTCAATATCTTCTCTGCAAGGATTCAGCTTGTACCGCTTGGGGCTGTCCAGCAACAGGGGGTATGTGGCCCATGGACAGCATCAGTACCTGCCACGCGGGGCACGAGCCAGCCCTTCACCTGGACACACCAGACTCCTGGCACCACAGAGACAGTCTTGGGTGAAACAAGAAAGGCAGATGATAAATGATGAACTCAGAAGTTCTATGGAAAAAGCAAAGCCCATCACCCAATTTGAGACTCCAGTCTGGAGATTGTCTGAGCAAGAACGTGGTCAAAATAAACCATATCTGGCAGTCCTTCCAGGAAGGCAAGGTCTGGGATGGAGAGGGACCTCCAAAGTCTCCTATTTCACTGGCCTGTCAAAGGCTCCAGCAAGCAGCATGGCCTCAGCAAAGGACACCAAGACCCACCTCAGGAATTCTCCACCAGCAATGCTGTCATGGTCTCAGCGGTTTCCTCCGCTTACCCCCTCCCCGCCGTGTTCCCGTATCTTCTGCCTATTAATGTCACCTTCCGGACCAGTGCTGGCAGGGGAAGGGAGAACTGAGGGATGTAGCTGTAGCTCCAGTGCTGCCTGTCCCAGAAAGAGACCATCATGGCCTCGAGGCCATGGATCCAGCTACCGCTCCTTCCCTGAGCTGACCATTATCCTACTGTATTTCTGTGAGATGCTCAACAGTACAAAGAAAAGAAGGTGAGTGGTTTTGGGGTTGGGAGACAAACCAATACTTTACTAGAGGGATGAAACTCATCCTGTAGGAGCCTCATCTGTCTTGGCACATGGCAATTGAAGGGAAGAAATATCAAGAGCTAAATGGTTTCTTTCACATTGCAGAAAAGCTATTAGGGTTCCCTCCAGCCCCTCTGTGCCATATTAACCTAGGCACAAGAAAGAAAAAAAGCCACTCATCTTTCGAGGAAATGTGTGCCTCTTTTCTTTGCTGCCCTCCCCAAGAAACTCATTCACTCCTTGTCCACCCACACGAGCAGGAATGATGAATGAAAACAAAATATAAACAATTCAGCCTTCCCTTTTTTATCCCAGCCTTCCAATCAGATGTTTCAGTCCATGCCTTAGTACCCAAATTTTGCGTGTTGATCATTCAGATGGTGTGCCTATACAGCCTTGGCTCACCATGCCTCTCACACACTCTGTTTCTTAGATACGTACATCTGCATCCAATACATCTATCAGCAGCTCTAGATTTGGAAGGGCTTTGCACCACTCAGGGTGGAGGAGACAAAGGGGAGACTGCCACTGAAGAGCAATTGCTCTGTCATCACTGCCCACCCTGCCTGGGGCCAGAGGACTCCTCTCAGGAGACCTGCACGTGCGGACACCAGCAGAAAGCTGATGATCAGCAAGGCAACTTCATGTGCCCCAGAAGGATGCTGTTGGCCAGGCACTGCGATGTGTCACCAGAAAGATGATGCATAGGAGCAAAACGGCACTACGGGGTCAATGCTCCCCACACAAGGGTGTATCTTCAGCTCCTGGCCACTGCAGCCCCCATTCTCCAGGTCACCAGTGAGAGACCCCTCCAACCCAGGAGACTCTCCTCCAGGACTGGATTTCTCTGCTAGCCACTCTGATTTTTCTCTCCCTGTTCCATTCTCTCCGCATAACCTCCTTACACCTCCCTGAGTATTAAATAACTATTACAGTTGTGCCAGCGCATCGGGTATGTCCGTGCACCTCCGAGTTCCCTTCTTAAAGTCCATGCCAATTATGTGTTGCTGCATGCATATCCTGTGCCAGGAAAGCCTCTATTTGAAAGAACTATAAAGAAGTATTGTGAAGAAGAAAAATGAAGAGCAACATCTCCAAATCACCATGAAAAATGCAATAGTTGAAGCAGCCGGCTATTTCCAGAGAAACCCGTGACGTGATATACCATTGCGAAGGTAAAAAACAGTGCTGGTCATAAAAGCATCAACACAGTTTTGCCTTTTCTAATGCTGCTGCTTGTTTGGAGAGTGAACAATGCATGTCTAGAGGGCGTGGATGCAAAACTGAGAAATAGGTGCCGTCACTGTGATAAAGTGTGTCCTAAGCTTTAGTGTTTTAGGTGGTGAGGGGACTCCAAGTCATCTGCTGCAAGATTGCTTCTTGTGGATCCAAAACCAGTTCAGCCCCTGCTTTTGGAGGTGGCATTTCAGAGAACACTAATTTAAATTTTTGCTGTGAAAGCAGACGAAGCAGCCTGGGTGGCTGTGTGACAGCAGGGAACCCTCTCTCTGAAGCAACGCAAGAGGAACTCTGTGCAGCCCCACCAGTTCTGCTCAGAGCACCTCTACCTCCACCCCAATTTTCATTGAAAAATAGCAACATCAACTAGGGGGGAATACATGTGGGTTTTGCTCAACCTGAAACCGCCATTTGTTGACCAACACACAGTGTATCACAACACTGGTGAAAAATCTTTCACACCAAGCTCCTGCCAGAGACACAACAACGTGCACAAAGGGCCATCTGTGTTGCTGGCATGGGAGCAGCCAGGCCCATCGTGGGTGGAAACTTCCTTTAACATTGAACTTTAAGCTCATACAGACACCCCAAATTCTTCATGGCGACTGCATCTCACAGCAGAGCAGGAACCCTGTGCTACCATGCATCAGCCAAGCATGACGAATTCTAATGCAGTCGAGGTGGCAGTTAATCCAGTCGGTGTAGAGGTTTCGTGTGATAAATGTCCGTGTGCAGCACCTCTCCACCCCCCTTCAGGACAGCTCAGAGCTTTGTCCGGGCAGCACATTGCAGACATTGCGGTGCTGGCTAAGGGCTGCAACAAAGGAAGCTGATGGCCATGGGGCAACACTGGCAAGTTTGAAACTGGGGGCGGGCGTGGACATGTGCATCCAGTGAAAAGCTGATGAAAGCGTTTCCACGAAAGCAACAGCTTTCTGCATTGCAAAATATATGTCACTGAGGTGAACTGGGCTGCTCCGATCCTCTCACTGAGTGCTGAGGGCTGTCTGCAGACTCAGGAAAAGGTTTCCCCCTCCCACTTTTGCCTGTTTCATGTATTTTGATGTAAAAATATGCTGAGTGGATATATACCTTATTACATGTGTAGGAAACACAAAGAAGGAGGACTTGAGGTGCCACCACAATAATAGAGACAGACAAGGCTCCTTGTCTAGCTTTGACCTTCATTCCCTGTTTAAATATTGTCTGCCACCACTGAGACAAGAGACCTTCTCTGAATGACTTCTGAGATTCAGGAGACCATTTCTGCAGCAACAAGTTAGTACTTGCAGGCACCCCATGGCTGGAGAATGCCCTCAATATTATAGAACTGCTAACTTGTTTAACGGATTCAAATAAACAGGAAAGCTCAGGAGCTGAGGTGGCAGCCTCTAAGCCCTGTACTGAGAGGTGCAGAGACCTTTCGGCAAGATTAAATATAGGTCTCGCAAATCAGAACAACAGTGCTTTTGCTGAGAAGATAATCAAGCCCTGGAGGAAATTACGCAATATAAAGCTTAGATTTAAAATAAAGGTGAAATGAGTCGGTGGATTTGGGACCAGTTTATGGAAAAGTTTTCATGGCAGAAAAATCACTTGATGAAACCAGCTGCTTAATTAGCAGTTTCAGCAGGAAGCCAGGAGGACCAAAGGGGTGCTGGATCCTCATCCCTCACCTTGCCATCTGGCCTTTTGCATGGAGGGCTGGGATCAGGAGAGGGGTGGGCTGTGCACAGGCTGCTGTATGTAAGGGGCAGGAAAAACCTACAGATGGGATCTGGATGTTGTCCTCATGATTCCCCATGACCACACACTTCCCCAGGAATATCCTACACTCCCTGAAGACAACACCCAGGGCAGGACAACACCCACAGCCTGGGTCTGGGCAGCCCAGGAGCAGAGCCATTGCAGGAGGAGGGCAGACAGACTTCCTGGGTCCTCCCAAGTGCACCGTGTGCAAGCTCTGCTCTTGCAGCCTGGTGTGCAGTTCAGTTGACGCAATGTCAAGGAGATAGGTGTGGGGATGAAGGCTCTGTCCCGAGGCAGCTGCTGCAACCATGTCTGCCCTGGCTTGGTTATCCATTGCCTCTGCTTTTTCACTAAGCATCACCCTGGCATTTTTACTCATGCCCATGAATGAATCTAGGTGATCCCATATCCCTGGGTGCAGACAGGTCCTTGGGCTCTTTCCCTGCCCTATGAATTGTTGGTTGGCTCCTCTGTTAGCTCCTCAGCGGCATCTCCTCCCTGCAGGACAGGTTTCAGTGGTTCCCTGCACAGCAGCCTCTTGTCCTGCACTTGCTGGAGGGCCAGGCTGGAACTACCTGGGACCAGCCCACTGAGGCTATCAGGCTTTCAGGCGGCAGAGTCCTGAATGCAACCTCCCAGCTGCGATGCACGGGTAGGGAGGCTGGATCCTGCCCACAGGGGCACACCATGACACTGCCATTGTCCTCACCCAGCACTCTTTCAGCCAGTTAAAGGGACGCAAATTAAAAATAAAGACCATGTCGTTTTTCCTTCTCCTCCCTCTTTCTTTCCTTGCTTCATATCACACTGTAATCCTGTATTTTGCAGTCCAGTTGTGTCCTTATGTCTCCTTTTCTCAATGAGTTAATGTAAATGATTTTTGCTCCAAGGTGGACCATGGAAGTCTCACTCTGTGCTGAGCTTGAGAGCAAAACGCAAGGCCCAGGAGGCATGTGAGCTCCTGCTTCCATGGGGACTGATGTGTTGAATCAGGCTCCCTCCAAAGCCCCTCCAAGCATCTGAGCCTCAAGTTTCAATTTTCAGCTCCCTCTCCTCTCTGCAAAGTCTGTTCAACAGCAGTGGAAGGTTACAAATAGAGCAAGGCAGCTCATCCGCTGCATCTTACTTGTGTGATCCATGGTTACACATGTGCGCACGCCGGATCCTCCCTCCACAGGCACTTCAAGGCTTTCCCCAACTGTGGAGTGATGGCCACATGTCCTTCCAGGTCTGTAGCTCCCTCCTCAGCCCTTTGCCATGCAGGTCCTGGCTGCAGCTGAGGACTCAGGCAGCAGCACCACGTGCAGCTGCACTAAGATTAACCCTGCAGGGTCAGGGAGAACAATTTGTATTTCCTCATCCAAAATTCATTGTCTGGGAAGGCTTCCAGGCCAGCTCTGCCAAGAGAGAGGCTTCAGTGGGAGTCTTTGCTTGCCACAGGAGTACTGGGGTACAGACATCACCACCACTTACCTGGACCAGGAGATACTGTTACTGCCTGCTCTGTCCTTTCATGAAATGATGGTAATAAAGGATCACACATACATGCTTGTTGGGTCAGGGACACAGAGAGTAAGAGGAGAGATGAAGGGAGGTGGTCTGCTCCTGACCGAGAGGAGGCTAGGGGCTGAATTAATGGTGGCCAAAAACTCTCCTTGGTGGAGCATGTCACTGGGGTCAATGGCCCTATAGTGCAGCTTTGGATGCTTAGATCATTCAGATGATTTTTCTTTCCCAGGAGGTGGTGTATTCCTAGGAGAGAGCACAGCATGGCGACAAGGGTCCTCCACCATTGGGGGTTAATGAGGCTAAGCCCAACGAAGCCGTGGTCATTCTGACCTAGTGCTGGCAACAGGCGTGGTGCAAGTAGGCACCGGCCAGAAGCATCCCAGGACTCCCATCTCATTCCCCTTTCTAGGACCTGTGACTCTGGATATATGAGCTCTAACCAGTCTAGCAAGGCTATGTCTCATTCCCTAGCTTCAGGAGGAGACTGGCTGTGTGTGCTACAAGCCACAGCACTTAACCCCTGCTTGTTCCCCTTGCAGGAGTCATGACTTCTTGATGCAGGGAAGCAGTAGGGCTCCCAGGGCCCCTCCAGAGCAGAGCTCCCACACATCCCTCCCGCCTCCCCAGGCTGGGCATGGCTAGAGAGCTGGCAGGAGCCAGAGCCCGCAGGGAGCCATGCCCTGACCCAGCGGAGCGGTCCTTCGCAAGCCACCCACCAAGCCCCTCGCACACCTCTTTCCTCAGGGACATTCCCTGCTTCTTCCCAAAGCAGGGCTGGGCTGGGCCAGGGGAAGGTGGTGCAGGGTCTCTGTGGAAAGTGAGAAAGGCCTGACAGCAAATGGCTAGATAAAATAGCTGTTTTAATAAGGCAAAGTAAAAAGGGAAATATCAAGAGTGAGTAAATCTTATGCCCTTTCAGATGTGGGGCACCCTGTGTTCATGCAGCATTGGATGGACCCAGGATGGATTTTCCCACAGTGTTGTGCATATCCCATCCCTGGAGAGAAGTTTCTCCTTTTTGGTCCCTCAAGCTATTATATATCCTTCTTTTTATTCTATCTTATTATTAAAGGAGCTATTTTATTAAGCCATTTGTTGCTGGGCCTTTCTTACCGAGAAGCAGAAATATCCCTCCCTCCCACCTCACCTTATGCCCCGGTGCAGAACATCTCCCTCACACATGCTGGAGCCCCTTCCCTGTCCACCCCCAGCACTGGTTTCGGCAGAACAAGAGCTGTGGCTGCCGTGCTGGCTGCAGACGATCCCACAACTCTCTGGCAAAGCTGGTTTGCAAATGCTCCTGTTTTGTAAACTCTTTTCCTCTCTAATACAACCCGGGTGCTCCACACACCACAGTCTCTTACCTGCTCCATCCAGACCTTGTGGGATCAGAGCCCTGCATCTTCCCACCTGTACCACATGCTATTTGCAGAGCAGCTGTAAAACAATTAATTTAATATAATTATTGGGAGGATGTTCATGTTTCCTGCACACTTACACACCACTTTATCTCAATCATCCCAGCGCTGGTCTGTAATTCTCTTTTTAATGAGTTCCCAAAATATTCCCTTAAGCAATATCCTCGGCTGTAAATCACAGAAACAAACCAGCCCCTCTATCTGGACACACTGGGAGAGGTTGAAACCACCCTAATTGTCCCTGGGAAGGGAAAATAAGGACTTCTGGCTGTGCCAGGTGCATTTCTCATTGGCTCCAGGCTACTCCTGTTCTTCTCAGCAGCAGGATTTGGGGGAGCCATGGATTTGCTGTGGTTTTCTCCTCCTCCTGGCCTGATTCAGTCAACTGTTCTCCTTGTCCCATCCACTGCAGGGCTTGCACAGCACCAGCTGGGACTTGCTGATCTAACAGCATGCAACCAGCGGACATCCTTGGAGCCCTTGACTGATCCAACCACACCCGAGGTGCTGAGGGAGCTGCCAGGGCAGACAGGTCCCATCACCCCTTCAGGACCGAGGCACAAAAATGTCCCTTTCTCTTACACCAAGAGTCAGCCCAGAAAATACCACCCTCTCTTACTCCATCCCTCTCCAAGGAGTTGCTTCATAAAAGTGAAGCTATTTCCTTGCTGACACCATGCCAGAGTAGACCCTGCAGCCTCTGTCGCACTGTCGGAAACCAGAGCAACAAGAGACCCAGTACCTCTATAGAATGTTTCCCATGGCATCTTGCAGGGAAAAGTGAAGAGATGTTGCCTCCACAGTAAATATCTGGCTTATGGCCTGAGAGGTTTTAAATTAAACACCCCTTCAGCAAAATCCCATGACACTGAGACAAGTTATGGGACGACATCATTGAGCTGTTAGTCACCAGCTATGCCATGGAGAGCAGGCATCACAGGTTTTCAAGTCCTAGCCAGGTTTCACCTGGACAGAAAGGAATCCCACCAGCTCGCAGGGCCATGACGATGCTCCAGAAAACATCCCCAAAGCAGCTCTGAAAGACATAAAGGCAAGCATTAAATAATTTATAAATAAAATGAGATATTTAAAAACATTTCCCTGCTACTATACAACATTTCTTAATGCTGTTCCGGGAAGTCACTTGCAGACAAGGAATGGAGGACTTCTCTCCACCTCATGTCTGACTCTTTGCTGTCACAGCACCTATGTCAGGCATACAAGACTTCTGTAGTCATGAGCTGGGCCTCTTCGTCACCTCAGGGCTGGTAGGTATCAAGCCCATCACCTTCTGAATGACAAGTGACTCTGCTGCCCTTAGACAACTCCCGTGTCACAGATCCTTTTCTTCTTGGTGAAGCTTCAAGTGAGAAGCCAAGTTGGCTCTCCTCTTCCTCCACGTCCAGAAACTGATGGACCTTTAAAGGCTCTATCCTGGTTTTGGCTGAGATAGAGTTAATTTTCTTCCTAGTAGCAGGTATGGCGCTGTGGTTTAGATTTATATCACGTAATGTTGATAACACACTGATATTCTGGTTGTTACTAGGCAATGTTTACACCAAGTTGAGGACTTTTCAGTTTCTCACACCGCCCTACCAGCCAGGAGGCTGAGGGTGCACAAGACGCTGGGTGGGAACACGGCCAGGACAGCTGACCCAAACTGGCCAAAGGGATGTTTCGTACCATATGACATCATGCTCGGTATATAACTTGGGGGAAGCTATCCAGGGACTGGACTGCGGCTCAGGAACTAGCTGGGCATCAGTGGTCTGCAGGTGGTAAGCAATTGTGCTGTGCATCACTTGTTCTCTATATTAATTATTGTTATTATTACTATCTTCCTTTTCTGTCCTATTAAACTGTCTTTATCTCAACCCATGAGTTTTACATTTTTTTTCCAATTCTCTCCCCCATCCCACTGAGGGGGTGAGTGAGCGAACAGCTGTGTGGTTGTTTTAGCTGCTTGACGGGTTAAACCACAACAGGGTGGTATCACATCTACGTCACACCAGTGGCAGACGCCCCTCTCATCTCTTGCAGGAGGACTGCAGAGTTGGCCCATACCTTCACCTATCAGCATGGTCAATGCATGCTTCAGGTCTTCCTTCTCCTTGAAGGACAGCGGTGGGTTCTGCCCAGGGAAGACACTGAAGCATGCATGGTTCAAAGAACAGCTTTATCCTCCAAAGACAGAGGCTGAGGTCCAGTGGATGCCACCTCCCAGGTGCTGGGCAGGCCACTTGGCTGGGCCACTGAAGGACTAGGCAACAAGCCAGTGTTGCAATGCCTGAAAGATGGCTTCAGACTCTCACCCTGCTATCCCTCACTCCATCAAATCTTACTTAGGGACTGTCTATTCATGTCCTCCAAAAGGGCTTTGTTTGCCACTGTGGCCAGTTGCTGGAACAGATGATAAAGAGATGCTTTTGTTGTTCTCATGTAGATGATTGCATAATGAGTAGTTTAGAAGTTACAGGCTATAAATTCTTCTGGACCAAAGCTCCCAAATTCTCCAAGCCGGGCATCTGCTTAAAAAGGCTTGTTTACAGTCAACCAAGTGTTTTCGCCTCAGGGGATCCAACCAAATTCCTCTCCTGATGGCTGCCAAACAGCATCAGCAGGAGCTCCACTAGCTCCAGGTGGAGCAGCAGGTGCCCTGCTTGCATTTGCTCAGCCTGGAGGGCTGCAGGGTGCCCAGAGGTCCATGTCCACTTGACGGTCTAGCCTTCTGGAGAAAGGTCAAGCTCATGGGACACACCATCTGTCTAGAAGAGTAAGACCGAGCACAGGGCTAGCGTGAAAACTCAGACCCAGCTCCAGGAGACGTGCAAGTCGTCTTGGAAGGCAGCTTAATGCGAGAAACACAGAAACCATTGGGCACCAGGGCTGAGAGTTGCCAAGAGACACACAACTGCTTCACTTCTTGCCCAGAGATTTCTCTCTTTCTCCTCTGCTGTCACAACTAAGAAGAAGGAGCTAGCAGCCCATGGCACCAGCCTGGCATTGCTCCTGAGGCAGAAATGGGCTCCTTCCTGCAGGGCTCCAGGCCAAGCACCTCTGGCACCCCTGAGCTTCTCTTGGCTCCACAGCACAGCCTGGCCACAGGCACTGCGTGGGGAAAGACACTGTGTGTGCATGGGCAGGTGCCACCCAAGGAAGCCTCCGGCAAAGCAAATGGAGAGAGAAACTGCAACACTTGCATGTGCCCTGAAAGGGGACAACTCACTGTTGGGGCTCAGAGACTGATCCACACCCAAGACTAGGACCATCTACCTGCTCTGATGAGGCAGAAAGCAGGTACTTCTCCTCTCTGGAAAGGGAACATCAATAATACAAGAGAGATGGTAACTCCTCTTGGTGTTTTGGGGCGACAAGCCTACGGGACAGAGGAGACCCTACTCCCCAAGGCAAGGGAGATGGAGGTCCCTCCTGCCAGCACCATCCCCGAGCTTCTTGGCTCCACTCTGCACCCAGGTCCCCAGCACTGCACTTGTCCAAATGCACCCAGGAGTCCCCAGTCGCTGCCATGCAGCTCCCCTCTGCCAGCACCCGAATTGCCACACCAGCTGGCCAGGCACCTCTGGCCATGTCCCCTGCAGCTCTGGGAAAATAGACTGCTGTCTCACCTTTTCCTTGCAGCCATTTTGCTGCTCAGCCGGCTCTAACCCTTAAGCATCTCACCTGACCCTACAAAAATCACTTGGCTTTCCACCATGGGGTGGGACCTGATGAAGGCAGAAGGTTCCCACTAGCCCTTGTCTGTCCCTGACCCTCCATCCAAGAAGGTGTGTGGGCCCCTGCCAAGGGGGGAAGGAAAGGACGTGGGAGGCAGTGAGAGCACCAGTCTTTCAGGGGCTGCCATCCCCACCCAAACACACAATCTCAGCTGGGAAAACCCTTTCCCAGCATACTCTGGGCTCCCAATGGTACGGAAACCTCACAACCGATCTCCTTCCAGGATAACACACTCATCTCCCTTGCAGGTTTAGTGCTGGAAGAACAATGACTACCCTTCAGGAGAAGCTTTGAAGAGGGCAGTTCCCTACTCCTGGATTTGCACAGCAGCACCCATCCTCCCTGGAGAGTGTGGATCTGCTTCCAGGGCAATTCCCCTCTCAGCCTCAGCACGAGGGCAGCCCTGCAAGGAGCTGGGGATGAAGCATTTCAAAAAGAGCTTGGACAACAGCCATGGTGGTAGTGCTGAGGCTGGACCACCTGCCAGCCAGAGAGGGGCCAAGAGCACTGGGAACAGCACAGGCATTTACAAACACTGCCCCAAAGACCCCTGCACTGCAAGAGGAGCTGCAGAAATGCCTTTGGGTCCTTCCTGCTCATCTCTGGCTGACTATCAATAAGAGCTTCCAGGGCAGGTTTTTTTTTCTATTTATATTGGAATTGGGAGGGAAGGGAGCTGGAAGCATTTAAATTAATGATGTGTGCACAGCTCCAGTACCTCTGCTCTTCTCCAGGTAGGTATTACTCTGTTCCTGGTTTTACGTAGCGTCCTTTTAAATTACTGCTTTGGATATCAGCTATGTGTCTGCAGGGCTGCATACACACATACATATGTCCCCAGGACCCAAAAGGCAGGTTCTGAGCTTCTGCAATGAGCTCACACTGCCAGAACAAGCCTTGAACACATCCATTAGGCAGTGCTGACTGCACCTTATCGCTGCAAGGATCAAGGATTCAAAACCAGAGTCAGCAACATCATTAGGTGGGCACAGGGTGCAGAAGACAATTATCTGAATGCAGCAGGAGATGCCACCAGAGGACATTCCACACACAGTGTGGAGAGCACTGCCTTCTCCCACCCCATTCTTCTGCGGGAACCCACAACAGCTGGGTTGATCTTGAACATGTTAATGATCCCACTTGGTGTGATCCAGCAGCTTTTGGAGGCTGTAAATTAATGGCAGGATAAATCAGGTATTCTGGCACAGGAGCAGGTGTATCTCTATCAGGTAGGACTGGGAGACCCAGAAGTGCTGCAGATGATGCCTGCCAGTGCTTTCTAAAGCATACTTTCCAAAAATGTGCCTTGAGGGGTTGGATTCACAGCCCACAAACCCCAGCATGTCCATAAGCCCGGAAAGAAGAGCAAGACGGGAAAGGCTGTCAGCTGGTGCACCAGGAGCCAGAGCCAGAGCCAGCTGTCCCACCGAGCCAACTGTGCCCATCCTCCTGGGCATCCCTGGGGACAGGGCACCTTCCCAGCCACTGCTGCAGGCGTGGGAGGAGGGAAGGGAAGCAGGAGGTCCAGGCAGGCATCGCACTGCTTTGACTAGAGGCAAACAAACAAGCTGGATACCAGGAGGCAGGCTGTTGTAAAGTGGGGTGTGGGGTGAACATAGCCCTGGTCCATCTGGAGATAGGTCTGCTGATGTTGGACCAGAGCACGGTCACATTTAGGAGGGGTTGCATAACCTTTGCTAATGACTGTACATGATACTGTGCTTTAATCCTTACTCCTCCTGAGGAAGCAAGGAGCAAAGCCCTGGTTTTGTAATTTGTAGTCACTGAAAACCAACAAGATTAGAATTTGGTGGCCATTTGTTGCTGGTTTTCAACAGAAGAGCAGCCAGTATTTACCGGATTATGTGGGGAGCTTAAAAATCACGCTTCTCTCTAACCTCTTCATTGGGAACCAGGAACTGGCAAGGATCCTCCCTCGCTGCAGGTGACAACACCACAGAGACCTCCATGGTCAGAAAGAGAAAAAAAATGATGAGGGGGAAGCCAACGCACTGAGAAAAGGGTAGCAGGGAGACTTGCAGGCCAGTCAAGGGAGAAGAGAAAGCACGCCGCATAATTGGAACAAGCCATCATGAAAACAATCCCAAACTTAATTCACTTGGACGGGACTTCACGTGGTGCTTAGAAAAATTAACACTTTATCTTTGCAGATGCAAGAAGCAAGAACTCATTCTGCCATTGTGTAGTCACCGATTCCCTCTTTTTTCCCTTTTATTTTTCTTGAAGAGCCAGCAAAAGAGGCGTCATTACAGCTTGCCATGAGAAATGCAGTTGTGGACAAGGAATGGCTGATATGTCCTCGGGATGTCAGTCTCTAGCAGGTGGTCAGGAAGACACAAACCTTGTACTCAAGGACAGCGTGGATCCAGCTGTGCCCCACTCCTGAACACCTGGAAGCCAGGTTCCCTAGTGGGGTGGCACCACAGGCACCGTGACCCCCCCCAGTCCCCCACGGGGGAAACCCTGACTCGGTGCTCACCCAAAACAGATCATCAAAGGAACCAGACTGACGTTTTTTTTTGACAGAAGCAGTTACAACTGGAGGGCTGTAGTTAACTGTGGCCAAGCTTTTCCATTGTTATTTTACAGTTGCTTGATGTTCTGAAAGATATTTAGAAAAATGACTTTAATTGTCCTGTGCCAAACTGGGTGAGGGTGAAAAAAAAAAAAAGAAATTTGGCAGACATGTTATTCATTCAGCATGTAGTTTGGATGACGTCCAGTGACTAACACAGGAGTTTTAGCTGATCTGGGAGACTAAAAACCATTCACAAATAATTTGATTTAGGGTCACTGTGATTTCTTTTTATAAATAATTTTCATTGAGAAGTATTTTTTTAATTAGGATCGACAGACCTAATAGCAACTCCATTGTGTGTACAGTTCATCGTTCCCGTCTTCATAAATGACTTACAGATGTGGTGTGCTAGTTTCTTGTTCACTGCGCACGATGGGGCTTGTTCACGGGGCAACCAACGCCTCGCAGACAGTGCACAAGGCATGCTGAACTCCTCTCTCCAAAGGCACGCTCTGAAGAAGACCCACATAGAAAGCAAAGGAAGCTTTCACCATCCTGTTACATGCCCCAGTCCGGGGGATGGTCTAAGCCTTTGCACAACTTCAGGCATCCCCACGCGGCTGTAACTGCCTTCTAATTGCTCTGTCTCTAAGAGACGGTAATGGCAACTTTGCTTTGATTGCTTTATTGCTCCAAGACCCATCACGGATCAGGAAATACTCTGAACCAGGATATGCTTTTTGCCAGGATGCGTCAGATCCTTGCCTTGGCCCAGTCCTTGTTCACTTGTCCATGGTGGGACGGCTGAACAAGGACTGGACCAAGGCAAGGATCTGACACATCCTGGCAAAAAGCTGTGTCCGACAGCAAGCCTAAAGTCAGTCACCCCCTAGCCCAGAGGATCGCCCAACTAAGCCTGAATAGATCCGGAAAGACTGCGGGAGAATTCGGACAGCGGACGGGAGAAGAATGGCTCGGCAACTCAAATGCATCTTTCTTGGCAACATCCTCTGTATGTGACAGCCTTTTCTTTGAGTTGCACAATAACAATTGCATCTCAGCCACTTTTGTTACGAATCTTATCTGCTGTTTGAATGGCTCTTAGATTCCTTCCTGCGATTATAAATGTTCGTACAAGTTCTTGGAGTCAGCAGAGTTGTTCTTTTGTAGCTGAATAACAGGCTTGGGCTTCAAACTTTGCGATGCTTGCTGTAATGATCAGATATGTTCTTAAAAGCCTTCCAAATTGGATTTTGAAACAAAAGTCCCATTGATCTTAAGCCTGAAATCCCAGCCATGACTCTGAATACCTTCTCCCCCATGTTTCAGAGGAACTGAAACTGGTGTGATAAAGGACAACTACAGCAGTCAAAGAAAAGATTTGTCTTATGAGAGGAAAGTACCAAAACTTGGTTTTATTTAGACTACCAGAACAGGGGCCGAAGGGGATATAATTGCTACTGAGAGACACATGGAAGGAGAGAAAACATGAGAAAACCTTATGAAAGCTCCAAGCCGAAAGTTGTGGAGCTGTAAAGAAGCCGTTCAGGCTGGGGGTGAAAAGATTCCCTTTTTTTTTTTCACAGCAAAGAGGTCTGGGATGGGTTTCAGCAGAACCCACAGAAGCAGCCCACAAGAAGTCTGATAAAACATACGGGACATATTGATACGGCTACAACAGCAAGGGAGGGCAGCCTCTGACCCAGGACGTCCCTGCAAGATCCCTATCCAGTCTTTGGCCATCAGTACCTGGACGAGGTATGAAGAGATTGCCCCGGCTCCTGCATTTGTCCACCACCTTTGTCTATCCTGTTTTGCACCTCGCTTTGTTCCAGCAGTCATCCCAGGCTTGCCTTGGCCACGTTACCCTGTCCCAGGGCTAGGCAGACTGGTGCAGGTCCCTGCAGCACAGCCACGGCCAGCCGCCCAGAGGGACTGCTATGGTAGAGCTCCTCTTGAAAAAGATTACCTATTGGGAAGAAAAATGCGTGGTTTTTGTTTTGTTCTGTTCACTTAAATAGGCAAATGCCTGTACTCAAGGCAAATTCAGACTCAGACCCAGAGTATTAGGTAGTTGCTGTGACTAGGCACACAGAATGATGCTGGGCAAGCAAGGTCTCACCAAAGGAGAAACGTTGGCAGGTCTGTTCCTGGGATCACCAGTATCCACCTGGAGTGCATCCACTCTGAAATCAATAATGCTGGTCTGTGCTGGGGAGGAAAAATAACCGCACTTGATCAGCAACGTCACCACCAGGAATTCTCACCCCACCGCAGTCAGAGACAGGTCGGCCACGTGCTTCCTGGGCGCTAGGCTTTCATTTCCTCAGCAGTTATATATTTACCAGCTCTCCCGCATGAATAAAGCAGAGGTTTGGAGTCCGTAAGGATACCTGCCGGCATTAGCAAGAGGCATCATGGTGAGGCCTCACTTAAAATGTCATTTCTCTTCAATATAAAAAGAGCAAATCAAGAGAGAGGGATTGACGGAGCATCGGCGCTCAGCCTGCCACAGGGGTGCAGCGCAGCGACGCCAGCTTGGCCGCAGTTCCCACACCGGGGACCCACCAGGAGAAGTCTCCTGGCGTTGGGGCGGGCTGAAAATCGAACGTAGCATCCACGTAGCACCGCGCGTCCCAGGTGTTCAGGGCATTTCTGCAAGCTGACGTACAGCTGCTGACAGCTTGCAAGCTGCAGCTCACCACAGCTCCGAAACATCGCTTCTGTATTATAAAGAAACCATTTTCCTCTCTGTTTTTTGTTTGTTGTTTTTTTTTTTTTTGCTGTTACCCGTGGAGTCACTAATAACAAAGGCTTTAATCCCAACAATGGGGCAGACTGGGGGTTCCTCCCATGACATCTAAGCCACATCTAAGACACGCAGATGTCTTAGCAGTTTAATCTCTTTCTCCTTGATGAACGCACACGTTATTTCCTCCAGCAGAGAGCACATCCCGCAGGCCACCACGAAATCTGCCTCGTACCGCGACTGCCTTGCAGGGCGTTTTTTTGGGGGGGATGCTCCAGGTACCATTGCCGCCCTTCACACAAATCAGCCCCCTCTTTTCCTGGAAGCAGCAGGCGGGCAGGGAAAGGACCTTTTAGCCAAACACGGCCTGCAACTTTGCCTCCTGGCCTGCGGCAGTGGGGGGC
>VXBL01006853.1:469664-488277 GCA_013400195.1 Aramus guarauna
CGCCCGGCAGCAGCGCCTCCGACCCGCCACCCATCGCTGGATGTTCCTCCACTTTACCCACCGTATCAAACAGTAAGCAGCTGCTAAAACAAAACAAAACAAAACAAAACAAAAAAAAAAAAAAAAAAAAAAAAAAAAAAAAAAAAANAAACACACAAAAAAAAAGTCAAAAAAAAGTAATAACATTATATATGAACTGTGTTTCCTACTTGATTAAAAATATAAAGAACTGAGTGTTTATTTCCCTAATTAACCAAGAACTTTTGTACACGTTTAAGCTATTATTATTAAAAGTGTTTGCAAAAATGGTCAAGATTATAATATTGCTGAATTATATTAAAAAAAAAAAAAGTCCTTTTCATGTTGAGCTAACATTTGACTTTAGCACAAAAAAAAAAAAGAAGAGATATTTTAGAACACGTAAAATAATATTTTTAGTTTTTTCTTCTCATTTTGTTACCAAATTTCGAACCTTACATGAAGGTTACTATAGTATATTTGACACCCTATATACCTGTGATTAGAGATGTGTATATATATATGAGGGCTAGGCATGCTGTGTGTCTGAGCTTTGTCTAAATGTTATGCAGAAGTTTGTAGAGTTAAAAGGTACGTAGGTTTAATTCATGCAAGGTAAACAATAAGTGCTCTCTTTTATACAATATGCATTGCATCTGGACCTTAAACATAAAAATGGTCAGTGAAACTTCTGTGAACATGAAGAAAAATTATTAAAAAAGGCATTTAAATGAAATTTGCTAACTTGTGATTTTTACGTTTGAACCAAAGTTATTCAAATAGTTTTAAAAAAAAAAAAAAGAGGAAAAGGAAAAAAAAAGAGAGAAAAAAAAAAAAAAGTAAAGAATTTCCTCCCGTAATATTTTTTTCTGCACCTGTTTGGTTTACAGCTGAGTAGGCTTATTGTCATGATTGTGTATATGAGATGTACTTGTATTGTTCATAATATATTTTTTTTATTCTGTGTACTTAAAGTACTTAACCTGACGTGCAGCGGTTTCCAGTCAACCTGTTTGTGGGACAGCAGGTAGCGAGTCTTTCCGTGTCGCCACTGGCACTAGCACTATGTCCTAAACTCGTGCGAGGTCCGAACCTATGCTGTGGTCCCTGCCAGTGCTGTTAACTTGTGTAGGCCTGTTAGAAATCAGTGCGACTGCAATTGCGCAGTAATCCTACTGAGCCTTGGGGTTCGGAGTTTCGTTTAAAAGTGAAAGCCAAGCCGGTGTGTGTCTGTAACGGATTTCCATGTAGCTGTGGTGCTAGTTATTACTGGCTACATACCTGGCGAGCCTGGCCGTGCCCTTCCCTCCCCGTCCCAGCCTCCTCGCTGGCGCGCGCGCTCGCAGGCTCTGGTCGAAGCCTAGGGTAGGGAGATGCAGATTTGTCAGAACACTAATCTGTCCAGGTGTGTTCTCCAAATTGAAATTGTTTGTAATAATACTAAGAAGAATAATAGATTTTTACAGGTTGTTTTTGTTGCTTTGGTTTTTGTTTTGGTTTTTTTTTCTTTTAAAAAAAAGTTGGTGTGCTTTTAATTGACTAACTTCTTGCTGCTGTATAGTAAAATATTAATATATTTTTATCATTAAACTGCTGCATGACTATCATCATTATGAGTGAAGAGAAAACATAAAAAAAAAGATGCCTTAAACAGTGAAAACAAAACTTTTTCTTTTCTTTTCTTTTCTTTTCTTTTCTTTTCTTTTCTTTTCTTTTCTTTTCTTTTCTTTTCTTTTCTTTTCTTTTCTTTTCTTTTCTTTTCTTTTCTTTTCTTTTCTTTTCTTTTCTTTTCTTTTCTTTTCTTTTCTTTTCTTTTCTTTTCTTCTTGGCTGGAATTCAGTAGACAGCGTTTCAGAGAAAACTAGGATCTTGTTCCACTCGGAAGTTTTTTTGGGATGCAATCATTTTTCTTAACGCTCCTGGCAAAGTTAGCCATCTGGTAGACCTAGCTGCTGTGCGTAGAAGGCACCACCTGCGTGAGCAGGAGCTGCCTGCGCTTCTTTACTGATGGTCAAGGATGGAGTTTCGGAAGGGGAGGGGGGGGAAAGCTTGTTTTAAAGAATTTTATTTCCTGCTGTCTTTTTATTCCCATTTGAAATTATAATTCCCTTTTTCTTTTCTTTTTTCCTTTTTTTTTTTTTTTTTTGAGATGTACTGTAAGTGTCAAAACAAGCTGTTTCCATTGTACCATGCATTATTGCCCTTTAAAGAAGTTTGCTGTTAGTGTTCACAGAAAGTTAAATATGAGATGCCGGTAGTGAGGTGTTTCTGTTTCTTTTAAACAATCACTGGAAATGTTTAAAATTTCTTTAATGTGCACTTTCCTATTTCCCAGTAGTAAAATAAGCTTTCGGAGTGCGTAATGTGACATTTGAAATGGTTCTCAATTGCATGTAAACATTTGTCTGATAACCTGCTTTTGAATCGGAGGGTCTGGATGGGCAGTTCCATCAATTATTGTATTTCAACTGTGATGTGTGCGGGACTGCATTCTCCATGCTGCTAGCCGTAGTTAGGAAATTAATTGCTTTGGTTTTGCTACTTGATTGATTGTCTTGGTCCTGCTGTTCACTGCCCTCCCCAAAGTTGTCGCGCTGCCGACAGACGCAGTCCGGCGATCGTAGTTCCACGCTGCTGCGTTGCGTTCCCAGCAATAAGTAGCGGGAGGCGATGAGAGCACGGCAGAGTGTCCTTCCCTACCCTCCCAGCATCGCTAACGAGGCAGGCTGCTCCCCGTGGTCTTCCTCACCCGCGCCGCCCGGATCCTGCCCGGGATCCGGCTGACTCGAGAAGCGCACGGGGCCGCGCGGTTCCAGTCAAACCAGTACAGCCTGTAACAGCCCACTGGCAGTTTGGTGAACAGTGTCTGAGAACTTGTGGTCAGTTTTTTGTCTCGTTTTGGGTTTCTTCTGCGTGTTTCGTTGGGTTTTGTTTTGGTTTGGTTTTTTTCTTCTTTTAACGCATGTTATGTACTTTCTAGGACTTGATGAATGATGATAATGAAAGACTAAAATGACTGTAAAGGTTCGTGGGATTTTGCTTCTGGGTTTGTTTTTGTTTTGATTTACTTCTTGCTTTTTTTTTTCTTTTTTTTTTTTTTTTCCCGGAGGTGCTCGGTACTTTACCAAGGCTCTAATATCTCAGTATTTAAAACAAAGTACAGAAAGCCCTGTTTAATGTTAGAAGAAGAAAGGTATATTTGACCATATGTGTTGTTTTAAAAAAAGACAGTATGCTCAAATGTGCCAAGATCTCTAATTCCTGAGAAGTATGCCTTATATTTTCCTTGATGATACGCTTTTAAATGTCTTGTAGAATAGGTCCAAGAGCATGATAAAAACTACTTTATAATGACTACGTGCAAGAAAACTTGAAATTCATTGCAATACTGACATTATTTTATTTTTAAGTTAAAGGGACACTGTCAAGTAATTTACCATTGATGTACAGCCACCCTTTAAGTGGTTTTATGCTAACGGAGAACTGTCCTCCAAATTCAAAGTCATTACTATTATAATTTTGTTTAGAAAAAAAAAAAAAAATTGATCTGTCTCTGAGAAGTTAAATAAAAAAAAAGAAAAAAAAAAAAAAAAAAAAAAAAAAACCAAGAGAACAAACCGCTGTTGATTCCTGCCTCTTCTTTGTGGTCCCGCTTGTGATGCTGCCGCGAGAGGCAGCCCTCCAGCCGCCCAGGGGCCGGAGGGGACCGGCCGGACCGATTTGGAGCTGCTGGCCCGCGGTGCCAGCTCTTCGGCCAGGCTGGAGCCGCGGGGCAGCCGGGCCAGTGGTCAGAAACTTGGCTGTGGGATGCGGACGCTGAGCTTCCAGCGAGGCACACCCGTATGCGGCGGAGAGCGTTTTTGAAAAATTCAATTTAAAAAAAAGAAAAAAAAGAAAAAAACCAAAAATACTTGACAGTGTCACTTTCCTGCGTATCCCTTGCAGGGGTTGAAATGTGCTCGGGGTAGCGCCCGCTGAGAAGCGGTTCGCAACCTGTAACTTGGCTGTTGTAAAGCGCAGAGGGGCTGCCGGCGCGGGCAGCGGGTGCGAGGCAGAGACGATCCTATGGAGCAAGGCAGAAAGCTGCTGGTGATATTAACCCCTGCTCAGAGCTGACCGATAACTTCTTTTTTTTTTTTGGGAGGGGGGGGAGCAATTACTTTGTTGCCTTTAAAAATAGCACTGTAACCACCTTTTTTTATGATTAGCTGTAGTATAACCTTTGTCCCTTCAAACTATGCAAGCTATGAAATGTAAATTAGGGATCAGTTAAAGATAGTTGACTATATTCAATCAGATGGCATTCATGCACTAACTGGAGTATATACAGATAAAGCTATTAGAGTGACTTGTATGCTAACAGCAAGATATGACATACCTACCTATTCTAAAAAAAAAATGACTATTAATATTGTATAACAGGACTGTGGGGGTTGGGAGGGGATATTATCTCTTACCGTCTTAAAAGGGGATTTAAGATTTTTATAACTGTTTTTTCCATCAAACTTTAATATTTTTGTCAAATTTTTAGGTATTTAATTTGTAAAATAGATTTTACTTTGTACTGGCGTACAGAAAATAGGGGTTGATTTAAACTTTTTTGAAGCCAAGTGATCAAGTACATTTGTAATAAAAAGTCAATGGATCTATATCAGTCGTACTCACTGTTTTCATTTCTTGTACGTTCTAATGCAGTGGCGCTGTATGTCTCCCAAGGAAAAACAATTGGGGAGGTGGGTGGAAGGAGAAGGCAAAAATGTCAGCATCGATGCTGCAAATTGATGCAACTCTCCGTATGCAAGTGGCCCGTGGTCAGTGGAGATTTGGTAGATATGCGTTTTTACTAAAAACACGGTGCACATTTTCAAGAAGGGTTTATGAAAACCTGACTTTTTGGCATGTCTTCACTTCATGCTTCCACCTTGGTGCCCGTAAACTCTAAAGCCACCCTTTTGGAAGCACTTTTCCCTGGCACTTAAGGAAAACAAAACCAAACAAAGCAAAACTCTGATTTCTTCTGAGGTGGTGAACTAAGGCACATTATGTTTTTGCACCTGCACGCTTTGTCTCCCTTCCTCAAACATCTGCCACTTTCTTCTTTTCTCTAAGTTCAACAGGTTAAACTTTTTTTTTTTTTTTTAAGTAAAATTACTAAGCCTTTTGGGTTGAAGACTTCAGCAGATCCACCAAGTTTGGATCCAACACCTTGCAGAACACTGACCTAATTATTTTTTGTTTGCTTCTTTGCTTTAAATCCAGACCTCCCATTTCCCGTTCCAGGGCATATACCAAATCTGATTGTCTGTGGCAGAAGTTGTGGGAGCTAGAAGTGGAGAATCCTGACATTAATGTACAAGAATGCTAAAACAGGTTTACATTTCAGGGGGCTCTTGTGAAACACGAAAACTCAAAGTGTAACTAGAACCAACCAATTCCCTGGGTTTTGCTAGTCCAATGGGTAGAAAACAAGTCCCTCTTAGGTGAGTGGGATAGAAGGCAGCGAAAGCAAATTTTTCCAGAACTGTGCAGTTTGCTCATTCAAAAACCTGCTGCTTCTAACCGTCTTGGATTGCTTTTTGAGAGGTAGGGTGCTACCTGAAGCGCTGAGAGTTTCTCTGTTAAAATGATGCTGTCAAGAATTTTTCATTCCTAATCGCAAATTTAAAATCCTAGTTTGCACCTTTTTTCTTTTTTCTTCTTTTTTTCTTCTTTTTTTCTTCTTTTTTTCTTCTTTTTTTCTTCTTTTTTTCTTCTTTTTTTCTTCTTTTTTTCTTCTTTTTTTCTTCTTTTTTTCTTCTTTTTTTCTTCTTTTTTTCTTCTTTTTTTCTTCTTTTTTTCTTCTTTTTTTTCTTTCTTCTTTTTTTCCCTTTTTTTTTTTCTTTGCTTTTTGTCAGGCTTCCCCAAACTTTCCGTCTATTTTCTTACTATCCTCCTCTGCTGGCTGCCTGCTCCTTCTTAACTCAGCTTGTGTAATTGAAGGGTCACTGTTCATGTTGGTGTTTGGACTATCTTGAAGAGGAGTCCGGCATATTTTTAAGGTCTTGTGCTGGGCTTTTCCCTAAAAGTTTTACTCTTCTTGACTTTCTTCTATAATGCATGAAGATAGGTGAAAGGATCTGAATTTTTGGTAGCAGAACAGAGAAGCGGGCTGCATGCAAAGTGTTGTCAAAATGTTTTGACAAAACCGACAAGGTAAACAAGCGAGTTCCATTTTTATTCTTCATTCCTTCTGCTGTTGCCATCTCCTGTGCCGTTTGCAACAATGAAAGATAATTTCAGCCCAGAGTTGTTTTTTTTTTCAAGCCCGTGGTTCCTTTTACTCTGCTCGCTTGCACATGATTTAGCTCGCTGGCACCGCAAAATGTTGTGCGTGGGTTGCGAACGTGGCAAGGAGATACATATATATAGTTTAAAGCTAGTTAAGGTTAATTTAAACAGACTTCCAAAATGATGACCTTTTTTAAAAGCCTGTTTTAACCAGACCCTAATCGCTGGACCTGAAGTTCGTGGCATTTTTTTTTTTTTTTTCTCTGAAGTGGGATCTCTCATGTTGAAATTCCTGGGGGCGAAGTCCTGATGGCACAGGAAGGATGCTCCTCTCTGTGGCCGCTGAAGTTCCTCTGCCGGAGCCGGGCTCTGCTCTGCTCCCGTTAGCGATGCTGCCTCCCTGCTCCCGTACCTTCAGGCCAGACGGTCTTGGGTGTACTCTGGGACTTTCTCTTGGCCTGCCTATCCTCCTTTTTTGCTTTCTATCTTTTCGAAGCATTGCAGTTCCCGATGGGACTGTGTTTTAGCAGCACTACGGTCCAGGGCAAAGTCAGCCTACGTAGGGGTCCGCAGTGCATCCCACTTCTTGCAAAATACAAGTGGGCTATGAGGCTTTACTGGGCTGTGCATCGCTTGTCATTAATGCGGGGATGCTGTAGGGAGCAGAAAGAAGTGAATGCCAAATCATCCATTTTTAAGGGTTCACAGAGTTACTTCTCCAGTGGTACACTGGATATTTTACTACGACTTGGATGGCGTAAAAGTTGCTGCTGGAGAAGTACACTGCAAGGGAAAGGGTGAGCAGGTTTGCTGTTGGACGTGCCCTCCTGCAGGCAGGAACGGTGCCATTCTCACTAACAGACATTTCCTGAGCCAGCGGGCTCAAGACTTTTGCACCAAGCTGGGTGCAAAGACTTTGTCCCGGGGGTGAAGCTCCCAGCGCTCACGGCAGAGGAGGTGTTATCCATCCAGAGGGCGGGAAATGGCTTTCAGAGCACGGTAGGAGGGCTGGGCTGGCAGAGGTGGACACCAAGGTGTGCCTTGGCCGCTGTTTGACTGCTTCATCATCTGAACTGGTGGTGGGTAGGTGGTACCACTTGCGGAGAAGTGGTACTCTGTGCCCAAGAGCCGGGCGGCAGCAGCTCTGGCAGACGCTTTGCCGCGGGCAGCCAAGGGGTGTCAGGCAGCTGATCCCAGGGCGGTGCGGGGTGGCGGGGGGCTGAGCTCCCCGGCTGGGGTGGGTCTGCTGGTCCTGTCTCTGCAATTCAGCGTCTGCGTATGGCTGAAGCCAGATGAGCAGTTGTGGGTTTTGGGAGAGTCGGAGCGTGTCATGCCTGCCTCTGTAAAAGTAGTAAAGAGTTGTGCAGCCTGTTTGAGGCAAAATATTACAGAAGGAGAGCTGAATTCATACAGCGAGGAATGAGGCGTGTTTTCATGGAAAAATGTCAGCTGGAGATTAAGTGATAAAAGATAAAGATAGAGGACTTATGGTCCCGCTATCTATCTTTTGAGTGTTGACTGATTAAAAGAAGACAGAGCGAATGGCTGGATATCCCTGAACAATGCTTCATTGTCCCTCTGCAGATCAATACTGCTGGTGCTCCTTCGCCCGGGGAGGGGATCTGGTCCTGAGCCTTTTGCTCTGGAAGGCACCACATCCAGCCAGGATGGAGCCCTGCTCAGGCTGGCTGTAGGTTTTGCCTCTGTGTGGGTATTGCCTCATTTAGGGTGACTGGGACCCTGCACTGGATGTCCCCGGGGCCGTGGCCATGTCTGTGGTACCTTTGCAGCTCGGGTAGGGTGTGCGCTTATGCAGCAAAGTGCTCTGCCGTCCCTGCATAACGTACCGTGGGTTTATCACGGAGCAGTCTCGGAGCACGTGACCTGATTCCTTTTGGGTTAAACTAAGCCAAAAGACAAGCTCTACCAACCAGTTGTCATTAGACCAAGCTAGAGCTCGTTAGAGAGTAAAATCCTCAAAACACAGATAATGTGACCATCGAGTGCTGAGCAGTGACTCCTTTGCTGTCTAACGGGGCTCTGGCTGTGCTGATTGCTCGTGGAGACATAGCCCTAGATAAAACAGGAGACTGCCTGCGTAGATGGCTGGTCCTTTTTGCACCTCATTGTCTTGAGGCTTAGGTTCACAACACGTGGCATACTTCTGCTCCTTTTGTGGATCAGCCATCAGCTGGGAGAGTGCTTTCTTTGGATGGGCATCTTCTGGATCTCCCCAGAACGTAACTTGGTCTTAGAAAATTCCTTGGCTTTGCTGGTCATCAGTTGGTTTGCTGTCCATCCTCATGTTAGCTTTGAAAAAATACACACCTTAGCGTTTTCTTAGGCTTAGGCCACATAGGAGACTAAAGTGAAAAGAGGATTGACTGCAACGCTGGCAGTGGGAGTTTGTGCTGAGCCTTCCTGGCTGTGGCACAGAGGGTTTTTTCTTGAAACACTATCTTGAAATATGCAGGAAGCAAAGAAAAGCTTCATTCTCTCTGTCGCAGATCGGAGAGGTGAGAGGTGTGGAGTTACATCTGCAGCGTGGAAGGCTGTGCCCCTCTTGGCTAGCAAGACTTTGGAGGGAGGCGTCTGCTGTGGGAGCTGATCTGCTGCGTGCTGTTGGGAAGCCAAAGCGCGTGCCTTGGAGAGATGTAGACAGCTTTTCAGGGAAAAACCTCTACAGGTTGAAGTGTCATCCTGGTCAGCATGTCGATTTCTATGGAGAGCTGCTCTAAAGGTGGTTTGCAAACAGCATCTGGATCCCTGTGACCACGTTGACAGCAATGGGTTTGGATTTCATACTGGACGTGGTGCAGAGATTGTGCGGCAGCCCCCGTAGGTGACCGTCGTGGTGCAAGAGACCGTGTCAGTGGTTTCAACTGTGAGGTGGCACTGTCATGCTTGCGGGAAGGTCTAGGAGCTGAGCCTGGGCTCTCAGAGACATCTCATCATCCCGCTGGACCAATGTGCGGTTGCTCTAGGGTGGGCCAGCACAGCCGCAGGGGGCTTTGGGGCTGGCGTGCGAGCACACACAAGTTGCGGGGTCTCTGTTGCAGGGCTGACCTCCACTGGCACGTTTTCAGCTGCTCTGTGTCATCAGCTGTGCTGATGTGGCTGGTGCTGAGATGAAGCTGCAGGCTTCATGCAGTGGCTGGAGGAGACTAAGTCTGTAAATCTGGGTAATTTATATTGCTGGGAGTTGAGGGTGGAGAAGATGAACAGTGGCGATTTTTTCTGTTGCTGGTGAATGTCTTGATGTGCAACTCAAGCTCAAATCACCGGGTGCTCATCATACCTGCAGTGCCCTCCAGCTGGTATGTTAGCCCTGGTCAAAGCCTGGGGTGGACTTTGTTCTTCTAACTCTGGTTAGAAAGGCATGCTGTCAGGTGCCAGAGGGCAGGACAGTGTTTGTGCGTCTTGGGCTGGACCTCTCTGGATAGGACATCTCAGAGGAGCACTGTCATTTGAAGGTTAGCCACATTGGTTTGAGTGTCTTTCTCTCCCCCAGGTTGGGCTTGCTGTAGTGTCTCCCTAGGGAATATGTTTTATTTCTCCATGCTCTGTCCTGGTTGCACAGTAGTTTGTAAGTGCGATGCAAGCTGCTGGCTTTATTGCCTGTAGTCTGCTGTGGTTTGGAACTTGCTTTTTTTGGGCTTGCCTTTTGCTTGGGCATTTAGTATGGGCAGAGGGGCTCAAAGCAGCAGCTCCTTGGGAGTGTGCATCAGCACATTGGCATCAGCTGGTCCAGAGTCCTCAAGACTCACCTGGGTTTTCAAGGCACAGCTTTTCTCTTCTGCATCAGTCCAGCAGAAGCAGGTCTGGCGGTCTCACTTCTAGGCAAACCGTAAAGGCTTGCTGATCTGTCAATACTTCAAGAAATGCCAGGGCTAGGAAGCATGGATAAAGGATTTTCTGAAATCTGGTATTTAAACCTCCCACTCAAGTGATGCTGAGGAGAGCTGGCAACGTAGCATTGGCTTATCAGGAACTGTGTGGGCAGGTCAACTTAAGAAAAATGTGTGAGCAGCACCAGAGGTGAAGAAAAGAAGCCAGTGTCTTGGCAGGTACAGAGTTATAAATGGGGTCAAAATTCTGTTTTATTAAAAAGATTATTTTATTTAAATAATAAATGATGGTAGGATCACCATTGCCAGGGGCTGCTGAAGGGAAGTCAGGCAGTTGCTCTGAGCAAAATAGGGAGTAGAGGCTTTGAATTATGTTCTAGCATTAATAATTCTGAACTAAACACTGCAAATTCATGTAACAGTCATTTCTGCTTTCCTGCATGCAAACAGTTTGGTTTGCAGATAGGTCTTTGGACGGTGGACAGATAGGTTTGTGGACAGTGCTGTGTTCAGAGGCTCATTCAATCTTTAAAAAATAAAAATGTTGGCTTCTGAGCTGCAACTGTCAATAAAAGTCCTGGTGAATGAGTCCTTGCAGGCTTCTGCAAGGCCATATGTAATTTATCTTGCCCAATGAAAGTCTCTAATTGGTGGTTTAAAGTAATTAAAAAAAAGACTCCGTTAACAGTCAGTCTATTTTTAGTTTAAAGATGGACTTTATATGGTCATAAAGTAAAAATCCTAGCTTAATTATGGGAATTGAAGAACATTGGCTTAATTGCACGAGGAACTGCACACAGAGTGCAGAGAGGACACACTTTACGAGTGATTATGTCTTCTGATAAAATACTATACAGTGCAACAAGTGGAAGTGCTCCAAGCTCCAGAAAGCGTCTTGAGGCCAAGGGTGCTGAGCTGGTGGAGAAGAGATGGCATTAAATCATCTGCAGATGGTCGTGGTCTGTCCTCACCTCGGCACTGGCTGCCTTGCTTTTTATTTGAAAACTTGACTTGCAACTGGACAGAATTAAAGGGGCGATTCATAATTTAATACTAAAGCCTGGGTTAAGGAATTGTTCTCTGTTCTGGAGATGCCTCCAGAAGCTGGGGAAGTTGCTCTGGGAGGTTTGGATGGCAGAGGATTTGGTGATGGGAAATACAGGCTCCACTTCCAAAGATTAGATCCATCTGAGGAGTTGCCTGTTGAGTGGATAAGTAGATCCTGGAAGGTATCAGAATGCTTGGAAGATATCGGAGTGCTTGGAGCAAGCCTGGGACTGTCATCCTTGAAGCTGAGATACTTGGGAAGCTAAATTTGGGTGCCTAGTAAGAAGACAGAATTGAAGACATGGCGGTATCTCTTCCTAAAGTCTTAATGCATGCCTGGGAAAATGATAGAAAGGATATGATAAGTAGGTGAAGTTAAGAGTCATGACTTCTAAGCGCAGGCTGGTTTCCACTTCAGCCGAAGCTTCCTTAGACTGGTGGCACAGAAAGTGGTCAGGGTTTTGAGAGGACAGACTGAACACAGTGCTGGTGGAAGGCTGAGGCTGTCAAGGCGCTGAACAGTGGTGCTGGGAACAAAACGTGTGCCCGTTTCTCCTGGAGGGCAAGGGTCAACTTTTGGGCACAGAGTACGAGGAGGTTGAGAGCAGATCTCCACGTGTGCGTGGGAGGAACAACCAGCTGTCGGGCTGCAGATTGGGATAAGGAACAGGCGTGTGGTCCAAACAAGAAAAATGTCTGTATACCAGTGTGGAAACATGAAACAAAAATAGTTGTTGTAGACTGCTCAGCGGTGTAAAAAGACCTTGGCATAGCTGGTCTGATTGAAACATGGCAGGGGGGTGATGAAAATCAGTAAGATACTGCATTACCTGCATCAAACTGTACTGAATAGGCATGCTAGGTCATAAAGTTGTGAAGGAACGCTAGATCTAAAAAGTTGCCATAAAATCTGGGAGGAAATTGGAGTAGTGATGACCACACAACCAAATTTATGTTGGATATAAATCCCGTATTTTAATGACACACAGGTATTAGGAAATTTTCTATTCCAGACTAGAAGAAGGTTATGGATTTCACGGGGCTTGGGAGAAAACCAGGCTCATGTGTCTTCATAAACCTGTAAGAAAAAGTAAATTCAATTATGGTCGTGCTATCTGGCCAGATTGTTTGGGAAGGAACTGGCTAACATTTTGGTGAACAAACATCTTGATTTACTTAAAGGGTCATTTCTTGTAACAGCCTGGTATAGAGTTAGCCTTGATTTAGGACTGAAATGTAAGAACTGGTTCAAGATATAATTATTGTTGAGTCATTAAATAGCAGTGACCACAGTACAATTACAGGTTCAGCATCCTCAGGGGTGGAAGGCACTGGACTGAAAATGAGTCTTGTGTTATAAAATATTGCAGGGGAGAAGATCAGAAAAATAAAGTCCTTAGACTTGTCAAGGCAGCCCCATAGATACCTGGAAAGGTTACAGTTGATATCCAAGTTAGGCAGCGCTCTGTCATGAAGGAGCTGCAGACCTGAACTGGAAATCAGTGAAGTAGTTAGAAAGTTATGAAGTAAAATAGTTATAAAGAAAGGGACTTCTGGAGTCCAGCAAGACTCTGTCAAAAGACAGAAGTCTAACTCTTGCACAGTAGACTGAAAGAGCCATGCTGAATTACAGGTAAGCCATGATCTGGAAATTAAATAGTTTAGGAGGGGCTTTGAAGAACCTTAGGGAGCAAATGCTATCTTAGGTTTATCAGAGAGAAGGCTCGGGAGAAAATCTGAGTGGGCAGGACTGAAGGCAGAGTTAATTTTCTGCGCTACTTCATGCTACTTAAGTGACTTCTCTGCATCATTCCGTAGCACAGGGCATGTTTGAGAGCCTACCTATCCGTCACCTAGTCCTTTTGGATGGTAAGGATGAGGAGCCTCCCTTGCGACTGGAGTGTTTGAGGCAGAGATGCTGGAGCAAAGCTTCACGTTCAAGTGGAAGAGCAACAGGTGTGCCTAGGAGTTTTAAAAGAGCTTGAGACTGAAACACTGAAGTTACTAGCAAAAATAGGGCTGTTAAAAAATAGCTTAGTATTCTCCATGACTAGATAGCATCCTAATGTCGGATTATTATTTTTTTAATTAAACTATTAAACGGGGCACTGGGAGTTGCAGATCAGCAAACCTCAACTCCAGTTTGAGAAGGAGAAACGGAAGTGCTGTAACTCTTCAGTATGTGATAGGTTGAAAGCAACATACTTTCCACAAAGAAAGGGGGTTGGACTAGATGGTCTTTGAAGGTCTCTTCCAACCCAAACCATTCTGTGATTCTATGATCAGTTTTGCTTTCTGAGTAGTCGACCAGAATCTTCGAACAAGTTGACAAACAGCAGGAGGTGCAGAATCAACTGATCTATATTTGGATGTTTTAAAAGAGTTTTATTAAGTCCTCCCAAGAAGGTATTAAAAAAAAATACGCCTTTTAATAAGAAGAGAAATATCACAGAGTCCTTGGTTGCAGCCAATATTGATCACTTGGGCAGCACAAGGTAGACAAAGTCTAATTGGAGATGGTGATCAAAGGCTTCCAGGTCTGCATCCTGAGTAGATCTTGAGCCTTTGAATAAATGAGTTTCCTCTGGAAACCAATTCGTTAAAACCAAAGCTGCCTGGTGGAGAAGGGTTGGTTTTCATTGAACTTTTCTGGTCAGCACATCTAGGTCCAGGCTGCAAAGTGTGGTTGACCGAAGAGGAGAAACAAGCCCAGAATACTGGGTAGCGTGGCATCTAGATTTCTCCTATGATGTGACACCCCCAGTTCAAATTCCTACCCTGAGCTTGACTTGCAGGTCTGCCAGCTCCCAGAGCATGCTTCAGCAACTGATGTTGTGAATATGTTCTGTTTTCTTTTGGTTTTACTAAGAAAAAAATAAAAGCCCTTGGTTTTGACAATGGGCAGAAAGGGAAGGAGTGAGGAGAGTGGTCGGGTCAACATTTTCCAGGTCTTACTTCGCTATGTTCTTGAGGGAGGGTTGTCCGCGTGCGTGTGTGCATGCAGACCTGGGTTACCTCTCTTCCCAAGAGACCTAGAAGGACTCATAGCTAACTGGTGTGAGGTAGAGCAACCCCTTGCTGCTCTAGTTTAGTTTTAGGATTCTTAACGGTCTAGAAGTCATGGCAAATGCCCTTGCTTCTCCCGCCTTCCCTGTCTTCAAGTAGATCATGGTACCAAAGAGTAAGTGCTTTGAGAAATCATCCTATTTTGCAATAGGAGCAGATTAACTGCAGGCACCTCAAGGCTTTTGGTTAGAGTTAGTGTTTAAATATAAGAATTGGTAATTGAACGAGCAGACCGGTTGGTTTATACTAGAGAAGTGACTTCAGCCTGGCCATGACTGGAAAATTCAGAAGAGCATGAGAAGGTCTGGTACCGTGAGCATACAGCGTTGGGGGCTGACCCTGGGAAATGCAAAGCAACAGGCAGGGGGCAAAAAAAGCAATTTTTAATGCTCCAACAATATTGCTAGGCTTTAAGTGCTATGCTCATTCAGGAGGAAGAATATCTGATTCTAGGTAGCAAAAGCAAATGAAGCGGTATAGACTGTGTACTACAGATTTAGGGGCTAAGGTCTGAGAGGCTGCTGTGTGTGAATTCCCCTGTAAAACAGTTCATTAGTCCCCCACGGTGTCCCTGTGCTGTTTTCCCTTGGTAATCTGGTGGTTGTCACTGGCACAACCTTTGTCCCCTCCCCCTTAGAAATACTAATTTCATTAGATTGCTCACTTCTAGTTAAATTATACCAGCTGACTTTCAAGTACTTAATATAAAAACGTCGTGGTATGCTTGCATGATAATTATTTGATGTAAGAAAAAAAAAAAAAATCTCTTGTGCTCTCTCTTTAGGAATTTGGGCTTTGAGTTTCAGTGGGGAGTGTTGTACGTACCCAACTGCACGGGATCAGGCCCATCTCTTTTTAAAAATGTATTTCACATCTGAGATTAGAAATGTTCTAGAAGACAAATCAGAAGATAAAGTTGTCTGTTACAGGCTCAGATGATAATAGTGACTTGTGCTAAAGGCTGTCCGTACACATAGAAAACTGCACGGCTGTTTCTGTTTTAATTGCTGTCAAAGGTCTGGCATTTTGGTAATAGTATTTTTTTCTAAATGTACTGAGTATACTTGCCTTTAAATCCTGTTAGGAACAGATAATTATCGTTGGTATTCTGTAAATTCGCTCTATACTAGCATTCACATTGGACTAGGCTTAATATTGTGAGTGTCAAAGATGACTTGAAAAAGGAAAATTAATTTATACCCTTTTAATGCGGTTCTACCCCGTATAGGGGGTAGTTTGTAGAAGTACCAGGAGTGCTACAGCTGTCTTCCCCCTTTAACTTGCTGTGATTCTCTGCAGGAGAACTTACAGACTTAAATCTATTTTTCCATCCTTTGGAAACACTGAGATATTACCACAGTGAGGTCTGTGGAAATGCCTAGATAAACCAGGCTGTAACACAGAGATAATGCATCTTTGCCATTTTTTTTCTTCTGCTGTCAATCAGGCTTCCGAGCTTTTTTCTTAAATGTAAAAAAGTTAAATTGTTTGAGTAAAAATCACGTCCCTCATCTGTCCGGTGCGACACCCTCCAATACCTTACGTCTGTTCAGGCTGGATTATTCATGGTCTTCCAGAAAAGGCAGACAGGACTGGAATTACTAATGCCAAAAATTGCCCATGGCAAGGGAGGGAAATCTTTGTTTTCAAGACAAAACCCATCCGGACCCTTTCCAGACACCCCGCAGCACACCACAAGGGTATAAATACCTACTTTTTCTTTTCCAGGTGATCTTCAAGGCTGGGTAGCAGTGGGCAGGGTCAGTCTGTCCGGGCGGACGGGACGGGGGTCCTGCCCTGCAGATTTGCCCTGCTTCAGCATCAAACCTGGCAGGTTTTAGGCTGGGCTTTTGTCCTCCGAGCAGAGCTCAGGCCCGGCACAGCCAGCCCCGGGGGTTGCCAGTGCCATTTGGCATCCGTGCTGTTTCGCGCTCCTCGCATCCTCATGGGTCCGAGACCCCTGGCATCTCCACGGGTGATGCTGCCCGTGCATCACCCGGCCGCTCGGTGCACGTTTAGGGAGCTACGTGTGGTTGGCTTTCACCACGTCCTCAATTTTGATCCCCAGGGCAGAAAGATTAGGACTTCCTCAGTTAAAGAAAAAACATAAAGTGAAGCTAAATCTCTGGAGAGTGGTGTTTTCCCGCGGTAGTGACGGCTGCTCACCACCCGCTTCTGTTCAGCCATGACCCCTGGTTCGGTTCTCCTGGGTTTTTAGCCATCTTGACCTCATGTTTGCAAATATTATTGGTAATATAATGCTCTATGTACAAATGTCTGTGTGGCTCATGTGTATGTTTCTGTGGTTCAAGTTAGCCACAGACTTCTGGAATTTCATTGTACTTTGGTTAAATGTTGGACTTTTAACTCTTCTACTGTATGGCTTCTTGATTTCTCTTGTCCAATGTGGACCAACTCTATTTTTGGAAATAAATAAGCATGTAAATAAAATGAATGGGTTTATGCCACTTACAAGAAAATGCTTTATTTAAAATATACGCTCAGTCTTGTATATTTTATGGTATCTCAGGGAGTGGACGAGGCTCAGGCACCAGCAGCCTTGGTGATGAGATACCATATTATGTACAAATTCATTTCCAAGTGGTTTTGGAAGACGACTTTCCATCTCCTGAGCCAACCCCCCGTAGGACCAGCCTTGCAGAGGCGGGGTGGGGTGGGGTGGTGGAGGGATCCAGAAAAAAAGCACGTAGTTTAAGGGGAGTAAAGGAAAGAAACACGACTTTCCTCTCCACACAAGGCTTCTGGTTTGAGGTGTCTGGGTGCCAAAGATGCCACTAAGTGTAGGGATGCCACAGGGCAGGTCTCAGCTCCTGCCCAGGAGCACGTGGAGATCAGGAGCACGCTGACTTTTTATTTTTTTTTTTTTAATCTTCTCCATATAAACCAATATTTACCAGTAATCCTGTGTTTCTGTTTTTGTTTTTTGGCAGACTTTTACCAGTAAATATCGGTTTATTCCTGAAACCAGAAGCCCTAAACATACCTTTGTTTATAAGGTCAGTTGTCATTTTGTCTCTCTCGTTCCCCGCTCCCCCCCAGTACCACCCAGCAGGTGATTGAAAGGTACCGAGTTTTCTTTCTAGTTTTCCTGCTCTGCATCTCTGGGAACTGGAGCCCGCAGGACCTAGAGCCTTCTGTTGGTAATGTAGACTCAAGTTTACAAATTATTCTTTTACCATTTTAAAGCCTGCTTTAAAGGACAGAGGCATTCCCAGCTGCCCGCTGTGGGAACTGGTAGAAAACCCCTGCAAATGCATAAATTGCTTCACCTCTCCGAAGCCTGCGGGTAGGTCTCTCACAAACATCCTCAGGCTTGGGGCTGAGAAAATGAGTTATCCAAAAATATACACTAAAAAATGCCATTTCTGTTTTACGGTGAGCAGGTCTGGGGGAGGGAAGGGCAAGAAAGGAATCTGAAATTTCCCCCCCCCCCCCCCCCATTTTTTTCTAATTTACTGCTAGGAAGCAAGTGTGACGTGGGGAGGAGGGAGAGAATTTGAACGTTGCCCTTCCTAAACTCGTTGGAAACTCTTCCTCCAAGGCTGGGAGAAAGGGCAGATAAGAGGTCTGATCCTTAAAAGGACATTGCTAGGTGGCTGGGACCCCAAAAGCAGCTGGTACTTTTTAATGATGGGAATCACTTTAGGTCATTTTTTCAGCCTTTTGGTTTCTACCAAGACAAATCGACTTGGGAGCGTTGAAGCCTCCCTTTTTTCCGCCAGTGTTTGCGACCCAAACACAACAGCGTTATGCTAATAGTCAAGAAACAGAGAAGCTGGCGAGGAATAGAAAATGAGTTGACTGCATGGTCCCAGCCAATTTTTTTCTCCCAAGCAAACAAAATGCAAAAAAAAAACCAAAAACAAAAAACCCAAAACCCAGCCCTGACCTCAAAAAACCACAACCTCCCAAAAAAGCAAGCCAAAAGAGGATCTCAAATGCCTAGACTGGTTTTATCATACGTGATTGGCAAGAGCGTTTTTGGCATAGCTGCAACCTAACTATGTCCCTTTAAGGAGCACCAGCGACTCATTTCCTCCCAATGACCCCAAAAGCTGAGGGTTTTGCAGTTTTTGAGTGCAGACCAAAGCTGCTGCAGCCTTAGTTGGAGTCCAGAATGAGGGGAGCCCTTCCAGCTGTGCACTTTGAGCTGAAAACTACCTTTCCTCCCCTTTTGCAGCCTGGGTGGTTCTGATTGCTGGCAGTTCTGTAATACAACTTTAATCTGAGCAATTGAGGCTGGTCCTACATTATCTTCAGACGTCTTGCGGAGGACTCCTGTTACCAGTTTGGTACTCAAAAGCTACACCCCACCATCAGAAGTCACTTTTTTTTTTTTTTTTTTT
>VXBL01006853.1:488322-516617 GCA_013400195.1 Aramus guarauna
TCTTTCCAAAAGCAGTGATAGATTACCCTCTCTAGCTCTAATGGAAAAATGATAATTGCAATGCAACTTTCTAATAAATTGTTCATATATTCATAATTTCGTTGCAATCCCAAATTGGAGAAGAGATCTGTTAAAGGTATATATTAGTCTAGATTTTTTCTTATTGTAAATACTGTAATTTTATAATACTGTCAATATTTTATTAACTTAGAAATATTTAACAGAGTTTAATCTATGGTAGTTGATTTATTTGTAGGTTTATGTTGCAGCCAATATTGCATTACATTCTAATGTAAGATTAACTTTCAGCATGTAAACGTTGATTTAATATATCATTGGAAAGATTAAGAGCGAGAACTCTCACTCTTAATCTGTAATATTTATCCCCCAATTCCCAGTTTGGAATTATTTAATGAAATATTAGGAGGTTTCAAGAGCTCATGAATCTAACAACTGCACTTGGATTTGAAAACTTGAATTTTGAAATGTACCTGGCTCTGTCACCCTGTGAACAAATTTGCTTTGGTATCTAATCTATATAGCATGGAAGTCTTTATTTTGAGCGAAGGGACACTGTCAGATCAATTTTAGATTCTTGTTTGGGGGAGGGGGGAAGAGGGGAAGCAAAAGTCACCCCAGTGCATGTGTGTTAATTCCTTTTCAATCGCAAGGGGAAAAATCCTTACCCTGTTGGTCTGGGTGTTTGGTGGAAGCATTCCCGCAGCAGCGCGCATCCCTGCAGCTGGGGCGCGGGTGGAAATCTGGCCGCTCCGAGGAGTCGCTCCCGTCCCGACGAAAGGCGAGATGCCCGGCGGTGCTGCCGCGGTCCTGCCATCCCTGGCACCGACTGCAGTCGGAGCTCGGTGAGATGGGTAAAAGTGCACAGGATCTAAAACTTGCCAATTTTTGACCAAAATTTTTGCTTTTTTTAAAGAAATCTCTCTCTCTCTCTCTCTCTTTCTCTTTAAGCCTGATGGTGTCCCTTTAACAGCATAAAGATGTTCACGTTCTCTGAAAAACGATTAGAAGTGATTTTCTTTTTAAGGCAGGGGGAACGGGACTGTAATATGTTTGCAAAATAACTTGCATAAAAATACCAAAAATATATCAAGGATTTTCACGGGAGTTGGTATTTTTTGAGTGTAAAAGTTAATCTTTATTAGAGATGTGCCAATCTATACTGCTTTATTGTAGTGTTGTTACACTTAGGCATTTCAGTTAACTTACGAATATATACTGTAACAGTATACTTTGTACAGATTTATTTAAAATTTATTTGAAAACTGAAATAAAGTAGGCAGAAAATAAAGATATTTATTTTTCATTTGACTATGTAAGAAGGTATCATTCTTTTGGTTTTAGCGCACTGGTGTACCAAGCCTCAGAACCACTGCTTTCTCCAGCTCATAGGATGCTTTTCCGAGACTGTGGATACGTGTATGTGTACTGCTGTGTTGATAAGTAAATGCCAACGATGGAGTTCGTTGCTTTTATACATCCCAAAGAGAAGTTCTCCACTGTTCATTTTCTGTTTTCTGACCGAAAAGGCGTGTGTTTGTGAACAGTGTTCACGCAAGTTCTGCCATCCCACTCTCACATCAGCTTATACCAATGCCAGGATGGGAGGATTTGCCTGCGTACCTTCCCCAAAACACCCCGGTCCGCAGTGGCATCGTCAGGGAGCAGTTCAGACGTGTGTCCTTTGGGCTTTGTGTAAAGCAAACGCAGAACAAGAAAAATCGAGATGTTAAATCCATTAGAAAACAAATTCCTGATTGTACAGTAGTATTGAGATCTCTAGTCAACCTGCCATTAATAATAGATTCTTATTTTTTGAATGATCTATTTAAAAGAACAGCAAGCATTGTATTTGCTAGTAAATCTGAAGTGTTTACATGGAATTACTAAATAAATTATTTGATCTAATATGGCTCTCATCAGTGCTGATTTTTAATGCTGGAAATTAATTTTGGCAGCTGCTTTTTTAGTTCGTGCTGTTCTTTAAAATCTTCCAAAGCAGGTTTTTTTCAATGCATCCTTGTGTTTTAAATTAGGTTCCGAGGAAGACGCAAAGCATGCCTCTCCTTGCGAGGCCTAACAGGAATGCTAGCTAAGGTTTTTCAACTCCCTCCGCCTCAGGAGTCTGCCCCTTCGTATCCCAAACAATTGAGTACATTCCCGAAATAGAGCAGGATGCTCCGAACTCAAAGCCCTGCAGCACATGGTACTGCTTAGCTGCAGCTTTTGCCAGTCTCAATCCTGGTGCACGTGTATATGTAATTTGTATTTATTTATTTATTTATTAGCAAAAAGCGTTGGGATAGAAGTAAAACATCGTCCTTCAAGGTAACAAGTTGTCAAACTCAGCACCAGCCCGGCTCGGTCCCGCTTTCTGCTGTCGGCAGGCTGCAGGAAGGCCCCGTGCTCCCGGCTGCACGACCCTGCTCAGCGCCCCGGGGTCCCCGGGCAGTACGGGGGGCTGAAGCAGAGGAGTGCTTTGGATCATCACCCAGGCCGAAGGCAACTTCAGGGGGCTTCAGCCCCGGTGATGCTCCAAAGCACTCCTCTCTGACGTGGGGGAGCTGGCTTGTGTGCCCCCCAGCGCGCTCCGGGGCTGGAGGACGGAGTGGGTGATGTCCTGCCTTGGGGCTGCGCCCCGGTGCGAGGTGGGGGCTGGCGGGGTTTCTGTCTGCAGCTGGAAAGCAGCAGGAGTGCAGTTAGTGAGAGCCGGGGTGCAGAAATCCACGGTAAAGGACCCGGCAGGAATTGCAGGCGGTCGTTGCAAATGCAGCGTCTGGCCACACTGTGTCCCCCTCTAAGCACCGCACACGCTTGTTCTTTCTTAGGCGTTCAAAACGGGGAAAAAAAAAATGAAACTATAAATAATGCGATCTATCCCTGCATTTCTTATTTCCCAGGCTTTCTGGTACAGCGTGTGAAGTCACCTAATGTTTAATTTAATGCTCTCGGTGATAGATCCCTGGTTAGAAAACCCACTGAACACAATGCACTATTTGAAGTTGGGTTTTGGACGTGAATTTCACACTTCCCATTCAGGGCAGGATTCCCGGCCTCCCTCGGCATGCTCACATGGCGGCGGCGCTGCCGGCTGCCTCGTGCTTGCGAGAGCCCTGACTCACCTGGGGGGGGGGGGGAGCCCGGACCCCGCTCCGCACACACCCCAGTGGGTCCCCCCAGCCACCTGCTCCCCCTTCCCACTCCTCTCGCCCTTGCTGGTTTGGAAAGGTCCAAGATGTCCGTCCCCTGGCCCTGCGTTGCGGTCCCAGCTCTCCCTTTCACCCCCAGCTGCTCGCCGATCCCCACGCACTAGCACACCACGCTGCTGCCATTGGAACCAGTTCTGCTCTCCGCTTACTTTTCTCAGCAGCGTATTTATATGTTATATCCATCTTTTTCTCTCATAGGAGAGCTGGCACGTGGTTATGAGTAGTATATTCCTAGTAATCTGCTTTCTGATTTGGGAGAAATTGGCCACACTGATCAAATGGCTATGTTAATCTGAGTAACATCAGGAAACTTCACTTGGGACAGATGTTTCTCCAAGCTGATACCTATCAGCCCTGGCCAATGGTTGGTGCTTCAGATGAAGTTGGAAATAGCTGCTCTGCACCTTGCTGAGCCAAGCAAAGCCCTTATTTTGGAAGAAAGTATTTCCTCATTAGCTTTATTTCCCACCTCCACCCTCAACCCTCTCTTTTTATGAAGAGGAATTACAAACAGTTCAGGAAATGATTCCACCCGTTGCTGAGCCTTGCAGTTCTAATGATGCTTTAATACAGGGTCAGGAGAGAATGAGGTGGATGGCCTGACCCGCGCTGGAGATGTGCCTGCAGCTCCAATCCTGCTGCCTCTGGTGGCTCCTCATCTCATTTTAACATTTAAAACAAAAAAACCAAACTGAAACATTGGACAGAAACAATGATCACAAACTTGTGTTTTTAGTAATTGCTTGCATTTGTTTGTAACTGATGGGGCAACGCTCCAGCAACTCGGATACGGGGCATCTTGAACCAGCTTTGCCTCACATGATGGCTTCCAAGGAAAGCAATTCCTTCCACACTGGCTTGTTTGGTGTTGCAGGGAACCTACTGTCTTTTCTTGGAAACTGGCTAGAGTAGGTTATTCAAGAAAAAACAAGTGCTGCGGGGTGGCATTTTCTGACACAGGAAACAAGAGCAGGTGCTTCTGCTGTCACCAGCACCACTGCTCACATGGAAAGGTGACTTGAAAGCCAGCTGATAGCTCCCCAGTACTGCCATGTAGGTGTTTGGGGTAGAGACTGCTCTTGATTTCAAGAAATGCATCATTGCAATGAGGAAGCATAGATGTAAACTTGATCCATCTCCAAACAGCTTCCCTTTCAACCCAGCAGAGCATGGCAATTGTAAAGACATAATTTGAGTTATTTCACCCCATATTTGTATCTCCAAGTCTAAAATATGGAGATGCGAAAAGTAGGGAAAGAGAGGAACTTAAAAGGGAGAAGCCATACTGATGATAACATCAAATAGTTGTTCAGATGGGAAACCAACCTGATCCTTTGTTGTAGCCACCCACAGGAGGGGTGGGAGAGGCTTGTCTCCTCCTGTATTTCACTTTATAACTCACCTAGCATTTAAGTTGTCCTGGGAATCAAAAGCCATGCCAAAGACAGATGGTGATTTCTGCTGTTGGGCAAGGAGGAAGGTAGGATGACTCCTGGCGAGCCATTGCTCTGCACCTCCTGGACAAGCTGGTGCACAGACGTCTCCAGCTGCTCTGGAGCTTGACCAGGGCATTTGGAGGCAGCTGCCTGCTCCTGGACAGCTGTCAGGCGGACACTGCCGTGGGAAGCTGTCTTCGTGTTGCAGTGCAGCAAAAGCCTGTTAGCGCTTACACTGAGCACTCGGTACCGATGGATGCCTGGAAGAGCTTGGCCCCCAACAAGGATGCCCTGAGAGAGCAGAAAAATACAGCGGGAAAGAGGAAGGGGCTGGTTTTGAACAGCAAAGCCCAGCCCAGCCCTACTGCCTGAACAACAGCCGCTTGCTTTCCCTGCACCTCCCTTCACGCTCCCTCCCAGAAGCGTCTCCTTGAGCTAGCCTGCACCCATCACACCCGGGCTGCAAATGGTGGAGGGATTGATCAAACGCTTTGAGGATTGACCGGAAGAATTGAATTGTACTAAAACTGAAGTGCCGTCTCCCAACTCGTCCAGGTGAGACAAGCCGTAACTACAGCTGTAGCCTTCACATCCCGCAAAGCGTTTCTAGTGGAGGCTGTTCACCTTGGTCATGAAAATGAATCTGCCTCAAGCATCTCTTCCAGGAACAGCCATGGAAAAGCACCTTGTGACCCTTTCCACTGCTGCACCAGCAGAGGGGCAGAATGGCCTCCCGACGGTAACAAGAGTGGTCGGTGGCCTGACGTGGTCCCTGGGCTTCCCATAAGCACGGGAGGAGCTGCTTTACCTCGAGAGCGAAGAGTCCCTGGTGTTACAGGATCTTTGAAGCTTTTCTGAGTGAGGGAGATCAGATTTGTCTCCACCAGCTAGTGATGCTCATGCTCCCCCTCCTTTTGCCAGTCAGTAAACCTTCCCAAGATAATACCATTCAGCTGGGAGATCATGTTGCTCCTTGACAAAAATCACCTCTAGCAGCAATAGCAACAACTTTCCCTCTGGTTGGTGCTGTCCCCCCCCACCCATGTTTGCTTGGGCTCATAGCAGATGCTGATGTTTCCAAAGACTTTGTGATCAACGCATTGCTTTGACCAGCAGCCACGAGAAGGGAGTTTTAGAGTTTACTGGAGGGTGAAGCGGGAAGTACTGTGGACAGATGAGCCCCCACTGCTCTTTGGGACATCCTAAGTTTGGGCTAAGTCATAGTGATGCCTGGCAGGAGCCAGGAGCATCCCTGCCTGAGCAGCGGAGTGCAGGGATCCTCTGTGTACTGAAAACCCCACAGACGAGACCTTTGGTGGAGGCGCGATTCAGAGGAGCTACAGGAACACATTGAGCCAAAGACGATGTCTAAGCACACTAAAAGTAATGTTGTATGCAGTACGAGCTGTGAGTCTCATCACGGAGCACAGCAGGGGTGTAGGGAATCCCTGTGCCCAGCTTTGGTGTCCTCTGGCCCTGCTTCTCCTCCCAGCCCTCCGGATGGCACTAAGCACCCCTAATCCTTGCATTTTCTGCGGTGGACTTCCCTTAGTTCTTTTTCAGCCTGCAGCACGATTATTTCTTAGCAAGCCTCTGCTTCTCTGTGATGGAATTAGTAACAGTGGATACAGCAATAGCAAATAATTATTCAATAATTAGTAATTAGTTAACTGAATATCAGCTTAATTTGCTTTACATAGCACATTATTATTATTTCACCTTGGTCCCCCCTTGCACACCTATTGGCAGCAGAAATAAATTCATGGGTTTTCTATTATTTTAATAAAAGCTTGCAGCCATTCCATAATGAAAGTATGGCACATGTGACATACTGGGAAACTTAAGAAGCGTGATGCCTTTAGTGCAGAGAGAAGAGCTGACCTGAGCATCTCTACAGGTACCTGCATAGAAGAGGTTTCTGGTAGCAGATGAATCTTGCATAAAACAGTGTAGAAAGAGAGAGTGGCCTAAAGATGACAGTATTGAGGATACACGGAAGACGTGGCTGAGCAAGTGATGTTGAACTGATGGTCACCCAAGACCTCAAAATTGAGAGCAGAGCCCTGGAGTCAGCGCTGTCATGTAGAAGGTGTGGGTGGGTGTTTCTACATCCTGAGACATGGGATGAAGCACCCTTAGAAATAACCTTTCGTTTTTAAAAATCTGCGGCTCTACCAAGGGCAAAACACTCATGAACTTAAAGAAGCTTCTGAAGCACCATCATTTGGGCAGGAGCAAAGTACAGCTACAAAAGGTGAGCTACAGATGGGAGTGGCACCAGGAAGTCTCTCAGTGAGTGAAGGATCCTGTTTGGAGCCAGGACATGTACCCTTGAGTCCTGCTGGTGTCACAGCCAGGGGACTGCCCGTGTGCCACCTTGGCCCATGGTGTCCCTATCCAAGTGCAGACGGTGCTAGGACACGAGGATCCCTGGCACTGGCCTTTGCAGCCCCTGGCTGGAAGAGCAGCCCAGCCATGGCTTTTGGGGGAGTGAGAGGGATTACCCAGTCCATCCTCCTGAAACAGCTGTGGCCACACAGCTGTTAGACGTGGGACTGTTTGTGGGAACTTCGGTCAACCACCACTGCCCATCCCAGGGCATTTGTCAGTCTTAAGGCCATAAAACCTTACTGCCAATGTGTTGGCACAAACCTGGCACTTCTCTTGGCCACAGCAGGAGATGCCAAGAGGAACAGGCAGGAGAGAGACCTCAGCTCCAACTCTTGGCCTGCTGTCAGACCACTTGGTTCCCAGTGCCATTGAACTGGGAGCATACTAAGCAGGGTCTCCTGAGCTCTGCTGTCCTTCACACAGACTCCTTCCCTACAAGCAACATGGACTTCTGCCCTAATTTTGCTTGTAATGGGTAGTGAGATGCCAAGTGTATGGCTTGAATAGCCAACACCTCTGAGCTTCTCAGGAGAGCCCACATGCTAACCAAGCCCCTCTGGGGAGAAGGAAATGACCCTCGGACTGGAGAACTGGTGGCCTATGTGTATCCCGGTTGTCCAGCCCCTACTTGAAAGAGACAACTCAGTCTTCCAGGGATGGGTCAGGAAGCCAGATGAAGGACAAATTTCTAGTTCTTTTTTTCACTTCACATCACAAATGTGCCCAGTGATGCATCTCGTGGACTCCCTGGTGTGATGGCCCAGGTGTCCTTGGCCAGCACCCCAGCTCACCTCTAAGCCTGAGTTTGGCAGCAGCCCAGTCCCGCCAGGAACACGTGCAGTTCAGGTCGCTTGTCAAATGAACAAACCTGCGTCAAACAGCAAATTTCCATCTGCACTACAGCTTACTGTGAGCAGAACGGGTGGCCCAGCCCTATGTGCTCACCTCTGACCCAAGCTCTCACTTAAAGGTTGTTGGAAAAGATACAGCCTGAGCCCTGGCAATGGGCAGATAGACAGACACTGCCCGTGGAGCCAGGATCGCTGGACCCGAATGGAGGCACCCAAATCGCTGTTACTGGGTGAAGTGAGATGCACCAGACAGCTCCCAGTCTCTTAGCAGAGTGGTGCCTGAGGAAGAGGAGGATGGGGAAGGCGGTGCAGTGACAGCCACACTCCTGGGGGGCCTCTGGTGCAGAGCTGGGTCAGGGCCTCTGGTTCGGTCAGAGCAGAGCTGGCTTTTTGGCGTTTTTGCCTTTCGATTGTGCACCCTAAGGTAATTATGCCCAGACAGATCCGTGACGTGAAATGGGAATCAGTGATTCAGAAAAATGTAAACCATCTGTTGAGTCGCGTAACAGCAGAGACCTCTTGGATCGTTCACATATGTGAGCTCTCGAAAGATCTGCTCATTTGGGCAAAGTAGAGTTAGCTACAGGTTTGTTTTTTTCCATGACACTACTATTTTAAAGGGAATAACTCATTGGTTCCTGTGCATGTCCAGCACATGGGCTTTGATCTCAAGTAGAATATCAACAGTAAGTATTTACAGCAGAGAAATGCCAGCAGGCAGCATTCGGGGTGCTCTGGGAGCTGCCGTGCTGGAGGGGGCACCCGCTGCTGTCGGCCAAGTGCAGCCGCCTCCACACACCTGTATTACGCCAGCCACAGCTCAACCCAGCCTTTGCTCATCACCTTTCCCTTGCCGTAGTCTGAGAGGTCTACGGGGCTGTCCAAAGTCTACGGGGATTGTCCCTCCACCAGGCTGGAGGAAGACCATTCTCCCAGGGCGCAGAGTGCAGTTCTCCTGCTGCGTCCCAGCATCTAACCAAGAAGCTTGGCTACAAAATGGTTCTCTTGCCACTCTAGGAAAGCTGATTTCCTGCTCATAACAATGCGGTGATTTTCACCTAATGTCCACACAGGAACATTTGGCTTAAATAGCTTTGAAATGTGGAAAAAAAGCTGGTTTTTTCCACTTGCTTTACTAGCTAATCCTGATCGAGCCATGTGCAAAACCAGCATTGCTCACCTTGGCCACTGCGTGCCCAAGGCGAATTTGGAGAGGAGGAGAAAGGAGACCCACAGGGTGCTCAGCCTGGGTCTCAAGGGAAGAGGAAATGGAGGTAACCTGCAGCTTTGGTGCTCCAAAACATCTGCGATGGGAAAGAGATGCCCCACAAGGCTCGGCACGTCCTGCTCTTTGAGCCCTGACAACCTGCAGGCTTCCCTGCCGTCACCTCCACTCCCAGCTGTGCTCCTGACCGTGAGCAGCTGCATTTGGCTCTCCTGAGGTGCTTGTGTCTAGTCTGGCTCTGCCTCCTTTCATCTTTTGTTTAATCCTTTTCTTTTTTCCACCTTTTAAATCCTTTTCTCCGACTTTGGCATCTCGAAAGGATGAGTCAACTGCTGTGTGTTCTGCTGTTAAACAGCTATTGACTAGGCACCAAACCACACTGTTGTGAGTGTTGAAAAAATACATATCAAAGCTCTTCAGGGCTCTAATCCAGCTGAAGCACAGAGGATTGGGGATTTTGGCAGTTCCTGAGGAGGCCTGTTCTCTTCTTCTTCCAACCAGACACAGAAAGCCAATGCACACGTGCAAAGATCCAGCAAAGTCGTGTCTAAACCCAGCAACATCCAAATGAAACTTCATTGCCACGACATCCCTGCATCTGGCTCCCCAACACCTCCCAGGAGGAACTGGGCCTCCCTTTTGCTCCCCAGCAGCTTTTGGATGGCACAGGGGTTTTTCACTGGTGCCTGAAGACCACATAAGGTGCGATTGCTTCAACCCTTGCTCCCTCACCAAAATGGGCCCATCCCGAATGGGATGCACTTCGTTTCTGCCCAGATCTTCCACCTAGCCCTAACACACTTAATGGTTGTGCAATTAAATAAAATGCTCATTTATTTAAATAATTCCCAGAGGAAAGTACAAATCCATTTACAAGATTTACATTTGATGCAATCAGGTTCCAAGCTGGGCAGAAGGAGGTGATAATACTTTCCTACGCAGCCTTTTAGGTTAATCAGCTATAAAATAGTGTAGGGTTAGTAGACAATTCTTTAGTGCTTGCACTAGTCTTCACAAAAATCTTGGGTTGAGCCCCTCTTTCTCCTGGCAGTCTGATACAGGAAAATGTAGGAAAACTGTAATTTACCAAGAGCTGCACTGGAGGACACTGGAGCCGAGGCTCTGTTCGACCTTGCTGTAATGGTTTAACCACTGATGTGGCTGTCCCCTCCAGCCCCTGCCATCGCGTGTGGCACCACAGCCACGCTCACAGCTCGCCCAGGTTTCCACACAGTGTCTGCACGCTCGTGTGAGGGCAAGGGCCAGGGTGTCCAACGGCTCGTGGTGCCAAGGCCGTGACTTCCCACAGCAGGAGAGGCACCATCTTCTCTGTTGAAGGTAAATTCCTGCAGATAATGCAATATGCCAGTGGGGCTGGATCAACCTGTCTTCTCCTCCTCTGCTCAAGTGCCGTCCAAATGGCAGATTTCCAGAGCTGGGGTAGGCTGTGAACATAACGCATCAAGACAAGAGGGAGGGAGTGGCTGTGATGAGGGGTGGAGGTTTCCAATGGCACATTACTTTGTGAATCAGCATTGCCTGTTGAGTTGCTCAAGTCATCTGGGGCATCATTTGAGAGTTTCTTATATTCCTCTTCTCCAAAAAACCTCTGCAGAGTCAGCGCTTATATAAATATATTATCTGCATGTTGCTTTTTCACATCCTTCTCTGTTGGGAGTTCCTCTCCATTTCTCCTGGGCTTGCTCACAGGGAAGCGGGGGGTCTCTCCTAAGACCGTCCTGTATATCTCACTGCCGCCCCAGCTCACTCTCTTCCAGGGGGTAAGACTGCTTCAGTAAACATGACCCTCCGCTTGACACCATTCTTGCACCAATTCCCAGCAGGATTCAACTTCCTGAGGACCTGCACAGGGCTTTCCTGTGGAGCCAGGAGAAGGTTAGGCAGTGTCAGCCATCCTGCTCCCACCAGCCTGCCCATATCTCTCCAGCCCCATGAGAGGGCTCAGGATGGCTCAAGGGGGCTGCCCAGCAGTGCCCCCATGGTCCTGTTCTGCCAGCAGCGGTCAAGGAAACCCTGTAGCATTGCTCTCGGTACCCTGGTCCTGGGGAAAAGCCAAAACTATCCGGATAATGGGACAGCACACCCAGCACCACAGCTTTGCAGAGTAAAAGAAATTATGGAGCCTCCAGGAAAGCTGAGATGCAACAGCTCCCCCCCCGCCCCCCCCCAAATTGAAACCGCTATGGGCAGGCCCTCCAGGATAGTAGGTTGCATCCCCAAAATAACCCTCTGGCTTTGCTGCCAAGGCCGGCGGAGGTGGCTCAGGACACAATGGGCCTCAGCACCCGGCATGATGTGTCAAGGACCAGACACAGGGAAGTAGAGACAAGGCACTGTCAAAAGAGACACTAATTACTGCTAATTGCAAGCAATGAGCCAAACCTAAGAGCATGAAGGATCCGAGTCCTGGCAAAGCTGGTAGCTTCAGCTGGAGTGAGGGGGGCATTTACTTGGCAGGTCATGGTGGGAGAACCCCACAGATGGGGACCCCACATGGCCTCCCCACACCATCACTCACTCTTCCCACATCCCATCCAGATAGAAGTGCCTACGTGCTGCAGCACACGTGTGGCTCCTCACAAGCTGCTGATCCACGTCCCTTTGAAGCAAGTCCCATAGCCAAGAGAGTTCACATTACGCATCTTAGGAAATCCTGCTGCAAGCCTAGGATGGGCTACTGGTCCTCCTCAGGCTTCAAAGGCAGGAGAATCACTGGGGAGATGATCCCAGGAGACACTGGGAGATGGCACATTGCAAAGCAAGTCTTGCTCCTGTCCTCCCAGCATCCTGGGCCCACCCGGGTGAGATTCTCAGTGCACATGGGTGCTCCTGTGAGGCCCCTCTTCTCCCACTGGGGTTAAACTCATTTTCTCCAGATATTTGAAGAAGTCAAATAATGGTATTTCCAACACAGTATCTGCTTTCTGTCATCTGCAGTCATCTTTTTCTCTGGAGCCCACACTCCCTTCAGTTTTCCATCACCTACACCTGTAGCACTTTCAGCTTTTGCTGCTTTGGTTCCAGGATCCTCAGGAAGCTCTTTGTGCTCAGAGCAGATCTCCAAGCACGGCACCAAGACCTGCAGCTGCCCTGTGACCCCTTTCAAATCATCACATCCCACTGCTGAGCCCTAGGGTGCCTCCCAGAGACAAATGTGGGTGATGAGCAGGGTGCTCTGGCTTACTCTCAAAATGAGGATGGAAGTTTTTCTCTTTCATCCTTGTAACATGATTTTCCATCTGCAGTACATGGCTGTCCTCACATCTCCAGGCTTTATTTGCACCCTCACAGGTATTGAGGAGCCCTCAGAACTGGGTTTGAAATTCTACCCGATTCCTTCCTTACCCATTCCCTGAAATTTCTCCTAGAACACAGATAACATTTCTATCCCTGCCCAGCTCTGGAATAAAAAGCAGGGCACAGATGTACCCAGGTGAGCATCACAGCAGGTGCTGAGCCAGGATCCCCGCGAGGGCTGTGACTCTCGAGCACTCGTGATGAGTAGCAGACAGGAAATATTCATAGTAAGCAGGATGGAGGTGTAAAAAAAAAATCTTCTTTCCTCTGTGGCAAACCCCGTGGGTACCACACAGATCAAAGTCTAATGATGCTCACCTCGCCGGACTAGGCAGGGTAAGGACCCACGGGCAGATCTCTTTGAAGAAATCTGGAAGAAAAGTTCAATCTTCTGGGCCTTGCTAGTAAATTCCTATTCATGCATGATTTCTCAAATGCCTTTTGAGTGCTCTCCTTTGCTCTCTGTGCCAGCAATGAGTCAGGCTTGGACGTGCATTGTCAGGCAATCCAGAGCTGGCCTCTTGCTAGGAAACACCGTTTGTTCCGCAAGAGCAATATTTAAGTGCCCTCTGGCGGTAATTCCCTCTTGTCATTGCTGGGATTTCCCCCTCTTCTTTCTGCTCAACGTCCCCCTGGGATCTTTCCTGGGATATCTGCACCAGTGCCAGGACAGTTCCTGCTCTGCTAGCCCCCATGCACTCACATCCCGCTTCATTGCCAGGTTCTGCAGCAAAACCAGCAGCATGTCCCTGATTCCACTCCTGCTGCGGGCCAGGACAGCCCCAGGAGCTGAGCGCTTGGCCTAGTTTGCTGCCCACGTGTTAGCTTATCCTCCACGGCACTGCCCAACAGCACGGAGCCACCTCAGCTGAGGATGCTCAGAATGGGTAGTCTCACAGCGCCCTTCTTTCCTCCCTAACGTTCAGCCAATTTTAGTAAAAATTAGGATGTATGAGATACCAGGGTAATCAGGTTCCCCGGTGCTTCGTGAATAGTGGTGGCCAGGTGGGAGAATGAAACCTAAACTTGCTCCTCCAGTACAGAAAGACTGCAGTGAAAGCTCAACCGCAGTACAAGCCCTCAGAGACACCACAGGAAACCAGGTTTTATAACATTGCTTTTCCCAAAACTCCTTCTGCAACTCACTGTTCTATTTAATTTCTATAAAACATCTTACAGGGCCATTATTCTTTCTTTAGAAAAAAAGCATTAGAGATGCCTGCACAATAGCTTTGACCGCTGTGGGGGAGAAGGGAGATGTAAGAGAAAATGTATGCTATGCCCACAATGGGATCAAAATCCAGCCTGACTATTTACTTAAACATGAAACAGGCGTTTTTAACCATGAGGTCGTGACGCCCGGCTCCCCTGGCAAGGGACGTGCTTATGCAGGCTCTTTCTGCTCTCCTCCATGAGAGGGGCAGAAATGGGGAACTGCAAAGTAAAAGAGAGTCTAAGGGGGAATATCCCCCCACTCTGCCACCCCGTGTACCCTGGGCAGTTGTCGGAGGCATGACGGTGGGATGCGGCGTCCCAGGGGCTCCATCCTGCTCTGGGGCAGAGGGGCACAGGGAGGTTGCAGCCACCACACAGCGACCCACCAGCCTCTCCACTCGCCACCACGTGTGGGCTGCACCCGCACGTTTAAACTGCACGGCCCAAACCCTTGTGCACATCCCTCCTCTCTCACATCGATCCCTATGGGGAAATGGTCTCACCACCCCCCCGCGCAGCCCCCTCAGTGGCAGGGGACCACCCGAGCCACTGCTCGGGAAGGTGCAGAGCTGTCACCTGCGGGTTGCACATTACTATGGGTTGGTTTGACAGCAAAAGGAGGAGTGACCCTTCATGTCTGGTTAAACCACTGCTTTGCCAAGAGCTTTTGTTCTGTGGGTAGGACTTGGCTGGCTGAAAGCCTCGTAAATTAGGGGCAAGACTGACAATGCTTCATTTCTGTGTATGCTGTTCCTGGCACTCAGATGAGATGCTCACATGAAACGTGTGTGTTAAATACCAGCTCCCGGACTGTGAAATAAAGTTGCCTGAAGCTGACCTCTTTCATTTGTATTTCAGCCAGCTCAACAAACAGTCTGTATCTCACAGGAGCAGCTCAGCACACAGCAGTTTTGAAAATTCAAAGTAGCCGTGTAGCTGTTTAAATGTAGACTAAAGCAGATATTTAAGTACTTAACATTTCTCCAGGCCCATACGATAAATCAGCTTATCCTGCAAACTGTTATGCACTTAATTTGTTTTTCACTGGGTGAACTCAGCTCAGATGTTTGCCATCCAAGTGTCAGGAGACAGGTCACACCGTACAGCTTGGTGCCCATATGCTGAATGCTCATAGTCCGACGTAAGAAATGCACATACATGTCCTGGCTCAGCCCCAAAAATGGCAAAGTGAGCAGCTCTGTGACTGTCCTGCCTCCAGTGCAGTCAGCACAGGTTAGCAGGTCTGCAGGTCCTCTGTCTGCAACCTTCGGTTGGATACCCACCAGCCTACTTTGTCCTACCTGCCCCAAAGATGACCCCGACATTTCTCTGCCAAGTCACAGAATCACACAACTACAGACTCGTTGGGGTTGGCAGGGACCTCTGTAGGTCATTTGATCCAACCTCCTGCTCAACCAGGGCCACCCAGAGCCCATTGCCCATGACTTTGTCCAGATGGCTTTTGAATACTTCCAATGGTGGAGACTCCACAACCTCCCTGGGAAACCTGTGCCCATGCTCAGTCACCCTCACAGTGAAAAAGTGTTTCCTGCTGTTCAGAGGGAAACTCCTATGCTTCAGTTTGTGCCCATCATCTCTTGTCCTGTCACTGGTCACCCCTGAAAAGAGCCTGGCTCTCATCCTCTTTCCTCTCCTCTTTCAGGTATTTATATACATTGGTGAGATCCCCCTGAGCCTTCTCTTCTCCAGGCTGAACAGTCCCAGCTCTCTCAGCCTGTCCTCGTGAGACATGCTCCAGCCCCTTCACCATCTTTGTGGCTCTTCACTGGACTCATTTCAGCAAGCCCATGCCTTTCTTTTACTGGTTAGGCCAAAGGTCCACACCCCAGGTGTGGCCTCACCAGTGTAGAGAATTGTCGCCATCACCTCCTTCAATCTGCTGGCAACTCTACTCCTAATACAGCCCAGGATGCAGCTGGTCGCCTTCGCNTACTTACAGAAGCCCTACTTGCCACCTTTGACATCCCTTACCAGATTCAATTCCAGTTGGACTTTAGCTTGCTTAACCTCATCCCATGCTTGGACAGTTTCTCTGTATTCCTCCCAGGCTACCTGTCCTTGCTTCCACTTGCTATATGTTTCCTTTCTGTGTTTGAGTTTGGCCAGGTGCTCCTTGTTCATCCATGCAGGCCTCCTGCCATTTTTGCCTGACTTCCTGCTTGTTGGGATGGACCGCTCTTGAGCTTGGATGAGGTGATCCTTGAATATCAACCAGCTTTCCTGTGCCTGTCTTCCCTCCAGGGCCTTATCCCATGGGACTCTTCCAAGTAGATCCCTGAAGAGGCCAAAGTTTGCTCTCCTGAAGACCAGGGTTGTGAGCTTGTTTTTCATCCTGCTCCCTCCCCTCAAGATTCTGAAGTCTAGGGTCCCTGTCTCACCCTGTCCTGACTCCCAAAATGAAGCATCTGAGACTCTAACATCACCCTCCATCAGTCCTCAATAGCCAGACAGGGTATTTTTAGTTCAAACCTGTCTAGTCAGCTGTGGATCCTCCATATTTTCTCCTCCTGAATCCAAAAGGCAGCTGCTTTCAGACATCTCACCCCATGTTGACCAGTACTGAGTCTTTCCTTGTGTCAATTAAACTGAAGAGCCTGAGCATCTTCACTCTGGTTTTCACTCCGTCATGTCCTGCAGCCGTGCCTGCCACTCCCTGGCTTGGCTCTGGCTGTCTCTGGAAGGAGGTGTTCAAAAGTGGACACCACTGAGCTCCTTACCAACTGTGATGTGCTCCTAAAAGCAGCAAGTTGGTGTTGCCCTGCAGTTAAAGCTATGAAGCACTCTTGTGGAGCACATTCCTGGGATCTCAGAAGTATAAGATGTAATTAGGCAGGCTGAGATCAGTCTGATTAGCCAGAAGTTGGGCGTTGGGGTGAAGTGCACAGACATCGCATATCACAGCTTGCACTGTGGTTTTTGCCGCTCTGAGACAGACGCTTCACTGGAGATCAGGACGCATGCCGTGCTGCTGTCTTATAGGGTGTAAACCCTGCATAATGGGTGTCAGATATGGAAATCATTGATCTTCAACTCTGCAGTTCCTGGCAAGCACCAAAGCTCAGCAACCTCCTTCAACAGGACATTTACAAGGCTCAAACATCCAAGCTCAGGGAGACTCCCAAGTTCCCACGCCACACTGACCCACCAGCAGATGTGGCAGGGACAGCCACGAGCCAGACTCAGTCTCCTCATCGACACGGCTGTTCCCACCACCGCCAGTGCTACAGGTGCCCTGCGCTACTGGGGCTGCAGACCACCTGCGGCTGCCCGTGCGGGGCAGTCAGACAGGGAACAGGCTGTGGAGAGTCTCACCAGGCAGCACCCGGCATTAAGAGGCAGGAGACTGTCACCGTCCCCCAGAAGCCGGAGAGGTCTGGCCCCTGGCCTCTCTGGGGATGTGGCCTTCCTAAGGGATGGAACAAAGTATTTGGGAGTTGCCATACCGTGTATGAACTAGTACTGGGGGACTTTCCTCACTGGGGTTAAAGCTCCTGCTGGATGCCACCACCAGAACAGTGTCTCCGGTAACAGAAGGGACTTACTAGCATCTGCTTCTTCCTATAGTCTTGATAATGAAGATATAAACCGTGCTCCAACAAGGGCTGAGGTCTAGCACCTCTGGGCATCCTGGGACAGAAAAGACTAATGAGATCTTGGACTGAAAATAGCCATCCATTACATGGTGTCACCAGCACCAAGCATGACCCATAGAAATGCTGCTTTGGTTGCCATCAGTGGCATGGGCATGGTGGCTGCCACATGCTGCTCCAGAAGGGAGCAGGAGGAGTCCAGAAAAGGAGGGAAAACAAGACGGAAGAAATGCCAGTACCCCAGAAGCTTCCTGCCAGGATTTCCCAGGGACAGGGTGAGGTGGGAAGTCTGTTCTCAGAGACTGGACCAGATGCCTTGCCTGATGGCTGCCCAGGAGCATCAGGGCACAGGAAAATGGCACTTGTGCTGATGGCTCCCTCCCAGTATTGTGTCCTGTTGCTTTGGGGATGGAGGCAGTGCAGGAGACTGATCCCAGCAAGCAAGCAGGGCTCTGCTTCCCAATGGGCAGCAGCAGCTGTCTGGTGTCCACCTTGGAACATCTCAGTGTTTCATTCAATTAATTAAAACCATGTAAATCCAAGAAGATGAACTTGAGGATTGTTCAGAGCCCACAGGCAAGAGCTGTCTGACGCCTGCTGCCTGCCTGGGGATGGGTGAGGAGCAGCTTTCCTCTGCCCTGGTCCCAGGGTGGGTGGCACAGCCGTATCTGCCGGGGTGGAGGTGACGATTTGAATCCCCCAGGTTTCGTAGAGCTTCTTGCAGCTGCTGATCTCTGAGCGAAGCTAAGCCGGATGAATGCACATGGACTCCCCGTGTCCGAGCCCCTTGGGAACTGCTGGCCTTTCGTCCCAGCGCTGGGGCAGCTTGCTGAAGAGGCGACAGGAGCTGCAGGGGTCAGAAGTCTCCCTGGCACCATGTGCACTGGAGGGCTGCGCTCAGCCTCATCGCCAGGACTTGCTGAAATCTGATGCTAGTGCAAGGCCATAAAGATTCTATACGTGCCTTTTCGCAACAGAGTTTCTTTGCTCAGTGCCTTATACCCCTGCTTATTGCAAAGCAGTACCTGCCTTTCTAGAAAGATAAAATAAAGCTACTGCAAGACAACCAAAAGATTGACTTTTGCTTTCCAGGGCTCCCTGCCGCACTGCAATCCGCGGGTGATGCATCTTCCTTGGTTGCTGCGCTCTGTAGAGCTTCTCCCCAGCAAGGTGCTGAGAGCTGGATAGCTGAGGAGGGGACATGTGGGACTCCCAGAAGGACAGTCGACTCCTTCCCGGAGCACCCTTCTGCCCCGGTTACCTGCATCACTCCACGTCAGGGCACAGCTCCACCGTCCCACATCCCTGAGTTTTGCTATGGTTTCCTCTGCTCACCCCACACATCCCTCCCAAAGCACCTATGCTGTCACTGTAAACAGAGATGCTGTTTTTTCTTCCTCCCTAAATTGTTAAACTGCTTTATATCAGCCACCAATTCTTCCATTTCTATGTATTTTTTTGACATGGGCAATGTCTCATAAACCAGTCTAAAACATCATTGTAATTCAGGAGAAAGGCAATGCTCCTGGAAAGAGGCTTGTAAACCCACTGCAATTTTCTTTCCTAATTGCAATTTCAGTGACTCATCCCTGGTACCGCACTGTAGTGCGCAGCCATTGTGTGGATTTTTTACCCAATCTTGAGCAGTCACAATTCACTGCTCAAGTTTTCAGGCCACCCAAGCCATTAGGAAAATAAATGTAAAATAAAAACCTGCTGGTACAGTTGGCTGGCTGAGCAGCACAGCCCCTTGGGATCACAACAGAAGAGAAAGGCATTCAGTGCTTTCAAGGCTGCTTGTGTCCAATGTGGCTGAGCTAGCTGACGTCTGAACGTGTGCTTCTCTGAACAAGACCTGACTCTTTCCCATCCTCTTTCCCATTCCCTTCCTCTCCCCATCTCTATCTCAGCCCCATTCCTTCCCCTCCTATCCCACTTCTTCCCCTCCCCAGCTCTTTCCTACCCCCTTCCCCTCTCCTCCCCATCTTTATCCCACTCCCCATCTTTATCTCGTCCCCTTCCCCACCCCACCAAACCCCACCCCAATCCCATCCACATCTCACCTCACTCCTTTCACATCCTCATCCCTATCCTTATCCCCATCTCATACCCATAGCCATACCCACGCTCATAGCCATTCCATTCCTATCTCATGCCCATTCCCATCCCATCCTATCCCTATCCTCCTGGTTTCTATAGAGTCCCCAAAACCTCCCTCAACCACAACCACCCCCCCTTGCAGGTAGAGGTTTCTGGGGACATTTCCTGGGAGGACGATAGTGCTGGGCAGCTCCCACAGGAGCTGTTGGAGGGGTGCACATGGACCAGAGCTCACTCGCCTGCACTCTGCTGCCTGTGTCTCAGGCACAGGAGGCGAAGGCATCCCTTGGAGCACTTGGCCTTGGCCCTGCCCATGCTGTTGATTCACTGTTCAAGAGTCTTGTTCTCCTGTTTGTACAATGCACAGTCATGGCTTTGCCAGGACCATTCCCTAGCGCCTCCCCCTCGCTCCCGGTGGAGAGAGGTAGAAAGATGCTGCCTTTGGCCATGAGACTGGCAGGACAGCACCGGGACATGCCCTGTTAGTCCAGATGCACAAACGTAAATCCAGGGCACCAAAGCCTTTTTTCCACCTAACACAACATCCAGGGAAGAGCTGACTGTATTTGTCCATCTCATGCCAAGACAGCTGCTGCCTCCCACCGTGGCAGGCTCTGCCATTGGGTCACGGCACCTTGCTGAGCATAGCTGAGCCAATCTTGCTGAGCAAGGCCAAGCTCTGCTACAGTGGCTTTCCGAGCCACGGTGTAGGGGCTCAGTGGGGCTGGGGCAGCTGGCAGAGGAGCCCAGCCTCCCCCCAGTCTGCGGCGCAGGAGACAGTGCCCCGCTGAGCCCACGCTGGCCACCCAGACCGTTGGCCAAACCACAACGTTACCGAGCAGACAAATGCTGCGGCTATTGTGCAGCTCAGTCTCTCATTAGGTTCAGCATCGTTTGGGATGAAGCTGAGCAATCCTGTTTCGGCCACACACTCTCTGGCTTTGTCCGAAAGTGGGCTGGAAAGGAGAGTCTTGAGCCTGTGGGATCCAAGCTGGCAAACTCTCTCAGTGTCTCTGGGGCAGGACGAGTTGGAGCAAAGGGACTTCCTGAGCTAGCCTGGGGAGCGTGGCCAAAACCTGGGGTTACATGACCTGGCAGCAGGCTCTCCAGCTCTTCTGCTCCAGTGGTGCAGGGGCAACCACAGCTGGCTTTGCTCCTGGGGCTGAGAGGGATAGGAACAGAGTCCTCCCAGACACCGCACCTGGCAGAAGCAAGGCACAAACACAAACCCTTCTTGCTGTCTCACACGGTCCCCGTTTATGCCCTGGGAAACTGCAGCACGAGGAGCTGAAGCTGAGGATTTGGAGCAGAGCAAGGCAGAAGAAGGAGGAACTCAGCTTGTGGCCCTGCCCCACTGGAGCCTCCAAAATACCTGTGAGCAGTGCACCAGTCAGCACCAACACAGGAGGAAGAAGGACTGCGGCGAGTGTCCCAGGCATCCACTGAATATACATAACTGTGTCATTAGAGGGTGCCAGTGCATTGCACTGCAGAACAAGCCTGTTCCTCCCCTCACCTGTCCCGGCTGGAGCAAAGGGTTTCTCTGGCAGCCATGATGCTGTGAAGACTGCAGATTTAAATTCCTACTTTGGAGGGTCAAAGGACCCCGCCAGCAGATGCAAAGGCCTGGGTGTCTGGGCGGAGAACCCGGTACATCGCCAATGGCAGCTGTGAGGCTGTGCACTGAGCTGAGCTATTCCAGTGGCTCCAGCACCACTTGCAGAGGTTGCTCAGCCCCATCCATGCTAGGACACGGGCACCACTGTGGCAATCAGCACACCCAACAGGGCAGAGAGCTCACAAGAGGCACAGAGCAACTGAAAACCAACCTATCCAGCCCTGCAGCCCTCTCCAAGCTTCCCCATGGCAGTGCAGGCCTGGTTAGCCTGATAAACCCCACCTAAGAGGCTTAACCAAAGCTGTGCTTGGGTTCGGGGCTCCAGGACATCACAAACAGGCCCCTTGATAGGGCCAAGGGCTTACATATGTCCCACAACAGAGGAGCCATGGTTTGCTTTCTTTATGAGGATGCTTTAATGTCAGGTCCCCATTGGGAGATGCCTCCAGAGCTCCCACAAACCACAGATCTGCATTAATCCCCCAGAAGGACAGTCCACGGGCTCCAAAACCCACTCTGGTGAGCTGTGTGGCTTGGTTTGCTATGTGAGGTAGTGAGTGGCACTCTAGCCAGGTTTGGGGACCTTGGGGCCACATAAGCCTGGCTGTGCCAGTCCATGGGTGCCTGTGACCATGAATCCAACATCTGGAAAGCCTCCTGCCACGAGAGAAGGAAAAATTTGGCGCTGTCTTCACTAACTGAACTACAGCAGGCAACTTAGAGGGACTTTGGTATAAACCATAACACCAGTCCCCTGTGCTGCTGGGGACAGTCCTTCAGCATAAAGCAGTGCGACATCAATCCAAGAGGGACAAGGCGCTGTGAGGGACAGGCCCTGTGAGGGATAAAGCATCCCCAGCAGAGAGAAATGCAGGTGTAAGAACAGGGAACAGAGCTGCACAAGCTGGGCTTTCTGCAGGAAACCTCCAGTCTTGTGTCAGAAGTGGGGACTGGGTGTCCTAAAGGGCCTGGGAGCCAGGGTAGCCATGAGCAGGGAGAGGGACTCCGACAGCAGGTGGAGGGAAGAAGTCCATTCCAAATCTGCTCTTTTGGAGAGGAGAGGCCAGGCACCCAGGCGATGCAACTGGGCTCAATGGAGTGTTTGCTGCACGGGGAGCAGCCCATCCATCTGGCACAGCGTCCCAGAGCCCAAGCCAGCTCCTCCACACCTAAAGCAGCTCAGCTGGCAGTGAAGGTCATTCAGATGGAGTCTTTTGGACAACTGGGATTTTCCCCAGGCTCAGCTGCCACTCACAATACTTTCTAGAGTGATTTCAGCCTTCAGCCCCCTCCCTCCATCACCTTTCTGTGCCAGTGTCTTAAGTAGCAGGAGGTTTTCCTGGGCTGAGCTGCGTGGCCACACAGCAGTGATGGTGTTTGCACCAGAAAAGTGGAGTGTGAGTGCAGAAGTCACCATGCCATGTCTCTCCAGCATAGACAAGGCTGAAATGACCTGGGTCCCACTGCTAGGAGGTGGAAAGCCGATGTCAGAAACAAACCAGAACATCCACAAAGACAGACTTGGGCTTTCCCTGTGCCCTCAAGCTGCTAAATTGCTGCTGAGGCTTCTGGAAGTAAGGTCAGTTCATAGCAATAGGGGAGCTGACTGAAAAGGGGCTGGTATAGCCCTGTATTAATATAGAGTGGTGCCTACGTGCTATCCCATGGGATATAAATAGCGTGCAGAGGAAATTCACAAGTGCAAGGGACGGGCCCTGCCAGTGGCCAGGGTACAATTCCACAAGGGTCTGATTTCAGCAGGTCATGTGGGTTGGGGTTGGCCATGGGGCAGAAGGGCTGTAGGCAGATCACTTGGGTGTCCTGTGAGGTTTGGTACTGGTTGAGCCAAACCCCCTTGGTTAGTGGCACAGGGAGCTTCCAGCACTTGGCCGCAGGGCTCGAAGCAACTCAAGCATGCAATGTTTAGAGCCCTTGGACAGAGGAGGTCTGTTCTCCAGGTATGTGTCGTACCCGGTTCTTCCAGGACGAGGGTCAAAACCCATGATCATTCCATCTACTAACAGAGAAACACTGAACAAAATGAAGGTGCAGAGAGGACTGCTGCTGAGCCTCAGCCTCCTACCCTGGTAACGACTGAGTACCCCACCAAACGTCCCTGCAAAACTGGGGGTGTCCCAGGGAAATCCCAGCTCAGTATTTACTCTGAGCCCCCAGCATGCTGAGCTGGGAGGGTTTAGGACAATTTTTCCTTTCCTGCCTTGCCCATTGGGTCACACCACTGTGGGCCACCCCAGACAGATGAATTTTAGGAGGGAGGGAGATATTTCTGTCTTGTGTGGTACTGCTCTGAGGCTTAATTATTTAGGATCTTGCAAATCACTTGGCATTCTTGGGATAAAATGCTTTGTAGGAAGCACAAGGCACCGTTATGAGAGTGCCAGTGTTAGTGCCTTCTCTTTAATGCTCTTCTGTCTGCCTTCCAGGACCCAAGGGCTCCTGGGTACCACAGGCTACCTGCAGCTGGTCTGCTCTGAAGGGCGGTGGTTTGCCTACTAACAGCATAAAACTGCAACCACCAAGATATCATTCACCCCTGTGAAATCTCATCTCTTACCCCTTTCCAGCCATTATACAGGACCCTGGTCAAATCCAGGCTGAAGTCTCCTGTGCTCAGTCTCATCTTGCACCGCCTCCTCTCCCCAGACTTGCCTGGCCTCGGAGCATTGCATCCACATGGACACATCCTCCATGCACATCACACTCTTTGCAGTGGCAGCAGTTGACCTATCCAGCCTACCCCAAGCACTGCCCTGGCCTCCTGGCCATGCAGGTAGGTCTCTTTGGAGCAGGGACAGGGTCATGTCCAGCCCCTACTCCTTGTTCCTCCAGTGCAAGGAGGCAGTAGGAGTCTGCCCGAGGGTCCAGACCCAGCTGGGGTTGCTCTGAGTCTGATTTACGGCTGCTTTGAAGCTGCTTAGCACCAGTTCAGCCAAGCAGATCCTGTTTATACTAAGAGCAGTGCTGGTTCGCCCTAACATCCTCCAAACACCGAGCCTCTGCCTGCAGCCTCTTAGCTGTGCACGGGCAAGCATGAGAGTAATGAAACAGGATCCTGATGGGAGATGAAAATCCTGGCCCTTTGGAGGGCTAGATCCATGGCCCTGCCATGAAAGCCTGGACTACAGCAAGAACAGGTTATCCCATCTGTGAGGCCCCTCTTAAAACAGCACCTCTCCAGGACAATTCCCCTCTACAGGCATTATGGCATTTGCTGCCTGGCCTCCCAGCTGCCAGTGTGTTCTGCAGAGCATCAACATCGTGGGCACTGGCTACTCCAAATGTGACGGGTGTGCCAATCCTGCATCCACAGCTGAATTCCCCATGTTATCTGTCTGGAAGCTTCTCTGGCTCTACAAAGCTCACTTTCAGACCATTCCTACGCCTTCTCTACTCCTTTGCATCCAAGGCTTGCAGTGCTGCTGCTCCCTCCTTCTCCCTACAGTTGCGTACTGCCGGCAGGGCTCTCTGGCATTCCTCAGGGCTCCTGGAGAAAACAACCCAGTGACTTAAACAAAGGTAAAAGATTTCCACAGCCCACATCTGCTCTGCCAAGCCTCTATCGATCTCTTCTGCTGAATCCCAGTAAGGCCGGCCCAGGAATGATGTATTGTTGTTGGCTTATTGCTGTTGCTGTCTTGGTTTCCCGTGGCTTAAACACCTCTGAAGCGGAGTCAGCAGAACTGAAACGTGCCCTGCCTCAGCTGCTGCAGAGCACTCAATCAAGGCCGTAACAGCTATTTCCTTATCAGCTTCCTCAGCTCTGATGGCTGTAGAAGAAATGGACTAAACCATCCTCTTGAGAGCAACCAGGGTTTGTCAGCCCAAACCCCTCAGGGACAGCCCTTGGGAATACACCAGCTGGAGAGCAAAGTGATCACATCTGCCTTTTGAACTCAATGCTGTGGCACTGCTGCATGCGTTCTCCTGTACAAATTATGTTGTCCTCTCAACAGCACCCAGCCTTGAGTTTCTCCACCTCATTTACAAATGATGCTGAGCTGAAATCCACCCTTTCAAGGGTGGCCTGTGCTCAGCCTTTTCTTGCAGCTAGGAAAACTGAGGCACAGTAAAATGATCTACTTCTACCAGCCACACTGGAGTGCAGGGAGCATTCACGTCTTTGAGATGCATCCCAAGCCTCTCTTACCCTGGTATAGCAGAAGAGCTATGGCTCCAGCTTCCCCTGCAGTAGGCATCTTCACATGGGGGTCCTTGAGTGATCTGCTCTCTTCCCATTAGTGATCAGCCTGGCCCTTGATGATGTTTTACTTTCAAATACCCAAATATAACAGCCTTACTATCTTATCTTCCAGCATAAATCTTACTTTACTGGGTGGGAGTGAGAGATGAGCATGCAGCAGGCAGAGATCAAAAGACATCAAGTGTGACAGAGCACAGAGACCAAGTCTGCAGAGAGACCCAGCACCAGACAGCAGCTTGGGAAGGACGCAGAGCCCTAGGATGTGTGAGCAGAAGAGCAGATCATCTTCAGAACTATCTTGCATGGGGTCAGGGCACAGCAAGCAATGTAGCAGCCCTCTGCACTGCTCTAGCAGGTGGTGCTTCCCAGCCCTTTGACGATGGGAAGGGAGAGAGGGAGATGCTGCCAGTAATACTGCATTTCACTGCCAGACAGGGTAACTGAGACGAGGAGCAGTTGCAGGGTTTCATAAGTCAGCGGGAGGCGTACCAGAACCCATCCTGCAGAAGAAGGGATGAACAATCACCACTTCTCCATTTCAGAGCAAGTTTTTAGAGTTGCAGGGCTTAGATTCACCCAGATGAGGCTGGAAAGATACGAAGGGAGATCGTATCTGTTCCAACAGCGTCATGCCAGGAGAGCACGGCTCAGGCTAGACCTGTGGCCGTGGTGGTGGGTGGCGGTGACCCACTTTACATGTGGGTCTTGCTTCTCAGCTCACAGGACCATGGTTTGCCATCAGGAGCACCAGCCCCATACACTCCCAGATCAGACACCTGGGCACAGCTCCTGGCAGGGCAGACAAATACCTTCTTCTAAAGGCATCTGTGTCTGTGAAAGAGAATATGGACCTGAGCTTTTAAACTGGTAATTTTTATCAAGCAAGTCAGAAAAATTTGGTGACAGTACAGGTGATGGGTAGGATATACCTTTGTCCCAGGCAGGCCTTGAGAATTCAGCACACAGAGTGCACATCCGCTGACTTTATCCTCCCAGGCAGTATTTTAATTTTGAGGTGCTACACTGATCTCAGATCTGCCCACCAGTTCTTAAAGGGTATTTTTGTGCGGATGCACTGGCATGTGGTAGGAATGAACACACAGGCTGGTGGGAGTGTGGGCACAGACCAGGATCTCTTCAGCTGGCACTGTCACAGAGAAAAGGACGAGGACATCTCCTCCCTGATCCCTTCTGCCCCACTGACACCTCTGCCAAAACCAATAGCCAGCAAAACCGCCCTGTCCTCCCTGCAACCTGTAGTCCCACATAACCGTCTTGCAAGACTGGGGTGTTTCACAAGGCTTTTGCAACGGGTTTAACCAAACGACTGTGGAAAGAGGTGCGAAAGGCAGCAAGAATGGGGGCAAGCAACCACGGCAAGTCCTCTGAGCAAGGTCTTGCACTCTACTGTTCCCCTTCTTACAGTTCACTTCTCTACAGCTTGACGTGCTGTGTAGGTCCAGCTTCTGCATTCGTCCTCTGCAAGTCCTTCCCTCTGGCTGGTGTCTTTCAAGCAATCATAATTAAAAAAAGTAAATATCAAAGACAAAAGCTGTGATTATAGAGCCACTGAGTTTCCCAGGCACGGGGAGGGCTAGGGAAGATAAATGTTGCTAAACCAGAGTTTCCAGGCAGCACAAGTTTCCCAGTAAACAGGATTCACACCTCCCTTCCCGTCTCTGCTAGTAACGGTAGGTCATATTGGGGAACAGAAGGCGAGGGAGAAAATCACTGGGAAAAGTAAAGTGCTAAGGGGACTGGTTTCGTAGGTGCAAAAGCTGGTCTGTCTTCCAGCATCTCAGACGATGTTTTCCAACGATCCCATTAGTGTACCTCAGGAATTTCCTGCCCTCTGCAACTCAGTATTGGCTACATCGCAGTCACACGCAAGTGCAGAGTGAACTCTGCGTGGGAACTCACGTGAACCCATTACTTCCACACGTGTAGCACCTCCAGGATGCTCCCACCACCTCTCAGCTAACTTCCAGGGATGTGCCACCCCGCCTGATGAAAACCGGGTGAACATACCCACCACACGCAGGAGACCCGCCTCTTCTCATCCTGGCTGGCTTGTCTTCTCTTCGTAGGAGCTCTCCCGATTTGTCGTATGGCATTACATCCAGCCTTACTTCCAGGGGACAGTAAAGATACCTGCACCTAGAAATGAATATATAATTTCTGTTGCAGGGGTAATAAGAACGATAAAGCCTGGAACTGCATTAATATTTGAAGTATGTGCAAACTGGATAAGGAGATTTAAGTATCGAGTGTCGTCGTAAGATTTCGATGAAGCCAGGAAATGTTTTTCAAGCTGCTTTCTCTGTTAATGTTTAACGAGACAGCGGCATGTGCCCACCGGCACTGAAGTAAAGGACCAAGGCAAGTTTAACGTTAACCAGCGGAACAACGTGTATTGCGTCTGCGGCAAGGTCCCTCGGGCAGGCAGATGCAGGTGCCCATGGAAATAATACCTCAGGGCAACGCAAGCCGTGCGTGAGGCAGTGGGGGTGCAGCTCCCAGCACAGCGGGGCAGCAGCTTCTCCTTGTTTCGCTCGGGATGCGCTTAGGGTGCTGGGTTCTGCAGACAGAGCAGCGGTGGCTGTGGGGCTCGTTTTTCTCTCGCCCAAGAATGCAGCATGTCATATAAGTTAATTTAAATAGTATCTGCTTCCTGGCTGACCTCCTTAGGGACCCCCGTATTAAACTAGCCTGATCAGGTCTAGCGATTGCCGGAGGGGAAGAGGAAGCCGATTTCGGCACGCAGGGCAGCACAGGAGCAGGATCGCTCCTCCCCGCTGCCCGTGGACCACCCCCACCCTCCCGGTCACGGATGCCACGGCAGCCCCCGGCCCCACCTCGCGCCCGTCAGGCACAGCGTCACTCTGTGGGTGGCCACGGCCGCCCCCTTGCCACTGGTCACCGTGAGTCACCGTCATGTGCCGAGGGCAGGAACGGCAACGTAATACCCGTGTCCCTGACCTCTTTTATCCGGGCAAACCCCAGGCATTGCTTTCCCAGTCTCGGCGCTGGGACCCTCCCCGCACCCCACCCCGCCCCCCCCGGTACCAGAAGGCCACAAGG
>VXBL01006853.1:516924-541891 GCA_013400195.1 Aramus guarauna
CGAGGCGTGGGGTCTGGCGGGGCAGCAGGGCGGGTCGCCGGCGAAGCCCCCAGCAGGCCTGGGCCGCGGTCCTGGCGTGTCTCTCCCTGTCTGCCAGCTCTGACGATGCGTTGGCTTTCAAGAAGTTGGTTTAAACTCTCACAAGGCTCTGTTGCAGGGAGCGAGGTGGCTGTGGGGTTGTGCAAGGCGGGGGAGAGGAGGAGGAGGGCAGGGCAGGCGTCTGCGCTCAGGGCAGATGGGCCCTTGGTACTAATGGGCTTATTTCGTGTGGAGCGAGAGGTATGCTAGCACTCTGAGTGAAAATAATAAATGCTGCATCATGTGTTTAAAAGCCATTATCGTTGTCCTGGATTTATATTTCCTGTTCCTATAGCCGTTGGAGACCTCATTTGGATAATTAAATGTCACGGTGAAATAGGAGAATAAGGCGAGCACTCACCTCCTTTCCTCTGCCACACGGATCTGACAGCCTCCTGCGATAGCAGCAGGGAGACCCTCTCTGTCTGGGGCAGCACCAAGATCTCTCCCGGTCATCCCAGAGTCATGTTTAGCTCTATATGAAAGGGGGGGAGGGGGAAAGTGCTTTTTGCTTTTGGTACTTTCCCCTTTGCTACGAGACCTGTAGTGAGCAGAAGGTTCAACCTGATCGTCTAAATAGTGAATGTCTTGGTAAGGTAGTAAGTGTGGGTGAGTTAAAATGACTGTGCGTAGCAGCTGCCTCCTCCTTTGTGCTATGATAAATATAGTGATCAGATACAAGGTGTGGGAAGTGCTGCTGTGCCAGTAAACGGGTATTTTTCTTTTAACTGCATCGGTTACTTTAATAAAAAGACTGACTCTTCCTAGCAGCATCGGGTGAGAAGAATACTATTACTATATCAGATAGACTGAGGAGGAGGCAGAAAATGCTGAGCCTTGATACGTTTTAGTGATCATATTTCAGTGCTTTTTGGGGACGGTTAGGAATTAGCGTGCATGTTGGATAATAATCTTCTGCACTGCACAGAATAGTGTTTTTACCAAGTACTGAAACTTCTTCGGCATTAGTTCGGTTACAATCTGCCTCTTATTCATGTGCTATAAAAGCCATCTTTGTTAAAATACTGATTTGTCATTCCTCAAACGGTTCAAGAGCGGTAACTGATAATCTGCAGAGGCTGGTGGGTGTCCTCGCTGCAGAGGCCAAGGAGAAGAGAATGTCGTGTAAACGAGTGGCTCTGACATGGGTGGGAGGCTGTGACGTGGGCTGAGCAGACCTATGAGGTGGTATCCCGGTGTCGGTTAGAAGAAAAGGCTCCGATGTTTTGTTGCCCTGTGTCCCCCCAGGTCTTCATTATGTTTAAAATTGGTGGTGGCTTGCTGCTTAAAAAAACAGAGATGTTCTTGTAAGCATAAGCAGCGATGTTCCTGCTGGTAGCATTGCAGTGGGATGATGGCGAGTTACCTGGAGGGCTGTGTTTATGGTAAACAGAAGAGCTACCTGTTTTCAGGGTAGTTCTGTGCATGGTCAGTAATATGTTACTTAATTTTTCCTAGGAGGGCAGAGCAAGCTTGTGTAATTCTGGATTTCCAATAAACAGGTTCTGCATTTCTCCTGTTACCTCTTTGCGATCTCCCTGTGGCGTGGCTGCAGGCTTAGCAGGGGGCCGTGAAAACTACTAGTGGGAGCTGAAGACTTGAATGAGCAGGGTTCGCATGCCTGTCTGCGATATTGACGTTTTCTGCTCTTTCTTGGGTGTTGTGCCTTTCTGAACTTCCTGTTTCTGAACTGAAACTGTATGGCTCAATGAGTAGAAAATAGCACTCTGTCATTTTGGGGAATAGGGGAAGATAGCGAGAAGCCTGAGTCATTCAAGCAGGCGGTCGGCATTGCCGGGTCTGGCATCCTGCCGGCTGCAGCCTGGCTTCCCGCAAGGCAGCCTGAGAGCCTCCGAGGCTGCTCGCCCTGGGATGGGAGAGGTTGCCTTCCTCTGTATGTTGCTCTTCAGTGTGTTTTCTGCTTGAGATGGTAGAAGATCACTGTGCAGTCAGGGTAGTATCTTCCACTAAATCCGTCAGTGTGTCAGAGCTGGGGAGGTTATTCTGAAAGATTGCTGCTGTTTCATTGCTGGGATGCTGCCAGAACATCATCTGAAGAACACATGTGAATGTATTAACTGTGCTTATTAATTTTCTTGCCAGTCATACTGTTTGTTTCACATTCTCTTCTCAGTTGGACCAACAAAGCTGCTTTCTTTAACTTTTATTTGCAGGGTCTAGTTTAACTTGACAATCAGATGTTTTCATTGAGTTTTGGTTTCGCTATTTGTCACACCTTAAAACTGTCTTAATACATCCATTTAAGAACAAAATATATTTATCTATTTCTGGAAGTACCTAGTAGCACATAATACAAAGACTCGAATGAGAGCAGTGCATGCAAAAGCATTCAAAACCTGAAACAAAGGTGATAGTGCTCATATCTGCAGTGATTTCTGTATAAAGGGCTTTGCTATTTCAAATATTTTGCCACAGGCACTTCTGTAACTGGACAGAGTCTCAGCTGGTGTGTCAGCAGCAAGTGCCTTGGCTTATAACGCTAGAGGGGCTGTGCTCTGGTACTTCCCGGCGTCACAATTAATAGTCTCTGGTGTTAAATTGTATGTTCTTAAAACCTGTCATCAGACATCTGAAAAAACTTGAAAATTTTTCCCCATAAAGGTGCAGTTCATGTAATAACAGTAGCAGAGCACTGGATTTGATTTTTTTCGCTAACACTTTTATTGTAGGAACTACACAGGCAGCTATTTCGGCTTCATGCTTTTCTTCTGCCATGCAGAACATGTAGGTGGACGGCATATTGCAAGCAGGAAGACTAGGCAGTAAGTTATGAGTAGTATTTCTGAAGAGGTTTTGTACGTTTGTAATGATTGATGAGACATTGAAGCTTGAATGCCAGGATTTTCCTTCTGCAGACAAACCTGTGTGGGCATGAGGCTGCGTTGTTAGTCGTGTGGACACAGAGCAGCAAGGACAGATCCTGTGACTGCAAAGCTCTACAAAGGGCATTGTGTCTGAGGCAAATACTGTCAACATGACCATAGGCCCTTTAGAGCTGATGAAAACCCTGGTTTTTGAAACCAAAATCACCTGGAAACATGCATCTCAATCATGATTTTGCCAAGAAGGCAGGACAGATGAGGGGACTGGAGAGGTGGGACAGTTTGTAGGGACACGAGCGTCATCCTCGCACATCAGGTGTGCTCCCCATTCAGGCGTCGGAGGGCTTGGAGGGTACTGGGAAGAGGGAACACCTGGCTCAGGATCTGGGAAGGTTAAATGCCTATTTATCCAAACCACTGCTGTTCACTCCGCGGAGCTGCCTGGTCTGGTGGCTTCAGCCGCTCAGAACAGCAGCTGAGGTTGTTTATGCAGGCAATGCTGGCAGCCGCTCCGACGCAGGGGAGGAAATGCACATCTTCCTAATGACCGGTGTATCCCATAGCCTCAGAGACTTCACAAGGGAATAGTTTGAACAAAGCAGCATTTTCTAGCTTTTCCTTTGATAGCACAAAGTTGGGCTTTTCGCTTCTGCGTAGACCTGAATTTTAGGAAGTAAACCAGTTTTGAGCAGCTTTTGTCAGAAAAGGTGAGTGCAGTTTTTGTCCACTTCTCCAGCTGTTACTCTAGGCTGATGATGCTGCCTGGTGAAGTGGGTGGGCAAACAGGGGAGGAGGCTCTTCCTGGAAGCGAACCAAGCAAGAAGGGACTCTTACACTTTACCCTTAATGTACCTTTCACACGATCACTAAATGAAGCTTGCAAAGAAGCTGGTAAGAGTTCCCTCTTACACAGGGCCAGTGCCATTTAAAAGCCACTTGTGCTTTTTTTCATTTGGATTCTGCTCATATGAAATGTAATTTAAATTCTAGGCTGGTTGCCAGGAGCTGGATTGTTGATGCTAAATGTACTTTCCATTAGAGCTCTGTATTGGAAAACTACTTCCTAGTGCTGCAGGCATTGGAAGGGGTGGGTTACATCAGGATGCCCCGATTGCCCTTCTCAGGATCTGTGCCTCTCACCATGCCCTCCATCTTCATCTGTGCGAAGGCCAGCTGAATCAATAGCTGACATGCCCAAAATGTGATTCCTCCTGACTATGAGGTGTGATGCTTGTTCTGTTGTCCTAAAAAGAAACAACATCTTGCCTTTACGTTCCTAAAATGTGCTAATTAGTTTTTTTGGAGGAGAGGTTGTCTAGGTGTTCCAGACTGCTGATTTGCTGTGGTTGGTTTAATTTATTAATCCCCCATTTGTTTTCAGAGGGCTATTTCTTGCACGGTTCCCTCTGCAACAGAAGGCATTTAACCCTGTTTCAGTACCCAGATTAAATTGTCATCTCCCCTCACATCCACAGCTTTTCATTTGATTGATTCACTTACATAGGAGATTGCATTTGAAGAATGTGACTTGCAGGCAGCGGTCTGTAGGGTTTGGTATTTCTCTGCAGGTGTATTAGCAGCTGTGAACACCTACTGTGTAAAAATGCAGGTGGTTCTTCTATGCATGCTCTTCTCAATTTTGCCAAGATAACAAGGTGTCAGTGCCAATGGGTAGAAGCAGATTCATACTGGTGTCCAGTCACTTTGAAGGCCAGAATTATGCTGACCTCAGAAGAGATTCTTGGGAGCTCCAGCCTTCTAAGTGGCCTTTTGGACAAGGGAAAAGGGTGAAACTGGGTCTTGTGGCAGAGTGTGAATGCCTTTTGTTTGGGAACCCCTCGTGCTAACAGAAGAGCTTTCCTTCCATCACACTTTCCCTGGTTCTCTTAATACTTCCCCTTGTTCTCTTCATTCTTGGTTGTTTTCCTGCATCATGTTATCTTCTGACTAAAAGTCAGAAGACCTTCATGCTGGGCTGCAGAGCTAGCTTCTTGCAAAGTGAAGTGGTAGTCAAATATCTAAATGAGGCTACTGGTTTCTTTTTTCCTAGTTTAGGAAAAAAATAAATCCTTCCCTGTGATTCTTAAACATAGGTGGGATAAAGGTAGATCTCACTTGATTCATAATCCACCATGCCCTGATCTGTAAAAATGGGTAAATAGGTGGCAGCTTGTGGATGATGAGACTTTCCCACATTGAAACTAAGGCTCTTTTCAGACACTAATGGAAGAGTCTGATACTTGGTGAGTGAAATGGTGGAAGAGACTGTGCGTTGGTACTTTGGTGAGCGCTTTGGGTGAGAATGACAGCCCTAGCTGTACATGTGCAGTAACAGACTCTACGTGAGCTGCTCTCACTCGGATCTTGCAGTTACGTAGTACGGTGCAGCTTGAGCTCTGTGTTTGGCTTGACATATGGCAAGAGCTGTCCTGGGAGTGGGCTAGGAAAGGGACGGAAAGCAGGAGATTGCTGTAGCACTGTGGAGCAGAGCTTCATGCAGCCTGCTCGCTCCCTCTCAGACGGTAAAACTAAAGGCACAGCAATGGGTGGCAAGAATGACCAAGGAATAGGACAGGCTTTGTAGAAGCAAAGAATCCTCAGTCTGGGAGAGATGCCTGGACAAAAAATAATAATAAATTAATGAGTGTGCTGGAAGAGGAGAGTCAGGAGCGGTGACAGACTAGTTCTGTAACAGCTTCATTGGTATGCTGACCTTGTACAAGGCAGTAAGTTTAAAGCAATCAGAAAGGAGTAGATAGTCTTGATGCATGTGCTTCCTTTTGAGCTATGTCTCCGAGAGACATTGGGAAACCCACAGATATGAGCCCTGATGCAAGCTCAGAGGAGTTGGTCAGTGTTGCAGCTCACATGGAATTACTAGTTGGCATGAGAAACCACAGCAAAGCTTGATAATACGTTTGACTAAGAGGTATGTCTCTGAAAAGTATCTGCTTAATGATTCAAGTCTCTGCCTTGCAAACACATACCCAGGTGAGTAAATAGGGCTAGGAAGCATGTAAAGTCATGTATGAGTTCATGAGAATGAAGAAAATCTAAATACAGTCACACAGTTCAAAAAGGGCAGGTAGAGAAGGGTATATATGTGGCAGTAACTGATAGGGGAAGTGGGGCACAAGGAAGAACTCTTCCCGAGACTAACTGGGGACAAAGACCGTGGCGAGAAGGCTGACCCTCACAGCTGAGGCTGAGCGGGGGGGAAGCGGACAGTACTTCGGACCTCTGGAGGACCTGGTTTCCTCAACCACCTCCTTGGTTTGCTGAATGCCTTGATAAATTCTTCATGAGTTTTCTCTTCTCATTCATCACAGATAATATTCCAATACAGTTGCTGCTGAAACTGTTCTTGCTGGATGCTCTCTTTTACTTCTTACCTAATCTCAGTTGTGTTACTTTACCCTCAGCTTTGAGGGGAAAAGTAACTTTTGCCCTGGTGGAATATGCCCTTCGTAATCTTGTTCTTCATCTTTTCCACTGTTCTGTTGTTTCTCTGAGGTCTCTGCCCAGGCATCTATCTGGCTTTTAGTTGACTCTCTCCGGCTTTCTCTTCAGCCTTCCTCTCCAGGAAGGGGGGGGTCCTAGCACAAGTCCCCATGGCAAGGGAGCAGTGTGATGGCTGAGTTTGTTATCCGCTGCCTGAATTTGAGTTCACAGCCAACTGAAGAATTGCAACATCTTTTAAGCCTTGCTACAGCACTAAAATGGCAATGATATTGAACGTAGATAAATTCATTGATGCATATGAAGGGACAGAAGGGAAGACTGGACTTGACTGAACTTCAGTGGAAAGGATGGGCTGAGCTGACCGTCCCCTAGATAGGAGGGCTTTGGAAAACCAGAGTCATGAATGTAACTCTTTGCTGGAGCATGGCAATGATCACCAAGCAGACTGAGCCCTGGAGGTTCTTAAGAAAAGGTTTATGAACAAAAACCCTGATCTGTGGTTTGCTGCCTTTGAATGCTTGTGTGCGTATATATACACGCACACACACATATATATATATGTATCTAGGATGCCAACTTACAGCCTAGAAGAGACTTGGAGGGGCTCGGAGAAGGGGGAGGTGGGTGGAGGGGCCAGCTGCTGCCCGAGGAGCAAACAGTGGGCTGGGGCTCTTCAGCCTGGAACGGGGGTCCTCCCATGTGCCTCTTCCCTGGTTTGGTGAATCTCTAAATTCAGGAGGATGACCGCTGATCCTTACGTCCTGCAGCCACCCCGGTGGGGCAGGAGGCAGTTTTCCATAAGGCACACAGCAGAGCTTCGGATCCCCTCACGCTGGGAGCGGGCACTGCAGCTGTACACTGGCTCAGGGGGGCTGAGCAACCTCGGGGGGGTTCACAGGGGTCTGCTGGTTGCCTGGGCCTGTCTGGTTTGGGCACCAAACGATTACCTTGCCATATGCAATGGTCTGTAGGTATACAGATGCACTTACTCTGGCCTTCTTCCCTGGGGATTTGCTTTCGGTTGCTGTTTTGGGATAATTTTCTGTGTTAGATGAACGTTAGTGACTTGTTACGTCCCAATTCTTTAGTCTGTTGTGTTGAAGTGAGTTGTAGGGCTTGCTGCCTGCCTTTCACTGGCTCGGAAGGGAGAATTTTCTTGTTGCAAACTTGGTAGAAACTTTACAGTGCTGTACAGTGGTTCAAGAGCCTCAAGTTAAACGTTATGTTGTGCTTGTCTGTTTTAAAATGAGCAGTTAAGTAGTCTGGCCTGGCAATGGAAAAAAAAAATGCTCTAATCCCTGTCATTGGTTAAACAGTTAAAACTCTTGTCAAAGATGTTAAGAAATGTCATTCGAAAGTGCCAGCGCAGCCGTAGAAGTTAACTGGCGCTGTGCCTGGCTCACACAGCAAGAGGAGCATTAGCTGAATTCAGGTGAATGCCAAGTGCAGGCTGGCGAGGTGTGGGAAGACCCAGCCTGCTGAGGCTGAAGGGCTTCTCAGTGTCCTTGTGGGAAGGACGTCAGCCCTGGTCCCTTGGAGGGCCTCTCTGGAGTCGTTTCAAGTCGGTAGCGCTCTCCCGGGCATCCCGTGTGATCTGGCTGTCACTGAGAGTGGGACAGGGCTGCGTGCGTGGGAGAGACCTGTGGTGCCTGTACGGCAGCGAGCATCGTGCTAGCAGTGTTTGGGCAGGAGCAGCCTGTGAAGAAGCAGAGAGCCTAGGGATCCTTCCTTGGGGAGGGATAGTCGGTGCTCTCTGAGGTGATGAAACAGCAAGCCGTAAACAAAGCAAGCTCACTTCAACGCTGTCAGGAACTGCAGCAGCTAAACATAGCCCCAGAGGCTTGACTCACTTGGCTTCTGCCCGGCAGTTACTGCTCTGGGCTCGCTATAGAGTTACAAAGGTGAAATTCTTTAATCTGCGTCACACCAGAGCTCAGTCTAGATGTGCTAATGGTTGTCTCTGAACTCAAAATCCGCATGTCCCCAGGAGTGGCTGCACAGTATGAGCATCTAGCTCAGTCTCGCCTGACTGCTTGCCCTTTCCATCACCATCCAAAGAGGACCCTGCTTGTCAGCGTCTCCTGCTCTGTGCCGGCAGCAGCAAGCCTCAGCAGAGGCAAATTGTGCTCCTGGTGTTTCTCCTGGAGGCCTGTGGTGTGTGGGAGGAGATGTGCAGCAAGGGGGAACCGGTGACCCACCTGCACACTGTCATGGTAAAAGGCAATTGCAGAGTACAGCTACTTCAGTCGGGATGGTTCCTGAACACGTGGTATTAAGGCCACTTCTGTTTCCCAAACAGGGAGAAGCTTCAGAAACCAAACATAAGAAATGGTTTGCTTAGTCATGCTGCTTAGAGGTTAATTGAAGTTGCATCATTGTGACAAAATTTTGATGGCTGTACCATGAGTAATGCATTAGATAGGTTTTATGTACATCAACTCTCTGAGGTGTCTTTAATGTTGCTTTTTTAATGAGGCTGAGCCCAAGGTCCTGGTTGCTTGTGCTAATGATTTCATTGTGCATTACTGGAAGAATATGCAATGTGCTGGGTTACAGTGTCATCAGGAAATTATTCATATACAATCTTGCTCCAGAGTGCTGACCTAGATGCCTGTAACAATTAGTGAACACAAATGTCCATTATACTTCTGCTCTTTTTCCTGTCGAGGCTACCAAACATGTCTGGAACAGGCTGTATTTCTGCATTTTTTTCTTTTTTAATATTGACATAAACATGAAGTAAATCTCTTAAAAACAGCTTAATAATGAGTAGAAGCAGAGGGTTTTGCTTTGCAGTTACAAACTGTTAAATGTCTTAGGGTGATGCATGACTGGAAAGCAGCAAGTCACTCTGCTGCTGAGCTAAACGCGTGTCACTTAAAAGAACTCATTTCAACTCAGTCTCTGCCCCTGCGAAAGGGTTAAAAATGAACTCACTGTTTGACCAGGTATTTTGAGGTCTGTTTCTCACAATTAATGTAGGGCCCTCTGGAGAGCGGTCTGAAATGAGAATTAGATGGTCATGGATGAAGCAGACAAAACCAAAACAGTTCTTCTGTTTTTCTTCTTCTGCAGGACAGATTCTGCATCCCACATGAACTACGAAAATCCTCCACCTTACCCTGGCCCGGGCCCGACTGCCCCTTACCCACCCTATGCACAGCAACCGGGCGGTCCTCCCGGCCCGTACCCAGGCTATCCTCCTGGACCTACTGGGCCATACCAGCCAGGCCAGCCAGGTTATCAAGGTTATCCCCAGTATGGATGGCAAAATGCACCTCCGCCTCCAGGACCAGTGTATGCAGATGGGCCTAAAAATACAGGTATGCCTGGCAGCTGTGGAGTGATGGGATCGTGACCCTTTCTGGCTTGCAGATGCATGAGTACGTGTTGGCCTTGAAGTAATAGAGTTCCCGGTGTCTGGCCCTAAGGGAGGCGGGGGGGTGCAGACTTGTTTGAAGTAGTGATTCTGTTTATAGCTTGTTTTCCTCCTTTACTTTGCTGTTGTGTCTCTAGCAGTTCTCTGGCTGTTGGAACATACTGCTGATTGTCCTTAATGCTGATCCCTCACGGGAATCCTTATGCTGAGGTTGTTATATCTGCTTTTTGCTGGCTTTAGATTTGCCACAACTCTCATTCTGCCTGTCTTCCAGTTGATAAGTTTCAACCGAAGGCTGCACGGTTAAAGCTTGTAATATTCAAATGTACAGTTCCTACTGAATTAATGCACATCAGTCTTCTTGAGCCCATCGGTGTCTGTCCAAGGGATCTCATAGTGCCATCGGAATCATTCCTGGGCTTTTGTTTTTTTCCGAAGCTATTATTGTTCTGTGGAAAACCCAGATTTCTGGGGAAGGAGGACAGTGTAACTTAACTTGACAGCTAGCTGGCCTCTCTGTGTGCCATGTCCCCTTGATATGGTATGCTGTTTTACTCTGGCACCCATAGCTCTCGTGGGATTTGGTGCAGGCTCGAATTGTCAGAGAAGGGCTGAGAAGATGATTAAGGGACCAGAGCATCTTTATATGAGGAGAAGCTGAGAGAGGTGGGACTCTTCAGCCTGGAGAAGAGAAAGCTCAGGGGGAGCTATCCATGTGTATAAATACCTGATGGGCAGGAATGAAGAAGAAAGAGCTGGACTCTTCTTAGTAGTGTCCAGTGACAGGACTGGAGGCAACGAGCACAAACTAAAACACAGGAGGTTCCTTCTGAACACAAGATGACACTTTTCTACTGTGAGAGTGATCAAACATTGGCACGGGTTGCCCAGGGAAGTTGTGGAGTCTCCATCTGTGTCTCCAATTTAGAGACAATGATGTCATGCAGAACAGTGTCAAATGCTTTGGACAAGTCCAGGTAGCTGAAATGAGTTGCTCTGCCCTTATCCACTATCGCTGTAACCCCATCATAGAAGGTCACCAAGTTTTTCAGGCACCATTTGCCCTTAGTGAAGCCACGTTGACTGTCACCAATCACCTCCGTATTTTCCATGTACCTGAGCATAGTTTCCAGGAGGATCTGCTCTGTGATCTTGCCAGGCACTGAGGTGAGACTGACAGCCTGTAGTTCCTTGGGTCTTCCTTTTTTTCCTCTTTAAACATGTGGGCTATGTTTCCCCTTTTCCAGTCAGTGGGAACTTCAGCAGACTGCCACAAATTCTCAAATATGATGGAGAGTGGCTTGGCCGCTTCATCTGCCAGTTCCCTCAGGATCCGTAGATGTACCTCATGAAGCCCCATGGACTTCTGCCCCTTCAGGTTCCTTAGATGGTCTTGAACCTGATCTTCTCCTACAGTGGGTGGTTCTTCATTCTCCCAGTCCCTGCCTTTGACTTCTGCAACTTGAGTGGTATGGCTAGAGCACTTGCTGGTGAAGCAAAAATTTCGCTGAGTATCTCAACCTTCTCCATATCCTGGATAACCAGGTCGCCCATTACATTCCTGNAGATGTACCTCATGAAGCCCCATGGACTTCTGCCCCTTCAGGTTCCTTAGATGGTCTTGAACCTGATCTTCTCCTACAGTGGGTGGTTCTTCATTCTCCCAGTCCCTGCCTTTGACTTCTGCAACTTGAGTGGTATGGCTAGAGCACTTGCTGGTGAAGCAAAAATTTCGCTGAGTATCTCAACCTTCTCCATATCCTGGATAACCAGGTCGCCCATTACATTCCTGAGGGGACCCACACTTTCCCTCATCTTATTTTTATCACTGACGTACCTATAGAAGCTTTTCTTGTTGCCCTTGACGTCCCTGACCAGATTTAATTCTGTCAGGGCTTCAGCTTTCCTAACCTGATCCTTTGCTGCTCAGACAGTTTCTTTGTATTCTTCCCAGGCTACGTACCCTTGCTTCCACCCTCTGTAGGCTTCCTTTTTGTGCTTGAGTTTGCCCAGGAGCTCCTTGTTCACCCATGCAGGCCTCCTGGTGTTTTTGCCTGACTTCCTCTTTGTTGGGTTGCATCGCTCCTGAGCTTGGAGGAGGTGACCCTTGAATACTAGCTGTCTGGGGCCCCTCTTCCCTCCAGGGCTTTGTCCCACAGTACTCTACCAAGCAGGCCCCTGAAAAGGCCCAAATCTGCTCTCCTGAAGTCCAGGGCAGTGAGCTTCCTGTGCACCCTCCTTGCTACCCTGAGGATCTTAAACACCACTGTTTCATGGTCACTGCAGCCAAGGCTGCCCTTGAGCTTCACATTCCCCACCCAGCCTCTCCTTGTTGGTGAGAACAAGGTTCAGCATGGCACCTCTCCTTGTTGGCTCCTCTATCACTTGGAGAAGGAAGTTATGACTGATGCATTCCAGGAACTTCCTGGATTGCTTGTGCCCTGCTGTGTTGTCCCTCCAACAGATACCAGGGTGGCTGAAGTCCTCCATGAGGACCAGGGCCTCATCCACTTGGTCTTCCTGGTTGGGTGGCCTGTAGTAGATCCCTGCTATGATGTCCCCTGTTCCTGCGCTCCCTTTAATCCTGACCCATAAGCTCTTGGGTCAGCTTCTCATCCATGCCCAGGCGCAGCTCCATGGCAGCACGAGGACCCAGGCCTTCTTGAGCAGCAGGGGCTTGTTTAGGAGGAAGAAAATATCCCATTCCAGAAAATACCTCATTTCTCCACCAGTACTTTCATTATAGGATAACTCGGTATCAACTGGCGTAAGGAAGCCACAGTATCTGCTGACTGAGGTCAGCAGGTCCTTTCTTGTCAATACAAATTAGAGGTGAAATGTAATACTGTTGATAATGGTGTGCTTTAAAAAGAAGTGGAATGAACCAAAGTGCGAAGTGACATACTGACTTTGAAAGCGCTAACTGATGTTAGCAATTTACCCAGCTTAATTTCTCCCACCCCACCCCGTCGATACATAACAACGTAATAGATGAGGCAGTTCCATGCTGTGTCGAAGGGAACCAGGCTCTGTCAGCAGCCTTCCTTCCAACCGAAAGCAAACAAAGCTCAGTTAGTGCCTTTTGACCTGTTGTACACCCAGGGTGGAAATCTTATTTCTGGAAGTTGATTACTTGTAGCAAAGCTGGCTGTGATAAGAGTAATAGTCACAGTGATGCTGCCTGCCTCCCAATGTTTGGCCAGCTGCAAGAATAACAGGTCACCTAGATGCAGTCTCTGCCTTCTGGTAGAGGGGTGGATTTTTCCTTTTCCTGGGTCTCTGTGGAAAGGAGCGGGTCCTCGTTGCTCTGGTTAGGCTCTCTGGTGCCTTTCAGCGGTTACCTCCTCGCTTCTCAAACCGTGCGGAGCTGAGCCTTCCTCAGCAGAAGTTTATTTAGAGGGCAGCCTGTAGCAATTCCGGCAGGCTTTCTCTCTGTATATTGACCCTTTCCAGGCAGTCTGTCAGAGCATTTAAACTGTTACTGAACCTTCGGGACCTGCAACTCCAGACAGCTGGTGTCCTGCCAAAAAAAAAAAGAAGAAAAATCTCACTTGGCAGTTCTCTTCTTACCTGCTTCTCATACTGTGTACAGTAGTGTGCATTCAAACCTGGTGTTCTCTCTCCCCAAGACTGCTGTATCCTGTCCCTGCCTCGTGTCAGCTGACTGCACAAACGGTGAGGGCTGTTTGCTGGCAAACAGTGCTGTCCTGGGGCTGATGTCTGACCTCGCCTTTGCTGCTTTTCACCCCCAAGGAGGAAAATCTGAGAAAATCCTGATGCAAAGAAAAGGATTTCTAAATTCAGGTCCTGTACCTAAAACATCCTTCAGACAAACTGGCTAAATGAGGCTAAGGCTGGCTCCATAGTGGATGGAATTAAATGAGGGTGCTGTTCTGGACGATCCTCGTCAGCTGGGCTCCTAGTCCGGGTGAGAAGCAAATTGTGTAAAGCTTTTTTCCAGCACTGCAAGTGCCGCACAGATTGCGGTACTCGAGCCCCGAGGGGATTGCTCAAGCAGAGTCTTGCTGCCCTGAGTGAGTACTCGCTGTGGCGTGTTCCCTTTGCTTTAAAACTGGACGTTGTCCCTCCTGTCTGTCATCCAGAACACTCTTGCAAGACCGAGTTGGTGATATGTAAATCCCTCCAAGGCAGATCTTGTTTAAATCTAGGACTGATGCTGATTTTCACTGAAAGCACTGTCTCAAGCTGAGGAATGTGCTGTTCTTAGCCCTGCAGTTGACTTGGAAAATGCCTTCTTGCTTTAACAGTAAATTAACATTTCACTGATGTTAAAAAGAGGAAGTTCTCAAACTCCGTAGTTTTGGGAGATGTCTCTGCATCTGTTGCAGTCTAGAAGAAAACCAGAGGGTCTGAAGCCCTGAATTACTGTACTTTTGAGCTGGGGAGAAGCTGGTTTTTTATATGGCATGTCTCCTGAACACTTTCTGACCTGTGCGATGGGGTTTATAGTGCTTTGGAGAGCTGGTCTCCTGCAGACTTGAGTACTTAGTACATAAGATACGCGTTTCTTCTGTAAGGAGTGCTTGTAGCCCTGCTTTTTAAAGATGTTGAATCCTTCCTGGGTACATCTGTACTCCGGTAAATGCTGATTAGTATCACTTCCATTATCTCAAAGATCTCTGAATCCCATTCCTGTGTGCTCAGGTGAGGAAACTCACCTCTTTCCCAGCCCTGAAAAATCTTCTGCACGGTTTATGATCAGACATAACCCATGTTTGGGGCACATGCAGTGGGTGAGAGGGGAACAACTTTACCCTTGTGTGAAATGCAGCCAGTGCAGCATTGGCTCTGGAAAGCGCTCACTTGGCACGCCTGCATGGTAACTTCCCTGAAATGTGTTGCCTGTTCATCTCCCTGAAAGCGGAAACAGCTCTCTAGGGTGACCCTAAGAGCTTCTCAGACTTGTGGGAACTGAAAGGCAGGAATTCTCCTTGCCTTAGCAATCTGCTCCAGGCAGCACTTAACCTTCTAAGAGATTATTATTAAAATGGTGTTGTGTAGTTTTAAGCAAGACTTCTTGCTTGCTGGCTAGAGAAGCAAAAACAAAGCTCTTGGTGCAGAAGTGGCTTGTAATAAAAAAACCCACTTTATTCACATGTGGTCCCTTCTCTGCTGCGTGCTTCCTCCGAGATAAGATGACTATGGTACTAGTTAATACACTCCGAACAGTTGTTACTAGGGCAAACAGCCATTCAGATACTACAGGGAGAGTGTTTGGTGTGCAGTAACAGTGGTTGGTAAACTGCTTGTTGCTGCTGCCTCTTGTGCGCTCGAGGCCTTGCCTAACAGCTGACAGCAGCTAGGAGCGCAACTTGTTAGCATGCAGAGTGGGTCTGGGTGCTAGCACACAGCCGGAGCTAAAGGAGAAGGGAATGTCAAGACTTACTGCTTTCTCTCATGCTCCCAGCCCTCTTGCCTTAGGAAGAGGAAGGCGTCTCTGCAGCTGGCTGGTTGGAGGCTGGGCCGACCCTGGGGGTGCACGTACCTCTCCTCCCCTGGCAGCTGACATCTTGGGTGAGCCTGCTCCTTGGCTTGCCTGAAGTGGGCATTTGCTTGCTGTCTGTCTGCCTGGATGTCATACCTGAAATACCTAGAGAAGTGCCAGGGCCCCCCGGTGACGTGCAGCAACATTTCTGGGAGTGCTTGCGGAGCTCGAGGGCTCTTGAGCGCTGTCGCTGCCTGCTTTCGGGGGGAGGGGGGGGCTCCCCACATAGGTAAGTGATGTCTGTGCCTAGGCCCTGGGAGAGGATGGGTTGGTTCTGTAATCAAAGCTGGAATCCTTCTACTGCAATCCTTGTAGACCCGGTAAAGCACTGCGATAAGGAGCACTACAGTCTAAGGTCACGATTTTATTTTTTACCCAACTGGGTGAAAAGTACTGCTCATGCCTTTCCCTCATGGAGTTAATGATTAATATATCAATTAGGCATGAGAAGAAACAAAATGTGTATGCTTAAGATAAAGCAGACTGTACATGAAATAACAAGGTATTATAGTATTTGTTTTAAAAACAAAGTGGGAGTTATTTGCACTGGATTGTGCAGGCTGGTACTGTGTGATTACAGGGAGTGCTACCCTTTTTGGGGTAAGCGTGATTCATTGTGATCTGCGCTCTTTAAGGTTGATTAAAAGATGGGAGGGTCTACTCAGCTCTCCCATCCTGCTTTAGAAAAAAACAATGGGAGCATCAAAACTAGAGCCTAAAATTGAGTGCTGTATAGTGCCTCTGAGAGACATCACCTTTGTCTCTCTTCTGTATCGGACCCCCGGACTCTGGCATGTCATAAGAGATCTTTGGAGTAACCTTGGATAAAAGAGAGGCATAAAACAGCTAATGAAGTCCCCAGTAAGCCTTGCCACAGCACACTGAGTGGCTTTAGCTTGGAGGCATTCAGGCTTCTGAGAAGAAACATAGAAAACCAGCAGTTCTCTTAATTTACGTATTTTGGGTTGGGGTTTTGTTGGCAAAGCTATTCCACTAGAAAACCTGATCTCTGTTAATGGAGAACTGCTGGCTGAAGTGAGTTGGGAAGATGTTGGGTGGCTTGCATCAGTAATGTTCTGTGCAAGACTTCCTAAAGAAATTATTTTAAGAGGTTTGTGTAAGGTGCTTAGGGTTTTGTTATGCTGTCTCTTACTGTGCTGTTTACAGGGGATCCTCTGCATTTAAAGTAGCACTAATGCATAGGCTGGGAAGAGTGAATAAAGGTGCTACCATGCACTTTTGATTTCCTTGGGTACTTCTGTGTTAGTGCTTTGAAGCTGATGTTCAGTTGCACAGTGTCCAAAATGAGAGGATTGGTGTAGGATGTCTCCAGCTTAGAGGGGCTTGGCTGGGACTAGTTATCTACCCTTCCCTTGAACTGGTTTTTACCCTATGCACTTTGGTAGCTGTAAGTGAATAGTTGACCAACCTTCACCTGTTCTGCTCTTATCCTCTGCTGTGTAAGCCCCGCACCCAACTGGTTGACAAGAAAAGCTTTTTAGCAATGCTGTATGGCTGTGTTTAAAGTTTCTCTGGTGATTTGTCTGGTGACAGCCACAGAGCTACAACTTCTGAAGCATTGATGAAGCTTTAAAGAAAGTGCTCATTAAACTCAAACTGTAAGGGAGAGGTCGTGGTTTTATTTAGAGTATTGCCCAGATGCTCTCAAAGTCTGAGAACTTTCAATGGTTAACTGTCTTTCCTCCCAGACCCTAGCAGCAGTTGACACCACCTCCCATGAGCTGGCGGTGACAGAGAGCTGCCCTCAAGACTCTTGCTCGCTCTGGGAGAGAAGCTCTGCAGTGGAAGGCAACAGCTTTTCAAATGTAGATTTCAAAAGGTTGTCTTTGGGGCTTTCCTTGAATTTTTGAGGTGAATGGGTTTGGTAAAGGACAGTACGCCTTGCACGGGGTAGAAGCACAGCTTTTTCTCAGAGGGTTTCTGCAGAAAGGTACTTGTGCCACAAGGTGCTCCTGGTTTAAATGACTTCCACCTTTTAGCAGGAGAGAGTGAAAGGACGTGGTCTCTTTCTGGTGCTGTTCCACTGCTTCTAACAGAAAGGCATACCCCCCAAACCCACGGTGAGTTCCAGAAGGTCTTGACGTGGCTGCTATCCCTTCTGTCCTGGTCCTGCCCTGAACTGTGGGTGCCCAGTTGTGCCTGTGTGTCGGGCAGTTGGGTGCAGACCATTCTGCCAGCAGCGGTGCCGCGCAGGCGGCCAAAGGTGCTGCCTGGCAGGGGAGGAGCGATGCCCGCTGCCGCTTTGACCCACTTGTGCGGAGAGGCAGCATCCGATGCGAGTCAGCTGAGCGGCCGGGTAGTGCAAGTCCCGTTCTCCTGCTGCACAGGCCCAAATTTGGAAAAGCCATTTTTAATATTTCAGCAAGTGTTTCATAACAGCACTTTATACATGCTTTGAACATGCTTTGTCAGTATGTCCTTGACACTTGGCTGTAGTTTAAAACTTCTAATGGATTAATCGTAAATACTTCAGGCAAACTCTGCTTGTATGCCTGCAGTCAGGGACAGCTTACTATAAATTGCACAGGGCAGCATTCGTTTCAACTCTGCTTTGGGGTGGGAAAGGTTATACAGACCCATCCTCCGGCAGATTTCACCACTTCTTTGCAAGTTGCTGACTAACCAGCAAAATCCTTTACTAGTTTGTGTGCTGCAGCGGAGGACTTACCAACGTTAGTGTATCATATGACAGCTCCTGACTTCTGCCTGCTCAAGCATTGCTCCTTGGTAGCTTAGTGCTGAGCTACCAGAAAACATCATTGTTTGAACTCTAGCAGTAAAATGCAGCGGTGTTAGAGCTCTTCCTGCATGGTGCCTTGGCTGCGGCTACAGCTATGGCTGCCTTCAACCAGGTGAAGATGAGCTTGACTGGGGTGACCAAAACCAGTAACTGCCCTCCAGCCTGCGGTTTGCATTGCAGCGACATGGCCTGCTCCGGTCAGCAGATGTCTGCCGGAGGCTTGCCAGAGCAGCTGGCTAGCTAGGTCTGCGTGGACGCAGTGTGCAGTGCCGTACCTTCCTGCTCGGAGGAGAGGGTGCTCACCCTCAGGCCGGGTGGTGTCTGCCTGAGGGACCTCAATCCATCTCAGCTGCTCTAGCAGGGGAGCTGAGGGTACGTGAGGCACCCCCCAAAGCAGTGCAACTTTATGCTGTCCACCAGATTTGGGAGCGTCACATGTTGCAGAATTTTTTCTGGGGCGGGGAAGGGTGTCCGGTTCCCCTGGGTTTCACTCAGTCTGAAGCTGCAAGGACTTTGCTCTGGAGCAAGTTCTGTGGTATCTGTTCTTGCTGGTGTTTTCCAGAGGTCAGAGTCGTCCTGCTGCCTCCAAACTCCCAGGAACCAGTGCTTCCCTAAAAATCCTCCCAGCCCCCTTCTGCTGTGCAGATCTGGATGTCTCAGTTTTGGGTATGGCAGTGCTCTGGCAGCAGCGATCCAGCTCTCCACGGCTCCGAAGCAGGACAGCTTGAAGGGCACCTGGCAGGCGGTTAGAACCCAGAGCTGCCTCAGGGCTCCAGCACAGGGAGCTGGTTCCGAAGCTTCCTGAGCAGCCGTGGGAAAAGCACCCTGAGCTGTTTGCTGTGAGGGATGGCAGGAGCTGGTAAGCATCCTCTCCCCTCTGAACGTAGGCAGGAGAGCATGGCTGGTACTCCACTCTGGTGAGGAGCGCTGGCCATCTCTACCTGTCGTGTGTGCGCTCCGTCCTGCCAAAAAACTGCATGTCATCATCTTGTACGGGACTCTTGGAGCATTTGGTATGTGTTTTGCCTTCACTCATTGTAAAAGGACCTTCTCAGAGGAAACAAAGGCAACAAAGAGCCGCTTTTCAGAGTGCTTGGATCCACCAGGGAGGGAAAAAAAGCCCAAAGGTTTTTCCTAGCCTGAAACACGCTGGCGTTGCCTCCAGTCCTGGCAAAGAGAACTTGTTCTGCGCAGCTCTGCCCTGCTGCTCTCCTTCCTGAACAGCTCAGTCCTGTGACTGGGTTTGCACAAAGGCGCCAGGGCTCGCTTCCCGTCACGGCTCGGTGTATTAAGCCAGACAGACGTGCAGCTCTGCCTGCTGCGGGGGAGAAGGCTGCTCAGCAGAGGAGGGTAACCGGATCAAGTGTCAGGGTATCCAGCAGCTCCCAGCAGTGCTGGTCAGGGAAGGAAAGCAAAACAGTATGGGCAGCTCTGCTAAGGCAGCTTCTCCCCGGGACAGCAGGGCACAGCTCCCTTCTTTAACGCTGCTGAGTGCTCAGGGACCGCTACAGCCCACTGCCCTGGGGTCTGGCACTGCACGGAGCTGTGTGGGAACAAGCGGACTTGGGTCACCGCCCCAGGGAGAACAGGCAGTGAATAGAGAGCTACTGATACAGTGCTGTATAAGATCAAATGCTCACAAGTATTTGTGCTTTTGAATGTGAAGCCTTTGCAAGTCTTCCATGCATGGTTTTGAGGGCAAATTTGGGGCTGCAGGCAGGTAGGAGGGTAGGATCTGACCAAAGTCCTGTCTGCCTTGGGACAGATTCCCCCTTTGTATGGGATGGGTCTGTGGTCCAGCCTTTCAAAGGGATGAGCTAGGCTCTCTTGGATCGCGAGAGGAGGCCAGGGTGCTAGGTTCACAAGTCAGTGCCTTTGTTCTGTGCTCCTTGCCGGTTGGCAGGGCTGCTGGCCCTGGGCACAGCCGTGCTCTGGCCAGAAGCTCTGGGGAGGAGGTCGTGCAGCCTCCCCCACCGCTGCAGCACTGCCCAACAGCCCACAGGGCTCTGGGAAAGAGTTTTCCATCTAGTCCCAATCTGTTCCTGCCTGGAGATGCCTGCTTTGGCTCTGCAGGAGCAGGCAGGGCCAGCAGCTCCTGGGGGAGGAGAGCACGTGGCCCCTCTCCTGCTCCAGCACAGCCACCTCCTCCTGGGGCTGTATGGAGAAGAGATGTGCTTCCACCCTGCTGTTCCTGCAGCGTGGACACCAGCGCTGTGAGGAAATGCTGACAGGCAGCTGGCAGAGCCCTGGAGGGAAGGATGGGCAGTGGTGCTCTGCCAGTGCCCTGCAGCAGCTCCTCTGGAGCTGGGCTGTGCCTGCACAGCAGATGCCTCCGCTGTTATTCCCGTTCACAAGAGGGAGGCTGCCTGAGGCTGGGGTTACAGACTGTACCCTGAGGATGGATATTTGGGGGGGTTACTGTGCTCTTCCTCTCTGTCCCACCCTGATGTTAGCAGGATTTTAGTGTCGCGTAAGCTGGAGCACATCATCCTCTGCCCATCGCTCTTGAGAGAGCTGAAGCAGTGCGGGGGGGGATGTTTTTCTGAGCACAAAGCAATCCTGTGGGAGGACCAGGCTGATGACACGAGCTATCTCTGGCCCAGGCCTCTGCCTTTCTACACCGTGTCTTCAGCCACTCGACTTACAGCACTAACTGCCTGCCTGGGTCGGACTCCTGTGTGAGGGCACGTTTCGTATGCAGACCATAATAAACAGACCCAAGAAAGCTTTAAGGAAGGAAGGTCACATGCTTGCCTTCAAACTGCTGCAGTTCTGGGTGTGATAGCGCAAGCTCAGTGAGGAGGAACCAAAGGTGAACTGCTCATCTGTCCCACGTGGGCTCAGGGGCTGGCAGAAAGAGCTGGCAGCACCCTGGCCTCAGGTAGGTGACCCTGCTGGGAGACCTCCACCCAAACCTGGGGCTCTCTCCTGTGCTTTCAGGCAGATGGCAATGTGCAGTAAATCCCAGCAGCCTGCTGGGAGCCTCTGGGCAGCCCTCGAGGGGCAGAGTTTCAATGGTTTCTGCCCACGAGGCAATACCCTGAGTGTTTGGGGGTGTGATCCAGGCATCTGCCCCTTGGCAGGTGAGGTATCCAAGGATTGCTGCCTCCTGGCCTGGTAAGAGCTGGCTGTGCCTTCGTTGCTGAGCAGGCAGAGCTGGAAGTCCCCGAGCATGCAAGATGGACGCAGAGCTGGAGAAAGGACTGATCCCTGACCTGACTTCCTTGGAGAGGAGGCAGTTATGTGTGTGATAGGGCTGGAGCAGTGTCAGGGAGCCGCTACTTATTAAAGCAGCTGACTTAGCAGTGCCTGTCTAAACAGACAACAAGCAAACTACACTTGTAGCTACAGAAGCTGGCATCTCCTGGGAAACTCTGCCCTGGGAGCCTATCCAGCCTTTCCTGCCTGTGGCCTGGCCAGACCTGGCAACAGGCAGGTTCTTGTCATCTTCACTGTGCTAAAACTGGTTTTTAATTGTGCACGGAAAGAACCCACCCACTTGTTCTCCAAGTCAGCCTGCTGCTGATCCTGGAGTCCTTGGACATGGACACTGTCAGTGTTCTTTGGCCTCAGCTGTGGAAGCTGTCAGAGAGGGAGGCTCTGAAGACATTGCATCCCAGCCCTGCCACAGCCTCCTCCGCTCACTCTCCTCGCAGTGGCTTTATCACTGGGTAGGTCAGTCAACCAGAGTTGATCCCGGCTGTTTCTGTGGGGCCTGGGAAGAGCGAGCTCCAGTGCTGGCTGGTGCAAAAGCATCCTCTGCCCAATGTCCAAAACGCAGAGTGAGCTTTCTCCAGCCTCGAGAGGTAGGAGGGATGCTGCTCCGCTGCTGACCTCAGCTCTTCCCAGGATTTGTCTGTACCTACCTCTCTGCGGGCATTTATACACAGGAGCTGAATATCACCTTGAGCCCACCTCCTGCTTCTGGGACCTTACCTCTTTGTCCTGCTGTAGGTGGCAAGGCTCTGCAACGGGCTTACTGCAGGACGCTGCTGACCACATCGCAAAGCTGGTGGTGCTTCTGTGAGAACATATTTAAAGAAAGGGCAGAAAGTGCCGAGAGAGAGAGAGGAGGGAACTAAAGAGTGAGAAACAGTAGAGGAGGAGGTGCTCTGCGTGTTCACTGCAGTCTGTGGAGGACTACGGAGTACACGGATGTTTCCAGGAGGGCCTGTGGCCAGGGGAGGGGACCCATGCTGGAGCAGGTGCCCAGTGGCTGTGCCACGTTGGAGCTCAGCAACAGCCCCCAGCAGTGCCCGATCTGGTCCAGGGCAGCTGCTCCTGCTGGTCTCAGCGCTGTTTGCTGAGCACCTTGAGCTGCCTTCTCTAGTGGAGGGGTCGCTGGGCAGATTCACGTGCCCAGAGCACAGACTGCTTGGGGGGGGACACGATGACACACGAGATGGGCTCTGCCAAGGCTGCAGGGGAACACCCCCAGCCCGCAGGTGTCACACAGCTCAGCTCTCCTGGAGCGGTGGCGGAGAGGAGCTGGTGTGTGTGGGCCCCAGGTCCCTTTCCCCATCCCCCTGTGCTGCTAGGGGGAGGAGATGGAGGAGGCGGGAGGGAAGGTCGTGTTCTCATCTTTGACTTTGTTCCTCTCTACCCAAATCTATTTTAATCCATGATAAAATTAATTTGCCCCAAGTTGAGCCTGCTTTGCCCATGATGGTAATAGGTGAGCCGTCTCCCTGTCTTTACATGACCCATGAGCTTTCTCCTGCTTTCCCATCCTGCCCTGCTGAGGAGGGGCAGTGAGTGAGCGGCTGGGTGGGGGTTTGGCCCTTGGCCACCCCTGACCCAGCCCCCTCCTCACACGCACTCCCTCCCCAGCGCTCCAGGGGCCGTAGGAGTGCAGGTCCTCTCCAGCACCGCTCCCTGGCCTGGGTACCTCCCGCCCCAGGAAGCACAGCTGGGCCGGGCCTGGAGGGGCATTGGCTGCAGCCAGGGCACCCATGGGTGCTCAGCCGCAGGGTGAGGCAGCAGGGCAGGGAGGCTTGAGGCAGCAGCGCTCCTGGGAGGGCAGCTCGCTCAGAGCAGATGATTCCAGGCTGAGCCTGTTTTCTTGCTCAGTAACTGTCTGCAACGTAACAGAAGTCTGGTCCTGGCTGACCTGCGCCGGCTGCTTATGTTGAGATCGTAACGTTGCGCAGTCCCAGCAGCCTGGGCCGGGCTGCAGAAAGAAGTGATTTCCCCAGGGACCCTTCCTGTCCGAGGGGAGCTGCAGGGATGGGAGGAGCAGCCGGTCCTCACAGGGTGCTGCTGCGGTGATGAAACTACGGACCGAGGGGCTGCGGCACCCAGCACTGGAGCTCGCCACCTCCCCTCCTGCGAGCGCGCCAGCTTGTCTCCAGCAAGCGTGGGCCACCCACAGTGAGCACTGGGGTGCAGGGGGGCACCGCTGCTGTGCCAGGGCCGGCAGATGCGGTTGGCTGCTGCCGGTGGTGCTGTGCTGGTCTTTGACTGACTGAGCTCTCCTGTCCCCGCAGTGTACGTCGTGGAGGAGCGGCGGAGGGATGACACGGGCGAGAGCGCCTGCCTGACCGCGTGCTGGACCGCGCTCTGCTGCTGCTGCCTCTGGGACATGTTGACCTGACTCCGCTGCAGATGCCTCCCGTACCTCTCACTGAGTGCTATGCAGGCTCCCCACTCCTGTCCTGTCTTCTTTCTGTTACTGTAATCAACGCTCTGCTTTGCACAGCCAAGAGTTCCCGTCTGTCAATCCTAGCGCCTCGTTGGGGTGGGGGGTGCACTCCTTTATTTTAGTAAAGGAAAAAAAATCCCTTTTTAACATTTCTAAGACTTTTGTTGTAACTTTGAAGAATGTGCTAATGGTGTATTTCAGCCAAAGGCATTCTGATGAAATGTATATTTATCAGTTGAAATTTTCCTAGTCCTAGAAATGAAGATGTATGCAATAATTAAAGCCAACAGTTGATTTTCTTTGCTAGGTGCCGACTGTTTCAATAAATCTGTCCCGTAGAGGGTGTGCTTCCCCCGTCGCTGTCTGTTCTCAGCCTCCCGCATGTGCTGACTCTGCAGCAGCAATGGTGGACTTGGCTTTAGGCAGCTGCCAGCAGCTTTGCTGCAGAAGATTGTGCCTCAAGCCCTTGCTGGGGCCTGGGCTGGGGGTGTCTGGCCCTGCCGTTACCGGCATCTGGGGGATTTTCTGCAGCAACTTGGCGTGTAAGCCACCAGAGTAGTGAAACCAGCTGAGCTAGGGAGGGTGCAGCACCTAACCCGTGTCCCACACAGCGCAGCTCAGTCAGGTTTTCATCCCTCTGCTTGCTCAGGGCTGGACCTGCAGGTCCTCTCCTGGGACTGGTGGCTCCCCAGCAGCTACTGGGATGGCAGAGAGCCGGGGGAGGCACTGGTGGAGCTGCTATGTGTGTGCACCAGCAGCTCAGGGGTTTTGAGCAGTGAGCCATCATCCTGCTGCAGCATACAGGCTTGGGGGGGGGGGGTAAATTAATGGGTATGAAGAAACGCCATGGATTAATTTAGTGCTGAGGATTTATAGCTGAAGCTGGTTCACGGCACACCTGGCCAGAAGGGGGATAAAAAGCTGCAGAAAAGTGGGGAAACCCGCTGCTGGTCACCACGGACAATGGTTCCCACCCAGCTGCCCACTGCTGGTCTCCCTGCCTTGGGAGCCAAACTGATCTGACACACATTGACTTTGCTTTGTGGTGGCTGAAGATCACCCAGTGATCTTCCACCCTTCTGCAGTAAGACTTTAAAAGGCGCTTTGCTCGCTGTCCCTCACTTTGTGTGTGCTGCATCTGGCCCCCCTGAGGCCTGGCAGCAGGTGCCAGGATAGGGACAAGGTGGCCCAAGCTGAGCTGAGCTCTGCTCCTGGGCTCCAAAGGCTCCCTGCCCCGGAACCGGTGCTGTGACCGTCCTGGTTGCTGTCACCTCCCTGGCAGCGCAGCAGCTGTCAG